>OZ007592.1:77745802-78079025 GCA_963931845.1 Maratus michaelseni | reverse complement strand
AACTGTTACATCTTGAGAATAATCATATAAATTAAATAATATATTGAAAAGAAGGACTATTTACAGATTAGGTTTATGTACAAGGGTAACTGTTACATCTTGAGAATAATCATATAAATTAAATAATATATTGAAAAGAAGGACTATTTACAGATTAGGTTTATGTACAAGGGTAACTGTTACATCTTGAGAATAATCATATAAATTAAATAATATATTGAAAAGAAGGACTATTTACAGATTAGGTTTATGTACAAGGGTAACTGTTACATCTTGAGAATAATCATATAAATTAAATAATATATTGAAAAGAAGGACTATTTACAGATTAGGTTTATGTACAAGGGTAACTGTTACATCTTGAGAATAATCATATAAATTAAATAATATATTGAAAAGAAGGACTATTTACAGATCAGGTTTATGTACAAGGGTAACTATTACATCTTGAGAATAATCATATAAATTAAATAATATATTGAAAAGAAGGACTATTTACAGATTAGGTTTATGTACAAGGGTAACTGTTACATCTTGAGAATAATCATATAAATTAAATAATATATTGAAAAGAAGGACTATTTACAGATCAGGTTTATGTACAAGGGTAACTGTTACATCTTGAGAATAATCATATAAATTAAATAATATATTGAAAAGAAGGACTATTTACAGATCAGGTTTATGTACAAGGGTAACTGTTACATCTTGAGAATAATCATATAAATTAAATAATATATTGAAAAGAAGGACTATTTACAGATCAGGTTTATGTACAAGGGTAACTGTTACATCTTGAGAATAATCATATAAATTAAATAATATATTGAAAAGAAGGACTATTTACAGATCAGGTTTATGTACAAGGGTAACTATTACATCTTGAGAATAATCATATAAATTAAATAATATATTGAAAAGAAGGACTATTTACAGATCAGGTTTATGTACAAGGGTAACTGTTACATCTTGAGAATAATCATATAAATTAAATAATATATTGAAAAGAAGGACTATTTACAGATTAGGTTTATGTACAAGGGTAACTGTTACATCTTGAGAATAATCATATAAATTAAATAATATATTGAAAAGAAGGACTATTTACAGATCAGGTTTATGTACAAGGGTAACTGTTACATCTTGAGAATAATCATATAAATTAAATAATATATTGAAAAGAAGGACTATTTACAGATTAGGTTTATGTACAAGGGTAACTGTTACATCTTGAGAATAATCATATAAATTAAATAATATATTGAAAAGAAGGACTATTTACAGATTAGGTTTATGTACAAGGGTAACTGTTACATCTTGAGAATAATCATATAAATTAAATAATATATTGAAAAGAAGGACTATTTACAGATTAGGTTTATGTACAAGGGTAACTGTTACATCTTGAGAATAATCATATAAATTAAATAATATATTGAAAAGAAGGACTATTTACAGATTAGGTTTATGTACAAGGGTAACTGTTACATCTTGAGAATAATCATATAAATTAAATAATATATTGAAAAGAAGGACTATTTACAGATTAGGTTTATGTACAAGGGTAACTGTTACATCTTGAGAATAATCATATAAATTAAATAATATATTGAAAAGAAGGACTATTTACAGATTAGGTTTATGTACAAGGGTAACTGTTACATCTTGAGAATAATCATATAAATTAAATAATATATTGAAAAGAAGGACTATTTACAGATCAGGTTTATGTACAAGGGTAACTGTTACATCTTGAGAATAATCATATAAATTAAATAATATATTGAAAAGAAGGACTATTTACAGATCAGGTTTATGTACAAGGGTAACTGTTACATCTTGAGAATAATCATATAAATTAAATAATATATTGAAAAGAAGGACTATTTACAGATCAGGTTTATGTACAAGGGTAACTGTTACATCTTGAGAATAATCATATAAATTAAATAATATATTGAAAAGAAGGACTATTTACAGATCAGGTTTATGTACAAGGGTAACTATTACATCTTGAGAATAATCATATAAATTAAATAATATATTGAAAAGAAGGACTATTTACAGATTAGGTTTATGTACAAGGGTAACTGTTACATCTTGAGAATAATCATATAAATTAAATAATATATTGAAAAGAAGGACTATTTACAGATCAGGTTTATGTACAAGGGTAACTATTACATCTTGAGAATAATCATATAAATTAAATAATATATTGAAAAGAAGGACTATTTACAGATCAGGTTTATGTACAAGGGTAACTGTTACATCTTGAGAATAATCATATAAATTAAATAATATATTGAAAAGAAGGACTATTTACAGATCAGGTTTATGTACAAGGGTAACTGTTACATCTTGAGAATAATCATATAAATTAAATAATATATTGAAAAGAAGGACTATTTACAGATCAGGTTTATGTACAAGGGTAACTATTACATCTTGAGAATAATCATATAAATTAAATAATATATTGAAAAGAAGGACTATTTACAGATCAGGTTTATGTACAAGGGTAACTATTACATCTTGAGAATAATCATATAAATTAAATAATATATTGAAAAGAAGGACTATTTACAGATCAGGTTTATGTACAAGGGTAACTATTACATCTTGAGAATAATCATATAAATTAAATAATATATTGAAAAGAAGGACTATTTACAGATCAGGTTTATGTACAAGGGTAACTGTTACATCTTGAGAATAATCATATAAATTAAATAATATATTGAAAAGAAGGACTATTTACAGATCAGGTTTATGTACAAGGGTAACTGTTACATCTTGAGAATAATCATATAAATTAAATAATATATTGAAAAGAAGGACTATTTACAGATCAGGTTTATGTACAAGGGTAACTGTTACATCTTGAGAATAATCATATAAATTAAATAATATATTGAAAAGAAGGACTATTTACAGATCAGGTTTATGTACAAGGGTAACTGTTACATCTTGAGAATAATCATATAAATTAAATAATATATTGAAAAGAAGGACTATTTACAGATTAGGTTTATGTACAAGGGTAACTGTTACATCTTGAGAATAATCATATAAATTAAATAATATATTGAAAAGAAGGACTATTTACAGATCAGGTTTATGTACAAGGGTAACTATTACATCTTGAGAATAATCATATAAATTAAATAATATATTGAAAAGAAGGACTATTTACAGATCAGGTTTATGTACAAGGGTAACTATTACATCTTGAGAATAATCATATAAATTAAATAATATATTGAAAAGAAGGACTATTTACAGATCAGGTTTATGTACAAGGGTAACTGTTACATCTTGAGAATAATCATATAAATTAAATAATATATTGAAAAGAAGGACTATTTACAGATCAGGTTTATGTACAAGGGTAACTGTTACATCTTGAGAATAATCATATAAATTAAATAATATATTGAAAAGAAGGACTATTTACAGATTAGGTTTATGTACAAGGGTAACTGTTACATCTTGAGAATAATCATATAAATTAAATAATATATTGAAAAGAAGGACTATTTACAGATCAGGTTTATGTACAAGGGTAACTGTTACATCTTGAGAATAATCATATAAATTAAATAATATATTGAAAAGAAGGACTATTTACAGATTAGGTTTATGTACAAGGGTAACTGTTACATCTTGAGAATAATCATATAAATTAAATAATATATTGAAAAGAAGGACTATTTACAGATTAGGTTTATGTACAAGGGTAACTGTTACATCTTGAGAATAATCATATAAATTAAATAATATATTGAAAAGAAGGACTATTTACAGATCAGGTTTATGTACAAGGGTAACTGTTACATCTTGAGAATAATCATATAAATTAAATAATATATTGAAAAGAAGGACTATTTACAGATTAGGTTTATGTACAAGGGTAACTGTTACATCTTGAGAATAATCATATAAATTAAATAATATATTGAAAAGAAGGACTATTTACAGATTAGGTTTATGTACAAGGGTAACTGTTACATCTTGAGAATAATCATATAAATTAAATAATATATTGAAAAGAAGGACTATTTACAGATCAGGTTTATGTACAAGGGTAACTATTACATCTTGAGAATAATCATATAAATTAAATAATATATTGAAAAGAAGGACTATTTACAGATTAGGTTTATGTACAAGGGTAACTGTTACATCTTGAGAATAATCATATAAATTAAATAATATATTGAAAAGAAGGACTATTTACAGATCAGGTTTATGTACAAGGGTAACTGTTACATCTTGAGAATAATCATATAAATTAAATAATATATTGAAAAGAAGGACTATTTACAGATTAGGTTTATGTACAAGGGTAACTGTTACATCTTGAGAATAATCATATAAATTAAATAATATATTGAAAAGAAGGACTATTTACAGATTAGGTTTATGTACAAGGGTAACTGTTACATCTTGAGAATAATCATATAAATTAAATAATATATTGAAAAGAAGGACTATTTACAGATCAGGTTTATGTACAAGGGTAACTGTTACATCTTGAGAATAATCATATAAATTAAATAATATATTGAAAAGAAGGACTATTTACAGATCAGGTTTATGTACAAGGGTAACTGTTACATCTTGAGAATAATCATATAAATTAAATAATATATTGAAAAGAAGGACTATTTACAGATTAGGTTTATGTACAAGGGTAACTGTTACATCTTGAGAATAATCATATAAATTAAATAATATATTGAAAAGAAGGACTATTTACAGATCAGGTTTATGTACAAGGGTAACTGTTACATCTTGAGAATAATCATATAAATTAAATAATATATTGAAAAGAAGGACTATTTACAGATTAGGTTTATGTACAAGGGTAACTGTTACATCTTGAGAATAATCATATAAATTAAATAATATATTGAAAAGAAGGACTATTTACAGATTAGGTTTATGTACAAGGGTAACTGTTACATCTTGAGAATAATCATATAAATTAAATAATATATTGAAAAGAAGGACTATTTACAGATCAGGTTTATGTACAAGGGTAACTGTTACATCTTGAGAATAATCATATAAATTAAATAATATATTGAAAAGAAGGACTATTTACAGATTAGGTTTATGTACAAGGGTAACTGTTACATCTTGAGAATAATCATATAAATTAAATAATATATTGAAAAGAAGGACTATTTACAGATTAGGTTTATGTACAAGGGTAACTGTTACATCTTGAGAATAATCATATAAATTAAATAATATATTGAAAAGAAGGACTATTTACAGATTCAGGTTTATGTACAAGGGTAACTATTACATCTTGAGAATAATCATATAAATTAAATAATATATTGAAAAGAAGGACTATTTACAGATTAGGTTTATGTACAAGGGTAACTGTTACATCTTGAGAATAATCATATAAATTAAATAATATATTGAAAAGAAGGACTATTTACAGATCAGGTTTATGTACAAGGGTAACTGTTACATCTTGAGAATAATCATATAAATTAAATAATATATTGAAAAGAAGGACTATTTACAGATTAGGTTTATGTACAAGGGTAACTGTTACATCTTGAGAATAATCATATAAATTAAATAATATATTGAAAAGAAGGACTATTTACAGATTAGGTTTATGTACAAGGGTAACTGTTACATCTTGAGAATAATCATATAAATTAAATAATATATTGAAAAGAAGGACTATTTACAGATTAGGTTTATGTACAAGGGTAACTGTTACATCTTGAGAATAATCATATAAATTAAATAATATATTGAAAAGAAGGACTATTTACAGATCAGGTTTATGTACAAGGGTAACTATTACATCTTGAGAATAATCATATAAATTAAATAATATATTGAAAAGAAGGACTATTTACAGATTAGGTTTATGTACAAGGGTAACTGTTACATCTTGAGAATAATCATATAAATTAAATAATATATTGAAAAGAAGGACTATTTACAGATCAGGTTTATGTACAAGGGTAACTGTTACATCTTGAGAATAATCATATAAATTAAATAATATATTGAAAAGAAGGACTATTTACAGATTAGGTTTATGTACAAGGGTAACTGTTACATCTTGAGAATAATCATATAAATTAAATAATATATTGAAAAGAAGGACTATTTACAGATTAGGTTTATGTACAAGGGTAACTGTTACATCTTGAGTATAATCATATAAATTAAATAATATATTGAAAAGAAGGACTATTTACAGATCAGGTTTATGTACAAGGGTAACTATTACATCTTGAGAATAATCATATAAATTAAATAATATATTGAAAAGAAGGACTATTTACAGATTAGGTTTATGTACAAGGGTAACTGTTACATCTTGAGAATAATCATATAAATTAAATAATATATTGAAAAGAAGGACTATTTACAGATCAGGTTTATGTACAAGGGTAACTGTTACATCTTGAGAATAATCATATAAATTAAATAATATATTGAAAAGAAGGACTATTTACAGATTAGGTTTATGTACAAGGGTAACTATTACATCTTGAGAATAATCATATAAATTAAATAATATATTGAAAAGAAGGACTATTTACAGATCAGGTTTAAGTACAAGGGTAACTGTTACATCTTGAGAATAATCATATAAATTAAATAATATATTGAAAAGAAGGACTATTTACAGATCAGGTTTATGTACAAGGGTAACTGTTACATCTTGAGAATAATCATATAAATTAAATAATATATTGAAAAGAAGGACTATTTACAGATTAGGTTTATGTACAAGGGTAACTGTTACATCTTGAGAATAATCATATAAATTAAATAATATATTGAAAAGAAGGACTATTTACAGATCAGGTTTATGTACAAGGGTAACTCTTACATCTTGAGAATAATCATATAAATTAAATAATATATTGAAAAGAAGGACTATTTACAGATTAGGTTTATGTACAAGGGTAACTGTTACATCTTGAGAATAATCATATAAATTAAATAATATATTGAAAAGAAGGACTATTTACAGATCAGGTTTATGTACAAGGGTAACTATTACATCTTGAGAATAATCATATAAATTAAATAATATATTGAAAAGAAGGACTATTTACAGATCAGGTTTATGTACAAGGGTAACTATTACATCTTGAGAATAATCATATAAATTAAATAATATATTGAAAAGAAGGACTATTTACAGATCAGGTTTATGTACAAGGGTAACTGTTACATCTTGAGAATAATCATATAAATTAAATAATATATTGAAAAGAAGGACTATTTACAGATTAGGTTTATGTACAAGGGTAACTGTTACATCTTGAGAATAATCATATAAATTAAATAATATATTGAAAAGAAGGACTATTTACAGATTAGGTTTATGTACAAGGGTAACTGTTACATCTTCAGAATAATCATATAAATTAAATAATATATTGAAAAGAAGGACTATTTACAGATTAGGTTTATGTACAAGGGTAACTGTTACATCTTGAGAATAATCATATAAATTAAATAATATATTGAAAAGAAGGACTATTTACAGATTAGGTTTATGTACAAGGGTAACTGTTACATCTTGAGAATAATCATATAAATTAAATAATATATTGAAAAGAAGGACTATTTACAGATCAGGTTTATGTACAAGGGTAACTGTTACATCTTGAGAATAATCATATAAATTAAATAATATATTGAAAAGAAGGACTATTTACAGATCAGGTTTATGTACAAGGGTAACTATTACATCTTGAGAATAATCATATAAATTAAATAATATATTGAAAAGAAGGACTATTTACAGATTAGGTTTATGTACAAGGGTAACTGTTACATCTTGAGAATAATCATATAAATTAAATAATATATTGAAAAGAAGGACTATTTACAGATCAGGTTTATGTACAAGGGTAACTGTTACATCTTGAGAATAATCATATAAATTAAATAATATATTGAAAAGAAGGACTATTTACAGATCAGGTTTATGTACAAGGGTAACTGTTACATCTTGAGAATAATCATATAAATTAAATAATATATTGAAAAGAAGGACTATTTACAGATTAGGTTTATGTACAAGGGTAACTGTTACATCTTGAGAATAATCATATAAATTAAATAATATATTGAAAAGAAGGACTATTTACAGATCAGGTTTATGTACAAGGGTAACTATTACATCTTGAGAATAATCATATAAATTAAATAATATATTGAAAAGAAGGACTATTTACAGATTAGGTTTATGTACAAGGGTAACTGTTACATCTTGAGAATAATCATATAAATTAAATAATATATTGAAAAGAAGGACTATTTACAGATCAGGTTTATGTACAAGGGTAACTGTTACATCTTGAGAATAATCATATAAATTAAATAATATATTGAAAAGAAGGACTATTTACAGATTAGGTTTATGTACAAGGGTAACTGTTACATCTTGAGAATAATCATATAAATTAAATAATATATTGAAAAGAAGGACTATTTACAGATTAGGTTTATGTACAAGGGTAACTATTACATCTTGAGAATAATCATATAAATTAAATAATATATTGAAAAGAAGGACTATTTACAGATCAGGTTTATGTACAAGGGTAACTGTTACATCTTGAGAATAATCATATAAATTAAATAATATATTGAAAAGAAGGACTATTTACAGATCAGGTTTATGTACAAGGGTAACTGTTACATCTTGAGAATAATCATATAAATTAAATAATATATTGAAAAGAAGGACTATTTACAGATTAGGTTTATGTACAAGGGTAACTGTTACATCTTGAGAATAATCATATAAATTAAATAATATATTGAAAAGAAGGACTATTTACAGATTAGGTTTATGTACAAGGGTAACTATTACATCTTGAGAATAATCATATAAATTAAATAATATATTGAAAAGAAGGACTATTTACAGATTAGGTTTATGTACAAGGGTAACTGTTACATCTTGAGAATAATCATATAAATTAAATAATATATTGAAAAGAAGGACTATTTACAGATCAGGTTTATGTACAAGGGTAACTGTTACATCTTGAGAATAATCATATAAATTAAATAATATATTGAAAAGAAGGACTATTTACAGATTAGGTTTATGTACAAGGGTAACTGTTACATCTTGAGAATAATCATATAAATTAAATAATATATTGAAAAGAAGGACTATTTACAGATCAGGTTTATGTACAAGGGTAACTGTTACATCTTGAGAATAATCATATAAATTAAATAATATATTGAAAAGAAGGACTATTTACAGATCAGGTTTATGTACAAGGGTAACTATTACATCTTGAGAATAATCATATAAATTAAATAATATATTGAAAAGAAGGACTATTTACAGATTAGGTTTATGTACAAGGGTAACTATTACATCTTGAGAATAATCATATAAATTAAATAATATATTGAAAAGAAGGACTATTTACAGATCAGGTTTATGTACAAGGGTAACTATTGTATCTTGAGAATAATTATCTACGCGGCCGGTACTATCATGCGTCATTCCATCATCACGTCTTTCTCTCGTTTCTTCTCCCGAACTATTACCAAAGAACGTATTCTAGATTATTATTGGCTCTTAAGATAACTTTTTTTTTTCAATATTAGCTTTTTGTCGAATTTTATAATTTGTACAATCCTGGCAATGGACTTTCCCCATGAGTGACAACAGCAACGCCTCTGCGGGTATATGCCCTCCAAAAAAGACTGTTTATTGGACGAAGGGGAAGCTGTATTAAAATATTCTTCACGCCTATTAGTATTTTTCTCTATATACCCGCAGATGACGTGACATGGGTAAAGTTCGAGGCTAACGAAAAAGACAGGCTACCGATGTGCATTCCACTTATATTTTTTAACAGACCGCTAGAGTGACGTGTGCTCTTTTAGTACACCTGCATTGGTGCCTTCGAGTATCACGTGACTCTCGCGGTCTGCCAAAAAAGATACGCGTAAAGCACCGCGGTAGCCTTTCTTTTTCGTTAGCCTCGGGTAAAGTCCATATTCTGATTATAAGTTCTTTGCTCGAAAGCGGTATTGCTGCTCTACGGAGAAGACCATAAGGCTCTCTCCTACATATGTTAAGGAATCAGTACCATTTTAGTTATATTAATTTAGTAAGATATATTAGTTAAAGAATTTAAAGGAATTATACTTAAGCATATTTGACTTTCACTTAACAGATATGTTTAACAAGAGATAGTACTTCAAAAATTATTGCTTAGAAAAAACAAGGGAATAGCTTTAATTTTTCTAGAATACTTACAATTTACTATTTTAGACGATTGTTCAAATAATCTTAGAGTTAACATATTTGCAATTAAAAAGAAATAGCATGTGGATGTGAATTACATTCAATTAATAAAATAATTTTAAACGGGTCTAATTTTCTTTAATGTCTGGGAAGCAATGGATTTGTTTGTTAGATTATTTTTTGTATAATTATGCAGTCTAGTAATTTTCCTTTGTTGAACGCATCTAGTAATTAATTAATTCTGGAACATCAAGAGAAAATTAGAGAGTTTTTTTAGGTTACTTACTTATTGTAAAAAAAGAAAAATGCTGCTTTAAGTAATTTATTTTTTTATACACTTAACGTAACAAAAAGTGTTTTATTTTATTAAACAGAAAAAAATATTTATAAGGACACATATTTATACACATATTTTTTTTATCTCAATGATGATAATGATATGATTACACAGGTATAACCGTTTTTAACTTTTTGTATTAAAGTAGCTCCAAATTGAGAAATACGGGAAATATAGGAAATAATATAAGCATATAAAAAGTGATTTACGAAAAAAAAAAGAAGAAAACACCCCTGCATTATTATCAATAGATATTTGTAATTTTTAAAACTGCCTTTTATGCTGAATATTCTATATTTAATATATTATATCCATATTCAGATATATCCTTTCCTTACCTATGTTTTTATATACATAAACAGAGTGTCACAAAAAGATTGAAACGCGCTTTTATTTTTTACTTGTTGGAGATACGTAGGCATTGTAAATTGCAAATGTGTTTGAATTAATATAGGAATTAAGATTATGTTGTTAAAAGAATCCTGCCATTAATTTTTAAAAAAGTAACTCTTTTTAAATTTTTATTCAGACACCGGTTCTATAAGTTACATTTAGGAAAATTTTCTCTGTGATCTGACAAGTGAAGCAGTAAATATTCCATTCTTCTACGACCAAAATTCCCGAGTTATGCTACTTTTAATTGTATGAATTTTCCGAGCTTTCCAGAACTATAAAAATCGTCTGTCCATTTTTAGTGCAACAAATCTTTGAAATTTAATAAATTTTAAAGTATCATATCTCGGTGAGTTTGAAATTTTTACTGTTATACTTGTCATTACTAATCATTCGAATATCTCGATTATAGAAATATTAATATAACTAGAAACAATCACTCTATCGTTTATTTTCCCCGAATGATGGCATTCTTCATTTTTTTTCAAGTAAAATAAACATAATTAAAACCAGAAAAATATTTAAGGAAATATTTGGTGTTTGTATGTATCTATTACCTAAATTCTTTTCTTTACGATATTCCAGGTTTTAGTCGATTAAAAAAAATGTTGACAGCCATGCTTTTGAGCACGAACGAGTTATTTAATTTGACTATTCTTTGTCTACAGACAATCACTTGTTTCATCCAAAAGATGAAACAATACTGATAAGGTGTCTCTCTTTAACGCAGGCTCGAGAGAATCACTCGAAACTATCATTCGAAAAAATATTTCCCTTGGAAGATACATGTCTCTCTTTTACGTCTGCTCGAATTATTTCGTTCGATTATTCCTCGTATGGTGAAATTTGCTCGTTTCATCCGAATGATAAGATGTCGCTTTTTTGTGCATTTTCGAGTGATTTCCGGCGATTATTTTTCGTTTGGCGAAATTCAGTCGCTTCCTCCGTATTTCAAGTGATTTTCTGCGTTTTGCTACTATTTTGAAAAGAATAAAACAGCGACTGCAGACCTAATTAGAAACCTAATAAAAAAATATATACATATACCCTCGCCTGTCTACAAGACAGCTACTTATCAGAAAATCGCCAGAGCGGCCTCCCGTCGTCATGTCCATGTTATTCATCAATTTGAAAAAACAGTCATATAGTATTATTAGATACAATCTTACAGCACATTCAAGTAAAGAAGAATGTAAATTCAATTTTTATCAATATCAAAATAACTGAAGGGGAATTAACTATTGACTCACAATATTCACTGCCATGAGCAGATTTACAAGGTGATATGATGACAGAGGAATGAACAATACATTTTTACTTCTGGGAGACCTTAAAGCCGATAGTGCTCTTTGAGGACATGCAAGGGATGACGACAGGGGCCATCACTTAATACATCAATTGAATGCAAAACATCTGATGTTATTAAATGATCCAAATTGTAAACCAAAATTTGAAACACATCATTCCAAGTTCTGGCCGGACGTCTCGCTTGCACCTCACTCCATATTCCCGAAAATTTGAAACTGGGAAGTAGAAGATGATATAATATTTGGAGATCATCGGCTAATCACGCTGACAATAGATCTTTTTATAACAAATATTCCAATGAGAAGATATATAGAACTAAGCAGTGTTCATTTAAGAAGTTTAACATCCCACTGAAAAGAAAATTAGAAGAAAATCAAATATCCTTCACAAACATATTAACAACGCAAGACTTTGAAAGACAATATCAAATATTAAAAAATTATATTAACAGAAACCTGCAATCTCTCCCAAAAAAAGAAAAAGACTTCAACCAAAGATTACATGGTGGACACCACAATTATGAAAACAACGAAATTATGTAAAGGCTTTATATCGAAAAACAAAATTGTCTATATCTAAGCTAGCAGATCTCATAAAATACAAGATGGAAAGAATACGATAAAAAAAAAAAAATATATATATAGAAGCCCAACGGAAAGAATGGTCGTCCTCTTGTAGCAACTCCAGAGGTCTCCAGAGGTTGCGATGGTGGTTACATCATATTTAAGGTGGAGTCTTATTATTTCCGTATTACGGAATTAAAAAACTGAATTTGTATACTAAAATTGTTTAATTATAGCAATCCTATAATCTACCGACAGATTTTTGGATAGATTTTTTCCGGAGAAATAGATATTAAATGGAAAAAGAGTCTAAATATTGATTTCAAGCCCTGAAATTTTCAAAGCTAGGCTTAAGTTTCCCATTGGAATTTTCAGTAAATGTCCACAAAAGATAAAATGTTTCCAACTTAAAATGTACTTATTTTATTACTTAATTAATCATATCATAATAATAGACGATATAATTCATTTCTCTGAAATAGTAACTACGAACTCACCTCATTTGTCACGTTTAACGTACAATTTCCAATTTGTTTTTTATTGTTCGAAAAATGTTTTAAATTGAGAAACACTAAATTGCTTCTATATATTTTTCAGCCTATTTTCATCGTTTAAAATTTGAATGAGACATATTTTTCCGAGCGTATAGTGATGAAAATCAGTCGGATTTCCTTTTTGACAGTTTAAGATCAATGTGGTTAGAACCACTTCAAAAGCTTTCTACAGCATCATCTGAAATATGAAAAATGGTCGCATTCATGACGAATATTGATGCGATCTCACCACGCCGTACAAAATACTTTACGTGATGATAAATAACACGTTTGAAATGCCAGGTTTTTAATAAAAATAAAATTTGTTATTTCCACTCCTAGAAAAGTTTGAAGGGAAATGCTTTACCGGGAAGTAATATTTGTTATTTATTGTCTCTGATATGATGTTGACACTTTTCTCTGAACAGCATCTGTTTCTATCATAAATCATATTTGGATTTGGAGCGCCTGAAATTTTGTTTCAATGAGAATTTCTATGTTTATTGATGATTGATAGATTATCATTTATTTGAGTTTTTTTTAAAAGGAGATGGCGGTGTAAAAGCCCATTAAATTAAGATTTTGTAGAATTTCGGGAAAAAATGACGATTTATTTTCTAACGTAAATCGCCATTAGATTATACAAATTTAAAAAACCAAATTTTACAAAGATAAATTTAATCTCGTCATTAGGAAGCTCAGAACGAGGAAAAGACTCGTAGTTTCCCTTCTGACTGGTGAGCATTGCTGCGTGGAGATGATGGTTCTGATGCAATCAAACAAGGGTAGAGGAGAAGGTCCAAATACCGGCTAGTCAGTGTTCTGAGTCGGTGTTCCGCAGAGCAGCTTAGCGGTGACAGGCAGAAGTTGTACGATTTAATTGATAGAAGATTTGTTTAATTGATAGTAGATTTGTTTAATTGATAGAAGAATGGCACGAGCAATACGTCGCTGAAGTCTGTCTCATTTACAAACAGTAAGAGCAAAAGTGTTGACACGACGAAATCTTAGATATCAAAAGTTTGTCAGGTATGTTTTTCTTACTTAAAAAAAAA
Source organism: Maratus michaelseni (assembly GCA_963931845.1). Taxonomy (NCBI): domain Eukaryota; kingdom Metazoa; phylum Arthropoda; class Arachnida; order Araneae; family Salticidae; genus Maratus; species Maratus michaelseni. The sequence goes on along the minus strand of OZ007592.1, from coordinate 78,064,548 downwards.
ATACTGACCATATATTGGCCTGAATTGACGATTAAATTGTTTTTTTAGACATATTTAGCTCCCAAACGCCGCAAGCACGTTATTGGTACAGGGTGTTTCACAAAGGACCCCTAACTTAAAAAATCAATAACCCGGAAACGGTGATAGATAGAATCATGAAACCAGTGGTATGGTTATTAAAAAAATCATAAGAATCTTATACATAAATCTCAAAATTTAGTTTAAAATAGCACCGATAGATGGCGCTGAGAGCGTTAAGAATCCCTCTAAAGAGAGTTCAGAAGCATGGAAAGACTAACCGTCGAATATATCGTCATTGAAATCTGACTGCTATTAGCGTATAGTGAAAATAATTCCGAAATTGATTTATACCGTGGAGGAACGTGTGTTTATCGTGTTGGAGTACCACCGATTAAATCAGAGTCCTACTGCTACAAGGAGAGGTTTTCAAATGCGATTTCAAGTCGCAAAAGGCCCAGATGGGAAAACAATTCATGAGCTTTTCAAAAAATTTCAACAGACAGGCAACGTGGACGATGCGTTAGTCGGAAATGTGGATCGGACCAACTCTGTCGTTACGCCTGAAAATTCAACGACACTTGCTGCAGTTATTGAGCGTAATCTGAATAAATTTGTCCGCAGACTTGCAGCTGAATCCGGGATCAAGCCATCCAGCACGTACATAATACAGGGGAAATCATTACACATGTTTTCTAACAAGATTCAATGCCGGAACGCCATACCAGTTCAAACTGAAAGACAACGAAATCATTTCGCTAACGAGATGCTCGAGAAGATAGATTGTTCTGGTTTCGATGTCGGCCACCAGAATGGTTTAAATACCAGCCACCCAGAGTGGTCTAATTTTGACCTCTCTGCGTTTGCTCAGTGAGAGGCGGAGGGAATTAAACTAATGTATGGGATTACGGCAGCTGTATTGCGTCATTTGATGGGTACAATGTTGGCCAAAATCGTCCGCAATAAACGGGAAGAGAAAGAAGAAAAATGGCGCAGGAAAAACTAAGAAAATAAAGGTGAAAAGGGCAGAAATTGGATTTTAAAAAGGTAAAAAAGGAAGATATTCGACATAGGAAGATGATGCAATTTGTGTTTTCTGCAAGGCTGCTTTCTCTGTGGACAAGAAGGTGAAACTGTGGGTTCGATGTTCAGATTGCGATATGTGGGCCCATAGAGACTGCACCGACGCAGAGAGTGAACACTATGCTTGTGATTTTTGTTGATAAAGTAATCTACATTTGAAGCAGCAAGCTTTTGTTTTGTTTAATTCGTTAAAAAACAAAACTAGGAACAGAAGGGAAAGAAGACTTTCATAGATAGTCGTTAAGATATTTATAAATTTGACAAAAATGCTTGTTTATTAAAAAAAATTCATGTTCTTTCTGTGCATATTAAATGTTATTAATCAATACAATTTATTAAAACATTGTTCTTCTCTCTTAATTAGCGGAATCATAACCTATTTGCTTGGTTCTTTTTGAAAAAAACTGAGGTAGTCGGTATTTAGACCCCATTTTCAAAACTCAAAATTTGCATGCTTTCGAAATTTTTCTTTTTATTAACAGAAAACGCTTTTTAAACTGAATTTTTTCTACTAAGAGGATGTGAAACATATCAAGGTACCCTACCATGACTCAACTAATTTTTTAAATTGTAGGATCTAGATTGAAAATAAAAGTTGTAGCTGGGTATTTGGACCTTTTTCTCTAATAAACATTTTAAACTAAATGTAGGAATCCAGAAAACCATTCATTAAAAATTATTATTATTATTATTATTATTATTATTATTGTAAAGTGAAAGTTTGAGACAAATGCCAGAAATTTCTCAGAAACCACGTTTGAAAAATAGAAAAAAAAAACTATAAAAACAAACTTAACGTTTCACGAAATAAGAGATGTCTCATGAAACTTTACTTGAAGTTGATAGCTGAATTACTCTATCCTTTTTTTTATTTGGCAAAATAATTTACAGTAAAAAAAGGATAGATGTAAAGCATTCCGGGGCTGTAGGAAACCCGAAGTCATCCGGGAAAGATTGTTTTGTGATTCATCCTTATATTTTTCCCCAGGCTAAAATGCACGCGAAACTATTACAAGACCTACAGAAAGAAATTTATTTTTTCTTCACAGGCACCTAGAAAGTTTCTTCAAAGAAATTTATTTTTTCTTCAAAAGCACCCTCCGCTCCTCCCTTTGTAAGCTACCAATATGAAAAAAAAAAGAAAACCTTCAAGATTTTTCTCCAAGAAAGCCTTGGAAGATTATATTTACGCTCCCGAGTTGTTAAGGTTTATAAATATACTTTTTAATTTTTAAATTATCTTCACTCTGACTAATACTCCATATACAAAGTGGATTAAAAAGATTGAACAAACTTTAAAAGATAGTAATGCACACTGCAACAAACGATTTTGGTATAGGAATAAAATAGTGTCACAATTCATTTATTCCGTTAAAAATGCAGGTTGTCTCGCTCGATTTTGAATTCGGATTTTTGTTCATAACTTCAACAATAATGATGACATTTTAACGAAATTTGATATAGACTGACCTTTTTTTGTATGAAATATAGGAATATCACGAGAAATGGTAGAAGTGGCTACCACCTTTATCGAAACATTGCTAAATAACTAGATGTCCATTATTGTTGACATTGCTTAATGTAATTGACAGTTCATGCAATTTCACCGAAATACTTTACACTTCCATCACTTTTCACGCTATAATTGCGTTTCACACAAAGTAAGCTAAGTCTGTTAAAAATTGCTTTCCAATATCTCTATTTTAGTTAAAAGATAAAAACGATAAATATGTTCGGATTGGAGTGAGATATCCTGTATTTTTTAGTGAAAAAAAATGAACTCTGGTTTGTTATACAAAAATTGTTTGTTTTGGCGTGTATCACTATCTCTTAAAATTTGTCCAATATTTTGTAATGAAAACGTTACTTCTGTCGCACTAGGGAATAAAATAATTCTAATTTTGCAAAAAACCAGTCATAGCTTACTACATTAGTGGGCACGGTAGCTTGCCATCATTTTAAAATAAAATAGGAAAACGTTCTTCCCCAGCACGCATATGCAAAAAAAGCTCAGGAACTGTTCTACATTTCATATATGGTAATTGTTCTCTAATGGGACATACTTTCAATTTCAATGAAAAAGTCACAGTGAAAGACAAAATTTTAATATAACTCTGCTTGATCCTTTAAACTATGATAAACTAAAAGAAAATTACAACATGCAGAATAAACATTTCTCCTTTATTAAAAAGGATCTATGATACTTTTTCCTACATTTATAAAGTACGTTTTAATGGAATATATTTTGTTTTTGAAATTTGTATATTATAGTTCACATATTGATCACACTTTTGTACTCATACTGTTCCTATTTCAGCTTACTGTTTGATCCATGCAAAATTACTAGTTGTGTTATGATTAAGTATTCTTTTCATAAATTTTCTAATTACTTTCTTTTATACTTTTTCTTATATAATTTTTTTAATATTAAGAAATGTTTTGATCTGAACCAGTATTGTAAAAACTAACTTTGTACTAATTTTATTTTAATCTCTAATGTAATATTCAACATTTGTATTCTGAAATATGAATTTTCAATAAACATTTCCTCTCGTGGAGAAAAGTTCCTATTAGACCGGGAGGCGACAGCACAGACAATCACCTCATCGAGTTCACGGCTGAAATTCCAGAATTAGTTAAAACTCGATTCGCATATTAAAGTGCAATCGGTCTGCCAAGTCATATCTTGGTGGAAAATACCTTAAAGCCCGATTTTAGCGGTTGACTCGTAGGTTTACCATTGTGTTTTCCTGCACCCAAAGGTACACTCAATGGTAAACCCTACGAGCCAATCGCTAAAATCGGCTTTTCGGGTGTTTTCCACCAAGATATGACTTGGCAGACCGATTGCGTTTTAATATGCGAATCGAGTTTTAACTAATTCTGGAATTTCAGCCGTGAACTCGATGAGGTGATTGCCTGTGCTGCCGCCTCCCGATCTATATGCTTAACTGCTGGATCTCCACGAGAGGGTGATTTCATGAAATGGAAGTGGCGAAATAAAGGGACTAGGTGCCAGGGTAAACCCCTAAATGGTTGGGAAGAAGGAATTTTGGAAGATGACCTAACCGCTAGAGATGCTATTTTTTTAGAACTCGAGCACTCCCGAGCACTCCCTCGAGCACCCCCCTTCTATTTGAAATCCAAACCCCCCCCCCCCCCCCTATTCCGAAACAAATTGTGTCATAACAAAGTACACAGTAGAAAAATTGTTAATAACATTTTAAAATTGTTTCAAGATTTATGTTCCAATTTAAATATCTCTTCTAACATAGAAATAAGTATTAATCATAAATATTCCCCCATGACAAAATTGAATGATTTTCATGTCCCTGAAAATCTGTTTTAAATAGTAAATTTATTATTTAAATCCAACCACTGGTAGAAATCTGCCAAAAGTCGCAATTTTTATTCTTTTAAATATTATTGTACAACTAAGGCAAGAAGAAATGAGTACTGTTTTCCAGTAATTCTGAAAAAGGATTTCAAACAGAAAGAATGGATAGACAAGGGATATCCTACCTCTGCTTTATGTTACTAATATTGTCTTCAGAAGCAGATATAATATTTTTCCTTATATACCATCGGTAACAATTCAATTCCCTGTTAAATTGATTTTTAGAGGATTATAAAATTTGAAGATACTTAGATTACAGTCTTTTTTTTCAAAAAGCATCTGTCAAGTTTTTTTTTCTCTCTTTATTTTTCAATTTGTGAATAAATAAAATTTTCACTTTGAACCCAGTCCGAAGACTGGTGTAAAAATCGAGCCAGAGCCTGTCACTTCTCTAATAACCACCTCCTTTTACTGCAAAGGGTATATGGTTATGTTTATCTGCTTTTTCGCTAGTGACAGTTTTTTTATACATACAATGAACATGACAAGGTGTCTTTTTTTAAAAACAACCAACTGTCGTTACTTCCTTCAGTACTGTAGCTAAAAAAATATGGAGCAGTAAGAACGGGGTAGAAAAATTTGGCGGGTGGACGGTTTACATATTAAGTTGTAATAATGTGTATTCAATTTCGGAAATGTACACTCTAAAAACGACATTTTCAAAACTGAGCAAAAAATACTCAAATCTGAGTATGTCGCATAGTCAAAATGGCTCCGAATCCAAATCACTCAAGTTTGAAACTTGTATATGCTAATTTCTGAAAACATGCACACACTCAAGAATAAAACATCATGTGCTCATATTTGAGTTTGTCCATGTTTCAAAAATGAGTATGAACTGACCTCTATGTGCTCAGTTTTGAGTATATCCATGTTTCAATATTCTGAGTATTTCTGGTGTTTCAGAATTGAAAGCATCGGTTCGTCATATTTGAAACAAAAAGTTTCATAACAAGATGAAAACATCGATTTACCCAGATTTGAAAGTGTCATTTTTCTCAGTGTAGTATTAATTATAATACACTCTATTTACTATACAATAACAATTTTGATATATTTAATATAGTGAACGTTTTTTAGAAGTGAAGTTATTCAAATTTTTCTGATAAATAAACACATAATAAATAAATAAATGAAGTACCAAATATTGGAAAAAAAAAATCAATCGTATGAATTTAATGTTTTAACATTTTTAATTTACATATATACCGTGAACTGAACACTAAAGATGCATATTCACATCACTATTATTAATATATTAACTACTGTTAATGATAACGAATTAAATCTGTGAAATATTATAACCTTTAATATAAACTGGTAAACGTTTAAACCGTTACATGGTCGTGGTACATTTGAAACGTTATCTTAGTTTTCCAAGAAGCACGGAAAAATCGTATTTACACATGGCTTCATACGCTACAACGATAATATTTTCCGAAATCATGACTTATGAAATAAATATAGATTTTTAAATTCCATTTTTAAAAGACTGCCTTCGTATTACATATTCTAAATAAAGGAACCTTACGGCGCATGCCAGGGCTTAATTTCTAAAAAAAAAGTACCGGAGCCGTAATATTCTGCAGTACTAACACCCGTTTCGTACCCCTCCCAGCACCCTCTGCTGTCACTCCAATCTGCATATTTATATTTCGTACATTATTTTCAAAATTTAAAGCATTTTTTTTATTTTTTTTATTTAGCAAAATAAAATTTTGAATACCCGGTAAATCTGCCTATACATAGCTATCAACTATTCCACTTTTTAGTTATTACTGCTTCCAAATAGAAACCTTTGCCTAATCTTAATGTTAATTAATCGCAGAATTCAGCGATTAAATAAGCTCAGATTATAATTCGGAAAGAGTGTTAACGCAAAAAATGAATAGTTCGCAGCTATGCAGAGTAGGAAAATACTATTTCGGTTTACTCTTTATTTTGATCAAAATAGCATCAAAATAATTTGAAATGGAAATAAATAAAATATTGAATTTAAGACAGATTGAGCTCGAGCTCTGCCCAAACCCGAAGACTGATATAAAAATCGAGCCCGTTTCATCTCCATCTCTTACGTGAGTGACACATTGCGTCACTTATAAGTGCTTTCAAACAAAAGAAGACAAAAGATTGGAGATGGCAGGGAAAGGAAAGGGTAAATTAGGATTCGTTTATCGGAAGAGTTATTGCACTGGGCTCCGGAGTGCAGCGTTTATGAGCTCCGGTAAATTCTGACCAATATTTAAATATTTATTAAAAAGAGAGAAGTACTGGAGCTGAGCTCCGGTGGGCTCCGGCGCAAATTAAGCCCTGGCGAATGCTAAAATGGCTGGTAACAAGAAAACATATAAACTACTTTAAATGAATCATCCAAGAAAAAAAGAAAAAAAAAACAAATTATTGAAAGAAAACCACGGATTATTCCAATCGGTATGAAATTAAAAAAAAATTATCATTAGATTTTTTATAATAATTCCCTTGTGTTTGCTATTTTAAGATGCTAAAGCGAATGAGGTGGCTTCATATTGTTGTGGTGTTTGGGATTCTTTCTAAAACACAACTTACTTAATTTAAAAGGCTCATTTGTTACTCATTCTTCATTTGACAATTAACTGATTTAAAAACAAGTATACTCTGATTAACTCCACTGAAATCTGTAGCCATGGAAAAGGGAGCAAATTACATTAAACTTATCAAAATACCAACACTTAAAAATCCGAATAAGTTAAAACAACATGATATTTTTGAACTCATCATTTTAGAAAAATATTAAATGTAGCAAGGGGCAACAGATTTCTAAATCAAGTAGCATACTGAGATGCACAAAGAACACCCAACTCCACTCCAACCCGATCAAGCTCAAATCTCCATACACAATAAATTAGCAAAATCTAATCATCATATAATTTGGAAAAATGAAGGTAACCTGAAATTCCTCCAATATGAGGACTAAAAGGAAAAAGGAAAGTTTAACAAAATATGATGAGATAGCAAAATTTTAGAACAATTATGGAGATTTTGAACCAGATCAGATCGGTTAACCGAAAATCGTATAGTGGCATAAAATAACTGAATACTTTTTTTTTTTTTTTTTTTTTTTTTTTTTAAATAAACATTTTGATGTTTATTTTCGATAACAATATACCTGAGAGAGGAAAGTTAAAGCTTAAGTTAACATTTATGAAATTAAATTTAATATTACTGTTTCACTTATTAATCTATCCATCATTAAATCAAGATCAAAAATACGATTGGATAACATTGAGTAAACCTCAATTAATGTTCATTAAAACAATCAGTTATGAATTTAAACTTAAGAAATTTCAAAGTCTTAATTTAGAAAAATTATAGCTTTCATGATTTTATTCTCACACACTGAAAAGTTAATTCTCACTAATGATTTTACTGTAAACATGTAAATACCAATTATTTAAGAACTGCACAAAGAAAATAAACCCTTTTCTTTTGAATAAACAAAAATTTTTTATTTGAACAATGAAAAATTACCAAAGCTACTAAGTTCTCAAAATTATAACACAATCACAATTTAAGGGTTAATTAGTTATACCTAAATTACTCATCAATTATCTTCAAAGTAAGTAACGTAATTCTTACAATTATTACACATCATAATTTAACAATTTTATAGAGTTACTCGCTTAGTAAAAAAATTAATTATTAATAGCACTTGGAAGTATACATATAATCACTCTCAGTGTTTTCCAAATGGGCATATACATAACTTACTATTGGTTATATATGTAATAAAAAGGATAAAAGGTAACTTACATAACGAGGAACATGTTAAACTTATCAGTGGGCATTGAGGAGCATTTCGTCCTTTTCTAAATCTGTTGAAACCATCATTTAAACAGGAGTATTCTGGCTGGGGAGACTTCTGTCAATTCTCATATGGATTCACGCTATTATTCATCATTATACGATGTGTCAGATTTCATCACGGTGAAGATTAGGTTATCACTTCGCACCTCTCATCAAACTGCACCACTTGCCATCAGCTACTGGGTCTATCATCTTGTCAGGAGGGGGAAATTGTCCCACGGCCCAGACTTTCACTGTCAAAGTCAAAAGTCTCACTTTCATAAGACATGTGTCTTATTCTAAGATGGTCATCACATTAATTCAGGACAGTACTATTTCCAACGACCGTCTAGTCCAAGATCTAAGACCACCTCTGAAGATTAAGAAGTCAGAATAATGTAATACTTTTTCTTAGAACGCCACTACGCAAAACGGGCCAAACATATCTTCTTTTTATTCTCTCGCTAACAGTTATAGATCCGCAACTTGAAAATACCCTTATAAAATTATACTCTTTTCATCATAACACTATGATTTAGAATAGTTAGTGTAGGACCATCAGTGTCCCATTTTCAATAATCTTCCAAAAACCTCTCCGCCTACCAACAGCTTCGCGATCCAGTCCACGAGTCAGTTTTCGAGCCAAGTCACCAGTCGTAAACATTCTCTCTCTCTCACCGCTTCAAAACTGGACGGAACCAAAAAACTATCTGTGAAGGGGTTTTCGGAGGTGTAAACAATAACAAAATGGAATGACCCTGGCGACAGTTCGCCTTCGCTTCCCCTTATGCACCGTTACGTGGGAAAAAAAAACTTGCCTCCCTCTCTCTGCGGGCTGCTAAATGGCTCACATGAACGTATGTTTACATACGCGCCACTCAGACTGAAGGGGAAACCTGGCCTTTAGTTGTATGTTATAAAATACAATGCTTAATTGCGTCCATAGTCTATTCACCAGACAACGTAATACCTCTTGGGGTGTACTCGCTTTCTTTTAGCCAAAGATAGACACAGTGTCACCAATCCCTGATTCCAAGCATGGGAAAGTGCATGGCTGTCTCCAAATTTGCCACCTGTGTGGTCTTTAACTGACAAACATCCCTCCTTGCTATTTATCTTTCGCATTTGAAAAACAGGAAGCTAAGCTAGACTATAAAAGTTGACATTACTTTGTTTAAAAGAAAAAGAAAGAAGAAGAGAAAAAAAAACGTTTTTAATATTATCATTATTACAATTACTTTTAATTTATTTATTTATTTATTAAAAACATAAAAAGAGTGTTGTTAAATAAATGTTGAGAAAGTGATTTAAATAATTTAATGTAGATAAAAAGGAAACTTTAAAACTAACCGTAACATTATATTCCACATGCTTTTGCGAGCACACATTCAACATTGAAAAAAAAATACCATTGGATAAATATTTTCACTATAGTCGTGCGTCCCATTACATACACCTTTTTAGGTACAGTAGAACTCCAATTTTCCGAATCAATTGGGACCGGACCCCATTCGGATAATCAAAAATTCGGATAATTAGATTTTTTCAGAAAAAAGGGTCTATTTTAATTAATTACTGTATGTATGTTGAAAATGGGAGAAAAAACTATTTTTAAAGAAAAATATATTTTAATTAATTAAATGAAAAGGCCACACTTTTACATGTTAAGCGTACTTACAAGTGCTGTACAGTATGTACGTATCGTACTGTAAATGAAAGTCATATTCCTTGCTGAACATCTCGATCAAAGTAAGCTGTTTGACAGTCTTCATCCGTTTTCGGGCAGCCAAGTCGCGCATCCGCTTGGCAGTGAGAAGTTGCATGTGGTCACACTCAGGCTGACGCTCCATCCACTTCAACACAGTTTCAAGGCCGGCAAATGCTTCACTATAGTTGATGTCCCGTGTCTGCATCAACTTCGACACTAAGGTCATCGTCTTCCTCGACACTTTCTTCTCTCACACTTTCAATACGTTCATCGTCATTTAGAATTTGAAACCCAGGTGGGCTGGGCCGCCACCTGGCGACGGACGACAGCCAATAATCGGACTGCACTATGAGACGGTGACTCATCATCCAAATAATGTTCGCACTTAGCCTACACTAGATTCGCGGAGCGAAGGACAATATAGCGCGCGTAGACAGAATCATAAATTGGCAAGTCGCAGTACGTTCCCGTCTTAATTTTTTTTCTGAAATTCTGAAAGCGATTCGGATAATCAGCGATTCGGATAGTCGGAGTTCGGATAATTGGAGTTCTACTCTAGCTCCTATTACAAAGAGTAAGAAGTTGTTTATTGCAGCCGTCCGTCCAGCGGAAAACAATTACTGATAATTTCGGTATATTTTTACTGATCATGACACCCAAACTCCGAAACCACCCTCCGTCCAAATGCTGATTTATATCTATATCTATATATATGTGATTTTTGTCTGATTTTCTTATTTATAAACCGATTTGGGTGTGAATAAGCATGTGTATAGGTTGGTTGGTTGGTTGATTTATGACGGCCGATTATCTACTCGAGGAACATAGGCCCAAGGGGGAGTGCTCTCCGTGGGGGTCTTTCTAAGGGATCCTAACCTGTATTTACGGCAAGGTTCGAAGAAAACCACGGAAAATTCCGAACGGTTAGGTCGCCGAGCGCGGCAGGGGTTTGAAACCAGCCATCTCCCGTCTAACAGCTTTGAGAGCAAAACCTCTCAGCCACTGGTGAGGCGCATGTGTAGAGGATTTACCAAGGTCTCGACCGAGTTCGTCGGCCAGTTTCATCCGCCATCTTGTTTTAAAATGGTAGCCACTTAAAGATTTCAAATTCATAAAGATGTACAAAACAATTAGAAATCCTAAAAGTTTTTCCCGCTAAACTTCGGATTCTGGAGCATTAGGTTACAAAATTATTATTAGATAAAAAGGATTCTGGAGAATTTTTTTATTTTGTCAGGATCTTAAAAATGGCCGAAAATATAGCAGTTTGAAATTGTAGGGTGGCTGATATTTTGAAACAATACAGTATGATTCTCCCGTAAATGGGTTTATTTTATGAGTTTTAGTGAACTCATAAGTTCAGAAATCATTTACTCGCAAATTTTCTTGTTGTAACCATTGTTCCAACTTTCACATGCGCTTAAAACTATATATTCACATCCGTAGCGACAAATTTTTGCCAAGCTTGTCGAGACTTGACGAAATACGGCTGAGTTTGGCGACCAAAAATAAATCGCCATAAATGAAGCTAGCTTGGCTATAGCTGATTAATTTGGCAAAATTTTCATTCAAATACAGTATTGAAGAAATCTGGGAATGGATCTTCTATAATAGGGTTCACGCATTTTAGTTTCGTGTGTTTGACTAAAATTAGTTGAATTCTTAAAAACAAGGAAGAAGGAAACATCCTTTTGCTCTCGTTACAGTCCAGAAGGACTTTTTTAATGACCCTGTAGACCCTAATAGACCCATTATCATCATACTTATTAGCAACTTATGAAAAAATACACCATAGATTCTTATTTTTACATACATTTTATAACATACGTTACATACAACCGAATTTTCCATGATGTTGAATCAATTAAATTATAATAAATCTCTCAGGGTAATGCAAGAATTTGTAGTGTTTAATTTTATTTGAATTTGTTTTTAACACAATACAAAAACTCACCAATAATAGATTTTCCTCCACAAAATGACAATTTCTACAACAATGACTTCTTTCGATGATCGGAATTTTATCATAAGTGATACGACGTTTTCTTCAGCAACTGAAAACAATAAGCAACTCCGTCCCTTAAAAAAAAAAAAAAAACAGCAAACCAAAGCAAATTAAAATGTAACATGAAACAAATGATATGAGATTTCATTTGATGGTCATATAAAAGAGTTTAATTCAGTTTGATTTTTTACCATTAATTTAATGTATATATATAATACATAAAAAAAAAATCAGTGAAATAAATTTAAGATCACGAAGTTATCAAGTTTTTTTGTTTTATCACACAAAAGTTAAAAATAACAAATAAATGATTCCCCACACAATGGTAAAAAATATGGATTGTATGAATGTGAAATAAAAAAAAGCATTAAAATTTGTTCTACACAATGAAAATATTTAAAAATGTACAAACTATTGCTTTTATATTTTTTTATGGTAAGATATATTTTTTTTTATTTGCAAATAAACATTTTTGCATAAACAAAAACATAAAGGAATTGCGCTTTATTTAAGCCATTTTACAAGAAAGAAAAACACAAATTCTTTTTCTCTTTCAGTCTTCTGTGATGATATTTAACAAAAACATTTGAATAAAGTAAACCCCCTCTTAAAGAAATGCTCTGGGGAAAAAAAACTTTAGGATTTTATACTTAGCTCAATAGCGCATCGGAATTATCGGATTCTAGTTCTACTTATTTTTCACCTTTCAACCTCTAGCTTTTTAAAGGAAAAAAAACCAGTCCTATTTTTAAATCGGTTTTTGAGAGGAAGGAGGGTGTAATTTGTTTTATATATTTTCTTTTTTAAACGAAGAAATAAGAGCTGTATGAGAGATAGTTGCCTTTCTAGTTATATATATATATATATATATATATATATATATATATATGTATGTATGTGTGTGTGTGTGTGTGCAAGAATCTTTGTATTTATTTTTAGCTATGAGTTGAACATAATATATTATAATATACTTCATAAAAACAATAATATAATTCACAGAAATATATTGTAATAAATATAATACAGATACTCCTATTTGCCAAAATAAGTTATTCATTAGTTTTTTTTAATTTAGTTTTGTAATTTTATTAGTTTTTTCATTATTTAAAGAAATTCTAATAAAATAACTGCATCATGATGGTTCCGCTAACTATTACTAAGGCCGATTTAAGAATACAGTTTGAAGGGTATCCAATTCTTATGGCCGGAGTGCAAATATAAAGAGTCCAGTTTTTTAAATGCTTCGAAGAAAAACTTTCTTTCGAGAACTAAAGTAATCTTAATGTTCATTTCAAAATTAGTAATTATCAGTGATTATCAGTGTCTCCCTCACGACATCAAATGAATACTTTCTCAGCTAAATTTTGTGCAGACACCGCATGCGCTTCCCTAGTATATACAGGGTGTCCGAAAAGTCTGGAAACGGTCAAATAACTCGAGAAATATACATCGGATTGAAAAACGGAAAAATGCATGTTCAATATTTTTGAAAAATCTATTTAGAGATATGAAAGTTGCCCTCCCCCCCCCGGGGAGGAAAGGGGGGCAACTTTGTGAATCTTAAATGATGACCCTCATTTTTTATTGCAGATTCGGATTCTACGGGAAAAATACGTAACTTTTGTATTGAACATTTTCTTCGAAACATTGTAGATGGTGCTGTAATCGAGTGCAATGCTGTGAGAATCGTTAACATTGCAATGTCTGGAAACGCTCGAATAACTCGAGAAATATACATCGTATTGAAAAACGGAAAAATGCATGTTCAATAGTTTTGAAAAATATATTTAGGGATATCAAAGTTGCCATTTTTCTAAAATATTAAAATATATTATATATATATTTTCAGTTATGCTCTAATGCGTAACATCTAGCATACATATAAAATATAGTTTAACTAATAAGTTTTAAAAAGTGATGTTCACCTTGAATCTTAAATGAAATATATAAGAATATTTATTTTTACTAAAAAGGTACAAATATACAAAGAGGATTTTAAACATAAAACCCCGACCGCTTTCAACTGCTCTAAACAGTCATCATCAGGGAAATTTCGGAAAGTGAACATAATACATTATAATATATTTCATAAAAATAATAATATAACTCACAGAAATATATTGTAATAAATATAATGCAAATATTTCTATTTGCCAAAATAAGTTATTTATTAGTTTCATTTTTTAGTTTTGTAAATTCTAATAAAACAACTGTATGATGATGGTTCCGCTAACTACTATATAACTGACTATAAGTTTAAAAACGTCATGTTTACCTTGAATCTTAAATGAAATTCGAATAGAACACTTTCCGAAATTCCTCTGATGATGTATGTTTAGAGCAGGTTTTTAACATCTTCTGACGGGTTTTTATGTTTAAAAACATTTTTGTATATTTGCACCTCTTTAGTAAAAATAAATATTCTTATATATTTCATCTAGCATACATACATATAATTTACGGACTGATAAACATATGGCACTTCTTGGAGTGAAGCAGACTAATAATAAAACAAGAACAAAAAATCATGCGTCAAGCATAGATTATGTAACAATTTCCAACGCTTCCAAAATAATTTTACAAATCATTACGGTTCAATAAGCTGAAAGATAACATCTAAGTAAACAATTTGGAAAACGCATAACATATTTAAAAACGTAATTTCAGGAATTTCCAACATATACAATATTCGGAAAATTATCCGAATACTTTTATTCAGCCCTGTATATGATCTATAGATTTGTATATATACTACATAGGATGCTAAATTTTAGTTTAGTTAGGAAACGCGTAGCACAGTTTAAAATTCTCCTTCTGGAGTTTCTGTCAATAAACGGAAATGTATTCACGAACTTTTGTGCTGCCCTGTATGCGATCTACAGAATTTATACACACCAAGTAATACACAAAAAGTGAGTTAAATTTAAAATCGCGTTCAGCAACTTAAAACGCACTCCCAGGAATTATTGTTAACAGACAGTAGAGAATTCTTTTGTGTGTCCCTGTAAATAAATGAACGATGACTGCTATACACACACTATTCTGTAGTAAGCCTCTTGTAATGCACCTTAGTGATATATATAAATTTCAATGCGTTTAAAATAGTGAAACATTATTTAATTAAACCGCAAACGATTTTTCTCTATAGACGTAATGTAGCGGAATTCTTTTGACTGTCCCTGTAAAGTAACTATAAGTGCTGTTCACTCCATATTCCATATTAAGCTTCTTGTAATGCACCTTAGTGATATATATCAATTATACTGTGTTTGAAATTGTGTAACATCATTAAAATAAACCACAAATGATTTTTCCCCATAGACCGTAATGTAACGGAATTCTTTTGAGTGTCCCTGTAAAAAAACTATAAGTGCTACACACTTCAGTTGAAATAGGAAACATGTTATAGATAATGACAATAACATATAAAAATTGCAGGGCAATCCGAGCATATTTACGGGATTTAGAACACGGACAGATGGCCATACGGCAGACGGCCATACGGCAGACGGCCATACGGCAGACAAACCGAAGTCATGAACACTTTTCAACTAGGTTGGAAAGCGTTAAAAAATGTTTATATGTGATAATTACGCATATGAAACACAATATGTTAGTTTAATCACAAAAGTGCTGAGATATTAAATCTGTTTATATTTAAAGAAAAAAGCTTAAACATCCACATTTTTTTTTTACTTTTTTTCTTTACATTCCCTTACAATAAAAATTCGCTTGGAAACAAATACCAAAAAACGTAGTGTAATAAGAAAAAAATAAATATATTTCAATTAAAAACATTTGTGCCTAGCACAAAAATGTTAAGACTATTGTTTGACTGATAAACTTTTATAAACATAGAGGGTGTCCATAAAATCTTCTTACTATTACAACTTGTTATGACTGCTGGAGTATTGGATATACATGGTTTCTGTTTTTTGCTGAGTCTCACATCAGCATTCACAACCGTTAAGGCTCTTTATCAGTGATATTTCAAATTTCCCTCGCTAATTTTAAACCTATGGGAGTGGAATGTATTCTTATTTTTAAAAGATATCCTCAGGAATTTAATACTTTTAACTTCATTTTTCTCTGTACTATTCTTAAAAGATGCCTCTTTCTTTTTTAATTGTCAAAATATTTCTAAAATATATACTAAATTTATAATTTTATGTGTTAAAATCCTAGGGAAACTGAGTCAGAATTTAACAGTTCACATAAATTCAGTATATATTAAAAAAAAAAAATTAAACAACTGAAAAAAGGGGACACCCTTCAAGAAGAGTACACATAAAAAACAAGTTAAAATATTAATTTACTGAGGAGAGATATTTTATAAATACGAATACATCACAGGGCCATAGGTTTAACATTAGCGGTGGGATTTGGAATCTCACTGATGAAGAGCCTTAAACATATGCGCCTATAGTTACCCGCAATATATCAAATCTACAATTTATTTTCAGCCTTACATGAATTAACATATCAGGAGTTAGATATTTGATAGTTTGGTGCTCCGTGTCTTCAATATCGTAATATCTCCAACTTGGATACATACTCATAATCTTTAACATATATCCGTACAAAAAAGTTCCAGGACGTACGAGGGTGGATCAATAAGTAATGCATCCTGTGCCTTAAAAACTTTATTAATCAACATATAACAGCAAAAGTTATTATAGATCATGGCCTGAACGGTCTTCTACACAAAACTACTACTCAACATAGTCACCATGCATTTACACACATTTGCGTCATCGATTAATCCAGGCATCAAAACTATTTTGGAAATATTCAGGGTTTTGCTTCTTGACTGAGGATTTTAAAGCTGTTTTAACGTCATCCAATTCATTGAATCTGAAACCACGTAGGTTGTCTTTCATTGGTTCAAACAGGTAAAAATCAGAAGGGTCTAAATCAGGACTGTAGGGAGCTATTGAGAAACTTCCACTCTCCTCCTCCGATTATCAAGTCAGTTGCTTGGAAACCCACTTAGCACAAACTTTGTGATATCCTAAGTCAGCAATCATTCCTTGGGCAGAGCCATACGAGACGTTCAATGCACCAGCAATATCCTGAACTGTAACGCGTCTGTCTCTTCGAATCAGTTCATGAGCATATTCTCGATTTGCATCTCTGACTGATGTTGTCGGCCAAACACTTCTCGTTTAATCTGCAATTTCCGTTTCTCCGTTTCCAAACTTCTTCATCCAACGCCGCACATTGCTAATGTCCATTACAGCGTCTCCATAAACATTCTACAAGCGTCTATGAATTTCCTTAAGTGCACAACCTTCTTTTGCCAAAAATTCGATGACTACTCTTTTTTTTTAGCGTCAGATCCATGGTTCTAATCTGCCAATCTGAAAAGGAAAATACTATATAAGTAGAGTAAGGTTACCTCTATAATATCAAGCATAGACAGTGCAGTAGCTGTGAAAGAAATAAAATTTAGAGCAATGGAGGCATTACTTATTGATTCATCCTCGTATTATATGGTGAACAGGCCCGGGAGGAGGCACCACACTGTTCCGATCTCGCCCACTCCACCTTTAAACTTTACATACAGCAAAACACAAACTTTAGATACCGCAACAAAATTAACAAAAACAATCACCATTTATATAAAATATTCATTAGAGTTAAACATTTTATTTTACAATTTTGAAAAGGGACGTTAGAGACATTATTTTTCAAAATATTTTAAAAATAAAATAAAAGTGAATAGTAATTTAAGAACAATTTTAATATCGAGGTTATAATAAGGTTATTTCTGATGTAACTAATGAAATGTAACTTTATCCAAATAAAAAATAAAAGCAAAATTCCAAATAATTTTCAACTATAAATTAGCTATTAAAACCATAAAGTATTCTTTTATCTGCAGTTTTTGAAATATTTTGATAACAAATACTTTTTAATAATTTGCAGCTTTCCAAAATTGAAGGCAAACTAAATTAATAAAAGAGCAATAAAGAGCTGTATAATAAAGTGTTTTATAAAGAGCAATAAATTAAAAGAAATAGTGGTAACATTTAATAAAAATAAAACAGCAATCTATTAATTAATTATTTAACATTTAAATGAATAAATTGTTTTTTGTTTTCGCTTTTAAATTCTATCCTTATTTTAATTCTCTTAAGAAGGTGCTCTCTTTTTTTAATCTTTTTAAGCAAAAATCTCTGTTAATAGAAACTCAGGAAATGAATAATTAAGTTATATTTGAGATTTAAATTTTACGATTGTAATTAAGGAAAGAAAACAACATCAGTTTATCAATTTTGTAAATAGAACTTTTTCTTTTTAATATTACCAGTCTGCTGGGCAAAATAAGTTTTTCTGTAATGGACATAATGTTAGGAGGAATAATCAAATAAAGTAATAAAAGACAATTAAATCTCTTTTCTGTTTGGGTAGTGATAAAGGAGTGTAACAGTGATATTTAAATGATGATTTAATTTTTTGTGCTCTGTAAGCTTCTATCCGGGAAATAATGCTAATAGCAAATGCATTTTGAAACAATGTTTTTAATAAAATATTGCTGTGATGCAAGAGCTAGTTACTTAGTATGTGCACTGAGAAAAATGGCACTTTCAAATCTGAGTAAATCGATGTTTTTATTTTGTTATGAAGCTTTTTGTTTCAAATAGGAAAATTCAATGCTTTCAATTCTGAAATACCACAAATACTCACAATTTTGACACATGAACATACTCAAAACTGAGCACATAGAAGTCAGTTCATATTAATTTTTGAAACATGGACATACTCAAAAATGATTAGAATCAGTTCAAACTCATATTTGAAACATGGCAATACATAAAAATGAGCACATATAAGTCAGTTCATGCTCATTTTTGAAGCATGGACATACTCAAATATGAGTACATGATGTTTTATTCTTGAGCGTGTGCATGTTTTCAGAAATGAGTATATCATCGTATCATCTCATATCGAGTATATGAGTAATATGAGTATATAATGTTTGAATCAGTTCAAACTCATTTTTGTGACATGGCAATACTAAAAAATGATCACATAGAAGTCAGTTGATACTCATTTTTGAAGCATGGACATACACAAATATGAGCACATGATGTTTTATTCTTGAGTGTGTGCATGTTTTCAGAAATGAGTACATACATGTTTCAAACTTGAGTCATTTTGATTCGGAGCCATTTTGACTATGCGACATACTGAGATTTGAGTATTTTTTGCTCAGTTTTGAAAATGTCGTTTTTAGAGTATGGATTTTACAATGCGTTGCAGATATTATGAGCAAAATCAACAGAGGTAAATTAAAAACGAGAAATAAAAATCATGCGTAAAACATAGATTATGAAATACTTTCCAACACATTCAGAACATTGTAACAAAAATTTACCGTTTAATAAGGTGAACGATGATGTCTAAATAAACAATCGCATAACATATTTGAAAATCCAATTTCTGCAAGTATCATCTATAGTCGGAAAAATACCCGAATTCTTTTGTGAAGCCCTGTATATGATCTATAGATTTGTATATATACTACATAGTATGCTAAAAATGCCAATCTCAAATCTCTGCAAAAAGTTTCCAAACATTACCACTAGGAAGAGATATGGCGCTTATTTTTTTCGCGGAATCCTTCGTACGCCATCTTGTTTAATAATCCTAGAAAATTTGGCTACATTCTGGAAATTAGATCACGCTACAGAAAACACTGACAAGGACGGTCTCTTTAAGCGCATACTCAGAATATTTTGGAAAAATTACTAATGGAACTACTTATGTACGTAATAAAGGATCACTCAAATTTAGCTGCAGAATCCCAGTAGAAAATATGCGAAAAATTAAATCTTTCGAGTATTTGGCGGAAAAAGATGCGATTTGGCTAGCAACACTTTTTCCTCGCCAAATGCGAGCGATTTTAATGCATTTAAAAATTGCTTTTTTAAGTGAGTGTTTAAATGCGTAGTACTTTATAAATTTAAACTTAAACGATTAAATAGTATATTATTTTTTCTATAAGCTTATGCAATATATATACAAGTTTCGCGTATTGCTGAAGTTATTTATTTTTACACGGTTTCGCCAGCTAAATAAGTTTTAAGTGTATTTTAACAGTTACTGCCCGATTAAGAACGCTCTCAAGTTACATTTCGATATTGAATAAGTCGTTGTTTCCATGGCAACAATACTTTTATCTTGTTGTCTCCGACACTAACAATATCGAAGTCACATGGACAGTGCTCAGAATCAAACATTAATTTTTAGTTTGAAGCATTTGTAATCAATTTAAATCTTGCTCTAAATCGTAGAATACGATTGTTAATTTTCTTTATATATACATAAATATATATGGCAAAACCGTAGTTATAAAAGTGTATTCATTTAAATTAGACATACTTAAAGTAGTTCAGAATGAAGAGAAGAAAAAGTTTTTCCTGAAAGAGCACTTATTATAAAAGCGCATTTTTTTTGATTCCCTATAACCAACCAGCGATAAATCGCCAAACACACGAAATTTTCATATCTTTTACGGACGTTATATCGGTGTTCCGCAGCAATTTTTTCTATAAACGCATCCTTATGAGCAGAATATTCTGTAATTTTTTCAAAATTTTCTAAGTATGCGCTTATGGAGACTATCCTTGTGAGTACTTTCAGTTTAATTATGGCAACCTTATACTAATGAAAGAATATCATGTAGTTTTTCTGTCTTTTACATTTTGAAAATGATTTTGTTCCGTAGAATATATTTTTAAAATATTCAGTTTGTAAATAAAGTAATACATAGTGCATGGATATAAATAAATTTCAAAACACTATTTATATTTATGTAAACATACATTCATAGACATAGATTGATACATTGACAGTTAACCAACAGAATGGTCCAAGATTGTAATTTTTCCAGTTACCTTTCGCTTTCTCCCATGTTTTAAAATTTATGGACATTTTACAGAATGTGCTACTAATATATTTTTATTATTAATTTTAAACTTTGTTTATTTATTATTTCTTTTATGACTGTTGTCCACAGTTTTTAAATGAAGAAGAAAAGAAATGAATAGTGAAAATACAACAGGTAAAAAATAGTACATTACTGATATTTATTTTCGTGAAATACTGCTATGTATTTCAATGTTTCTCTTTGCATCAAGGCGTACATAAAAATATCCGATTTCAACGATAGCGAATATATAGTTTCATCCTATCGACTTATCGCATTTCATTCTTTGCCTTTCGTATGTTTTTCTCGTTGCTTTTGAAATAAATTCTGTATTTTATCTTCATACTGTAAGATTTTCTGTATGTCTTGGGCGTAATAAATATCATATTTCTGTACATGCTCTCATATCAATACGACTTCATATCAATATTCATTCTGCTTTTCACGCTACATTTCCTACTTTGTTTAGATATGATTTTTTTTTCTCTTTTTACATACTCTATCTCTTTTGTTTGAACTTCTATCAGTATTATGCTGCTTAGTAGTTTTGATTTTCTTTGGCAAATATATGAAATAACAACCATATATTTTTTTCATTACAAGGAATAAATAATAAAAATATTCCATAAAAAGAAATTTTCTTCTATCACATTTTATTCTTTAACTAGATACCTGCCCGGTGTTGCCCGGGCCCGACATAATAACAATTTCATTTTTATTAAATTTCATAATCGTGAAATAAAAGGGAATTAATATACTTGTTTTATTAAAGGAAATTAAAAGTTTTAAATTAAAAAAATGCTAAGATTAATAAACCCATTGACTTACCTTTTCCTAAACACATTATTTTACAATAAATATACGTACAAAAAATATAATAAATCTACCAAAAACTTTACAAAATCAATCCCATTCCTCCCTTTTATAACTACATACCCTAATTTAACCATCAAAACACAATAAATGTCAATTTAAATACAGAAATCGACATTTTTTAACTATAGAGACCTTGGCACTTTTTTTTAACGCTTTGGAGTAATCCGGGCTTCAGAAAGTTAGATATGTTTTAAAATTATATACACAATTATGAAAACAAACCTAATGTACTTTTATGTTTATTTATATATGTATAAAATTATTTATATATACAATTCTGTTCTACCTGCATATAAAAAGAGATAAATGGCTTCTTTATATTAAATAAATTATATAAATATTGAAAAAAAAATACTTATTTATATGAAACTACGAATAGGTTGCCAGAAAATATTTTGCAACTTTCTTTCTCTCGCCATAAGCCTTTTTCGGTACTTTTCGGTTAGCCGAGCGCCAGTGATACATGCACATATATAAATATATATATTAATTCATACATATATGTGTGTGTAGATATGTGTATATATATATATATATATATATATGTGTGTAGATATATGTGTATATATATGTGTGTGTATATATGTATATATATCACTGGCGCCCGGCTAACCGAAAAGTACCCAATTTTCTATCTTGACTTTGTAACTGATTTGTAATATTTTAAAAATTGTCTATTTATTGTACTTGGGTCTAGGACATAATAACCACTCAAAATAACTTATCAAAAGATTTATTTTCATATATTTGTACACTTAAGTTAGCTAAAATGTTAAATTGAACTACGTAGAATTACTAAGTTGTGTAAATCAGTTACTTTTAATTTTATAAACAAAGCACATCACTCACTTCTAACTAAATGTATCCAGATATTAGTCAATTTATTACAGTATTTCTTTCAAAATCATTTTTTAAACTGTTTATCGTCTGCTTCTTTTATTTATTTATTTTTTTTCTAAAGATCATTTGACTCTTTTCGATTTGGAAGTACAAATTCAATCAAATATGCCAGATTATTTCCATTACAGTAGGCTAGACATTTGTTGTTAGGTTTTTTTTCTCTGCACAAGTTCAATACCATCATATTAATTCTAGCTTCACGAATTATGAAAAGTATATCGAAATATTTAATGCAAACCACTTCTGTTGAATTGTAAAAATAATTATCACAAGGTAATTTTCGTAGCTAAAATTTCTTCTTTTCATTATCAGTAGCGAATTTAAAGACTTAGATTAGAAACTAAGAGCACAGCATTTTCTTCTCTTTATTTTATAGATATAATCTACACTTTCTTTAATAATTATAATCAATAATTATTGATAGCATTATAATCTAAATACACTGAAAAATATTATTAATTACTATATAAAACAATAAATAAAATCAAAATACTGTCGTAAACAATCCGTACAAACGAACAAAGTACATGAAAATTTTTAAGTTATTATGGATCACTGTTTTGACGTCAGCAGGTTGTGACGTCACCTGTAGCAGGCCCGGTGTAGGACACACAGCGACATCTCGGAGGCCCCGCTTTAACCCCCTCCCTCCCCATACCCGCAAATATAACGAATAATTTGTTCAAGAAAACCACCTTCACTTACATTAACGCGATCATTACAAAAATAATTAAATTTTTCTGATAATTAGAACATAACGAAAACGCTACGCTAAAATAGACGGCAGATGACAACACTTCCCATCCTCAATTTCAGATCTATATCTTAATTAGTTTTCTAAATTTTTGTTCATTAGTAAAAAATTGCAATTATTTCCTTTCATTTTCACAAACTAAATGGAGGGATCGGCCAGAGAAACACATCTCTTTGTAGTTCAATTTTTAATGATCCAGTTTTTAAGATCCCTGTCTAAAACTTTCTGGGATTTTTTTCACTGGCGCCGGCAGATTTTTGGCAGTTTTTTGCATAAATTAAGAAAAATTACCGGCCGAATTTTTCAAAAATCACATAGTCGGATGCAGATTTTTTTTTTTTACATATTCTCAGAAATTTTCAAATTGATATCTTAATTAGTTTTCTTAAAATTCGCTAATTAGTAAAATAATTTCAAATTCGTCCATTTCTGCTTGCAAATCCACAACAGCAGTTCTTTTCGTTAGCCATTTTGATTTAAAAGATGGCTTTTTCGATGCGATGTTTAATGATATTCTAATTAATATCTTGAGTAATTAGCAAAATATTAAAATTCTGAGACTCAGGTGCCCATGATCAGACCCTGGAATATCCACACCTAAATTTTCAGACTTCTAGGTGGGCTAGATTTTCCTAGCCATCGCCAACAGACACACACACAGAGCGAAACTTTATTTTATTAGTATAGATTAAATTTTAACAGGTATAAAACGGCACTTAAGTCGTTTTGATGTCATGGATGATAAAGAGCTAAACATGACGTGCATGATAAAACCAGAATAATCAGAAATATTTAATCTAGACATCTTCAAATAGCACTGTTCAGTACTATTCAGCATATACATGTATATTTGCTTTTTTTCTTAATTAAAATGTTTTCCAAGTGTAAGAAAAAAAAACGAATCTGTAAGAAAATTTAAGACATGTTTCTTCATTAATATCAACAAAAATTAAGGATACAACAGCATAATTAATACTTTATTCTTTATTATGATATTCGCTTGATAAATATTATTATAGTAAAATTGGATATCATAATGTAGTTTTAATTTTCTGCAGTATATTTTTAATATTTCTGTAATAAAATATCAGATGTGAAAGATATAACTAAAATCAATGTATTAGTTCTACACTGCATGAATTTTTCTTTTGGAAGAATGTTTTTCAATATACATATTTAGAGTTAGATACCAACAATTTTTAAAAATGGATTTCTCCACTTTATTTAATACTTTGAGTTCTAGCTTATTAAAAAATTGTAAAATATGCTAAAAAAGTAATGTGAATGTGATTAGAGAGCAGTTTGAAATCAAACTGCAGAAAAAAAAAAAAAAATTAGATTCTGCCCTAGGCTGTAGGTAGTCGGCAGATATTTTCCCATCAAAACGATAAAGCATCATTTCAGCATGCAAACGCAAGAAATGACATTACAAATTTATTTCGAAATTACTATAATTATAAAAATTTCAGCAGATGCATTGCTTAAACAAATTCTAAGATTATTGAAATATTTAAAAATATAGTAAATTAAGAAATTCAAATTTTTAAAAATACAGAAAACACATTATAAAAATACTGAATTAAAAAAAAAAACTATATATGAAATTTATAGTTGAAATAGATACGAGAAATGTTTAAAAATTTGTAGAAGTATTTACAACATAAGAACTGCACGTCCCAGGTAGTGCAATCTGTAAAACTATCCGTGAAAAGGCCAGACTGGAATGCGAAAAAATTAAATCCCTTTCTATGAATCGCACAGAATAGCACACACAACATCCCTAAATGTTCCTCAATGCTCCATCCTCGTTGAAAATAAATTCAGATTCCATGGGATCGAATGACAAATACCCTCTTTTTAATTCTGAAAGACTGGTAAATTCGGTTTTCGGTCATCCTGCCATCCAATGACCAATGACTTATTTGGCTCTTGAGCTGTGGTAGGTAAAAATCCTCCTATTACTTAATTCCATCCGTTGAAAATATTTAAAGTTTGAGTTTATCCATGTACAAACAATTATTATTAATAACTAGAAGTGTACAAAAGAAAAATAAGTTCTCTTATAAAAAAAAAGAAAAAAAAAACTTTATAACGCTTGAAAAACACAAAATTTCTGAACTCATAAAATTTCGAAAGTTTTAATTCATCTCGGTAAAGCAAATGGATATTGGCAGCGTGTGCTGTTGCCAAGTCGGTGTGGTACGGGGAAGTAAAACTTCTAAATCGTGTTATCCAATTTCACATCAAAGGAATTTAATTGTAAATAAAAAAATTTGATTTATGCGGGAATAAATTCATCCATCAGAGTCGTAGTAAGTTGCAGTAGACTTTTGTGATTACATAAGTTGAATATTTTTATTATTTGAATATAGTGGTTGCATGGAACTGAATTGATTTATGAAAGGTTAAATTTTAATGGATTCACATATGCATCAATGCACATTGTAGGGTCAAGCGCATTAATTTTAAAATAAAATTTATAATATTATGAGAAATGTTATGAGAATTTATGAAGAAATGTGAATGTATAAATATGCGTGCAGTCATGATCTCAGTTAATACTTATCTCATGGGTGTTGCTACATAATGACTGAATTCTAAAAAAATGCAATTTTACAGTCTGATACTGCTGAGATTGCGATGAAAAAAGATAAGAGTGAAAAAAGTTACAAATTATTGTAGTACCACGCATAATCACACACATAAAAAGAAAAATCAGAATTTCCAAATTTAAAATTGTTATCTGTTATATGGTACATAGGCATACACTGTTAAAACTACAGGTAAAGACTTGTCTCACTGGTGACACCCCTAGGGGAGCCAGAATGGCACCCTTAACTAGGGTGAAAGGATCTCACCCCTAATACAGAGTGCCCCAAGGGGTGAAAGGATGGCACCCAGGGGAGAATAATGGCACCTCTACTCCAAGGTGCCCAGCGGCACTCCACAAATGAAAGCATCCCCTCCCTCCCTTGTCTAGCAATTGTATTGAAAAGAGTTTGTAAATTCTCATACTTAAAAAAGGGAAAAAAAGAGCTATACATATATAATTATAATGCAATGTTTAACTTTAGCTGCAATAAACTGATCAATACTTCATTTTCTCTGTTGAAATTTATAATACAAAGTTAAAAGTTGATCATCTCATATGAAGGGTTGATCCTGGCAAAATTTGGGGCCTATTCAGAGCTCCTTCACAAAAATCAATAAAACAGGATCCTTCACAAAAATCAATTTAATAAAATGAGCCCCTTCAGGAAAATCAATTTGATAAAATGACACCTTCACAAATTTTCTTTTAATAAAATAGGCCTTTTCACAAAATTCTATTCCATAAAAACGTACTATTTTTTATTAATTATTTATTATTTTGTTATGTTTTACAATGTGTAATTTGTAAACAATCAAGTTCACCAGAAGGGAAACTTTAGCAAATAGGACTTTAAAAAAGTTTTTGTTGTTTTAATAAATGTTTGGTTCGAAAGATTGTTTACAAATTACACATTTTGAAACATTACAAAATAACAAATAATTAATAAAAATAGTAAGTTTTTATGGAATAGAATTTGTGAAAGGGCCTATTTTATTAAAAGGAATTTTGTGAAGGAACCAGTTTATCAAATAGATTTTACTGAAGGGGCCCAATTTATTAAATTGATTTTTGTGAAGGAGCCTGTTTTATTAAATCGATCTTTATGAAGGAGCTCTGAATAGGTCCCAAATTTTGCCTGGATCGACCCTTGACATGAGATGATCAACTTTTAACTTTGTATAAATTTCAGCAGAGAAAATGAAGTATTGATAATTTTATTGCTGCTAAAGTTAAACATAGCATTATAATTATATATGTATAACCTTTTTTTTCCTTATATAAGAATTTTCAAATTATTTTCAATACAATTGCTGGACAAGGGGGGGGGAGTCATTTTGTGAAAAATATAACAAAATTTCACAAAATGCCCCCCCCCCAAAAAAACAAAACAAAAACAAAAACAAAAAACAAACCTGCATAGAACCCTGCATGTGTAGCTTATTATATATGAGAAATGTATTTTACATCATCAGGTGTAAATAGCCAATAGTCACTATAGATAAATAAATGCCGATAGGAATGTTTGGTTTTGTTTAAGATTTATAAGTCATTATACTTACAACTAAATTTGTTAATAAATGTTTTCAACTTGTAACTCTTAGCCTAAATTGTGAATAGATATTTTCAGCTTAACAATAAAGAGTTTTGTTACCTTCAAAACCGGTTAGTATTTATTACCATATATGTAAGTATTTATTACCATTTTAAATTAGATGTAGTACAGAGATATTTATGTATCATTATTATTTTAAGAGGGAGAAAAATCTTTTAGCTATGCGAGTTAAATATATTTACATAAATCACTCAATCATCAAAGACATTCTTACATCCAGCCACACCATGAAATGTTCCAGTGATTTATTATTATTAATATGTTATAGTACAAGAGACTCATAAAACATTTTTCAAGAAGACACATGTATAAATGTCAAAATATCAATTCAGGAATTACTATTTATTTATTTTGTTAATAATTCATAATATGTAATGAGGTATATTTTTATTTCATTTCATCATCAAACACAAGCTCTAAAAATTTCGATAGTAAAACGTATTTGATTAATAAAAACATCTGCAGAAATTTATATTTTATCAAGTTTACTATTTCTTATGTTACAAAGTTTACTATTTCATATTATCAAATCAACCAATTTAAAATTGTCAAATATTCAAATTAATACGTTTCAAGTTATTAAAATCAATTCTCTTTAAAACTTGTGAATTCTTCAACAAATAGTTTACAAATAGTTAGTTTAGATATTAGAAAAATAAGAAATTAAACTTTTTTTAAAATATAACAACTTATGTTCCAATATATATATTTTTATTATTATAATGCATCATTAAATTTATTTCTAGATGGTAAGCAACAAAAACTGTGCAAGAAAATTCATTAGATAAAAATATGAATAAAAGGAAATTATTATAAGCTTTACATAAATAATAATTTAAAAATACAAGCAAATAGGTGAGGCGACATCATTCTACTTTCACGAGATAAAAATTTCGACTTTCCACATGAAGATTATGACTTAAAATGTCTGCTTGAAAATAATGTGTGGAGCCATTTGTAATACAACATAATATAAAATCGTTTTATAATAATAAAACATAATATACAAACAACACTGAAACATTTCACGTACCTGTATATAAAGTGTGATTATTTTTATTGATTCCCCTGGTTTATTTATTCGCAATAAATGGTGTTATTTAGTTATTATATTAATAACTATGCGGCAGCGATACACTGTTATACAAAGTCAGCCATCTTGTTCGATCTCCCTTGTGACTTGCACAAAATGAGAGGAAACACGTCACCACGTCATGTAGGGGAAACACATCAGCGCATGCGCAAGATACAAGTCGAACGATGGGGTGAAAAAAATCGAGCAATACGCATTGTACGGCACCTTAATTAGCTTCAATCACCCAGTGAGTGGCCAAATGGCACCGGAACCACATTTTGAAGCCTGTACGGCACGCTAGCGTTCCAAACGGCACGAGTTTTGCACCCTGGGTTACCAAACGGCACCGAATTGTCACCTCTAGTTTTAACAGTGTATACAATGCTTTACCAATGCTAAGGAACAACGAATTTCTGCAAAACTGCGTTTCATCAATTCGCGCAATCACAGGAAAAACAACGGATGGGGATGTTGTATGGAAAGGTCTCATTTTTCTATTAATGGCAGTGCATCCACGTGGTTTCCTTCTTTGAAATTGCAAGTACTTCATTTGAGGGAGAAGTCACACTGTCGGTTTATGAAGATAGAGCTGTAAATTTCCTTTTTGGACAACAGGTATGGACTGTTAAATGCTTGTAAGACATCATTTGAATGCATACGATCATGGATGAGCGGTTGGATGTCTCACGGTAGGGCAAAGTGTCACTAAAGTTACCACAGCAAGATACGTGTCAAAAGTGTTATCTTGGGAATTAAAAATAACTCTGGAAGCTAGTGATAAATAAGAGCTACGAGGAGTCATTCTATAGGTCGTGGTAGGAACATCACACCTCAAGAGCATTGATGTGTCTGCTTAGTGGTCAAGATAAACGTGAATGATACTCCAGCTCAGATAACTTGAGACCTTGCTAACGAAACTGGTATTTGGTTATCTGTAAGAATCATTCTCGATGATTATATAATGTTGGCTTAGATGCACAGAAGCTTACTACATGCATTCCACTATGAGCATATCATAATGGGGAAAGTTTATTCCAGTGTAAGGAGCATATTCGCTGGGATGAGAAAAACAGTGTCATAGAACCATGTTCTCTAATGAATCCCGATGCACCATAAACAGGGATTCTGAACACCAGCTAGTGTGAAAAAAGAGAAAATTCATTCCCATCACCAGAATGTACAGGAAACTGATAACTATGACCAAAAAGTGATTGTTTTAAGCGGGTATCAGCAAGGCTTCACTAGATACCGGGCTTGCTCATTCATTATCCTGACGTCACAAAAGGTGGCTGGCCGCGACCAGCGATTGGTGCAAAGCGACGAGCCCGTCGTTTTGTGCCAATCGCTGTTGGTCTTTCATTTTGTTGTTTCGCTTTGTACCAATCGCTGGTAGTGGCCAGCCACCTTTTGTGACGTCATGATAATGAATGAGCAAGCCCGGTATCTAGTGTAGCCCTGGTATCAGGCATAATGGCAGAATTCTGCTTCATATATTTGGAAAATGTACAGTGATATCGCAGTTGCTCTGCACAGGCATTCTCCAAAGTTATATCCATCTTTTCTGTGGTACAATTAGTCCAGAATTTCTGTTCATTGATAACAGTGCGCGCCCACGTAAGACAGCTGAAGTGTCTCTCACTCTAACAGGAGACGATATTGAGCGTATGAAATGCCTTGCTTATTCTCCAGACATAAATCATATAGAACACGCCTGAGATGCACTTGGTAGACGTATTGCTCTATTGCTCAAAGATAGATCTCTCCTTGAACCGTGCAGGAGCTGTAAATCGCCCTGTGAAACAAATGAGACAAGATTTCTCAAGCTCTCCTCAACTGTTTAGTGAACAGCAAGCACAAACGATGCAAAATGCGCATCAATGACGGAGGAGGTCATAATCCATACTCACCGATTCATTTGTGTTAATTTTTTGGGCGGAATAAGCTTTTTCCGTAACTGTTGAAAAATGCTTTAAGAAGCATATTTTGTTCTTTTGCGCATCTTGCTTTGCCATGTGATAATATATATCGTTTGCATAATAAAGATATATAAGGACCTCTATTAAATATGTAGTAAGTTTCATTTATTTAAACGATGTCTATCATAAGTTATGCCGAAAAATGTCTCTGCTCCTTAGCAATTGTCAAGCAGTGTATTTAAGACAGACAATTTATAATTAAAGAGTAATATTTTTTAAAATTCATAAAACTGTATGTATAACTCGGTCAATTTTTGTGGTACAAAAGTGGATTTTTTACTCTTTTACATGTTAGAGCACGATGGAAATTTTTCTAAATATAACTTTTAGGACCCAAAGACCGTATAAAAATTAAAATTTGTTAACTTTTTACAAAATAACTACTTTGACATAAACAGGTTTTCGTATGATGGAGAACAATATTTGAAACACTTTTGCACTTAGAATCATACCTCTAAAATTAACGGTTTAGGAATCGGCTATCGGTCAACGAGAAGAAGGGACACTTTGTATAGCATAATGCCATTCATAAAATGTACGAATTATCGAATGTATTGGAACTCAGATCCATTGATTTGTCTTAGTATTTTATTATTAAAGTGATGTCATTAGATTGATTTCGTAAATTATATTTGCTTTACAAAAAATAATGATACCTATCTGACGAATGTGTTTATATTTTTATTTAAGTACATCTATTCTGAAGTATGTTACCGGAGATATTCTGCAAATTCTGCGGCGGTATCTGAATTTCAGGCAATAGATCGAACAAAGGAAAACATAGAAATAGTACATATCAAAATACAAGAGAGATTTTAAATGACGGAGAATGAAGAGAAAAAATGAGAATTAATAGAATAAGATGAAGAAAATAGCTGTGTTTACATACTGAAGATGTATTAAAAGTTTAGAAATTTTAATTGAGAGTTTGGAGTAGTTGGAAACACATTACTTTGAGAGATGTATACAAATATATTACTGATTAGAAGTCAATTTACATTCCTCATTCCGAAATCGGAAATATTTCTGACTTTGCGCTACGCGTGAGTCAAATTTTCGAAATTAATGAAATTCAAAAGGATAAATGTTGCGTAG
The DNA here is from genome assembly GCA_963931845.1 of Maratus michaelseni. Classification (NCBI taxonomy): domain Eukaryota; kingdom Metazoa; phylum Arthropoda; class Arachnida; order Araneae; family Salticidae; genus Maratus; species Maratus michaelseni. The sequence continues at coordinate 78,032,699 of OZ007592.1, read as the reverse complement.
GAATTGTGCATTCGTTGTTTAAGATAAGAAACTGAATAATCTAGCTGTCTTAGATGGACAGTTATGCGTCTGGATTCCTTTCTGGGAAATAACATAATTGATAAACAAGAAAAATTTTAATTTTTTAATTTACTTTTTTTGCTTCTTGTTTTCTGGCGAATGTTTTTTAGACTCTTTCACTGCTAAAGTCAGATAAAAGAATACACATTTCTTTCTTTTTAATTATTTAATTGATTTGACGTATTGAGATCCTGGTTTGTACAGGCCATCAGAGGCTATTTTTTGCATTTTTCTCTACAAATATAAGACTTAGAAGTGTGGCTCTTTCAATTCCTTTCTGTTAGGTTCTATGTGCAAGAATACGTATTTAGAAGAATTAGATAACAACAATAAATCGAAAGCATTGAGAGATTTTTCAAAATACCTAATATGCATTTACATTTAAGGATAAAGTGCATTTGGACGCCAAACTGGTGTTATTTTTTGTAAAAAGCTTAATAATATTAGTTTGAGTTTTATGATTGAATTGCGATTCTTTTAGATTAAACGACAGTTTTGGAAGATTTTCTCAAAATTTCAAGCTGTTATACATTCAAAATCTATAAGAAAGAGTATACAAAAATGTCTTGTTACAATGTGTTACAATGATGTTGCAATTTTGTCTCTTTTGTAAATATTTTTGGACATACAGATAGTTTTATCCACAGTATTTATGACAATTACAGTTAAAGTAATCGGTAGCTGTGTCAGAGTTTTACTGAGTGTTTTTTCTATTAACTAGAGCATCTAACAAACTAGGGTCCAAATTGTAACACTGATAGAATCAAACGATGTATGTTAATGTTAAAACAGATTTTTTTTTTCTAAAACTGTGTGCTGTATATCTTGCAACATCTTAACTCTCCAACATCCATAAGTAAACGTATAATTTTGAAAAAAAAATATAGGTTGCATTGTTTTCACTAAAAAAGATGTATATTGTATTGTTTTCACTAAAAAAGATATATATTATATTGTTTTCATTAAAAAAGAGTAATAAAACACAAATTTTATCAAAAAATACATGTCACATATGGATGACATACAAATTCAAGATCATCATATCACAGCAACCAAAATTAATCAAATATTCAAAATCATACAAATATCATTTGAACATTCAGTTAACTTTAAAATTCAGGGCAAAAAACAATTTGAGACACTTTTGCTTTTTTGACATTTATATCCCCAAAAACTCAAGTGTTTGCTTGTTTGGAGGAGGAACAAAACTTTGTAAGATTTTTAATTGTAACTGTCATGTTTGTAGGGATTTTTATGCGAATAATTTTAAAATGCACAGAAATTTTGCTTTTTTGTATCTATTTCTTAGAAAAAAAAAGTTTTTGGAGTTATAACAGTTATATTCCCTTTAAAGAATATATTTATCACCTGAAAATCTCTCTAAAAGATTTTTAGATTATTAGTTTCAAATCTTCTAATCTTATTACACTGATAACATAGTATATTGATGAGGGCATTACCCTCGGAGCATCAAATCCCCCCTCCCCCCCGGAAAATTTGAGATTTTGTAACAGTAATGTTTACAGTAATCCCCACCCTTCCCGGAAAGCAGTAATTTACTCCCCGGAAATCAAAATTTCTCTAAAGGGGGAAAATGCCTGGATTCAACACTGTGCAGTGCCATTGTTATTATCAGGATTCATTTTCCTCCATCAGATTAGATTTTTTTTCCACAACACATCGCGGCTATGGCTGTGAAAAGGTTTTCTTTTTGTATCACAATCATGCTGTTTATATCCCACCAAAGAGGATTACACTCTAATGTACCCGGCATTAATCTCAAGTTTTGTCGGCTTTCTGGAAATGACAAATCCTCCATTTTAATATCCTGGAATAGAATCAGTTGTGCCATCTTCACCAGACTTTGGACCGGGAAGTAAGATTATTTTGCTCTATCTCCTTCTTCTTCTTTTTTTTTTCTTGTTTCGTTATTTTTGTATGATGTATATTTTTGAGGTAGAAGAGTTGACATATTTTTAAGGCCATTAAAATTACAACTTACGAAATTATACAGTAAAAATCACTTATAACGACAGGGCCTGATTATCCAAAAGGCACGTGATGGATATGATTCCCTCTAAAATTTAAAAGGGGCCCTAAAATGACTGTGAAGAGGTCACTCTAATTCCCATTTCCATTTTTTTTTACATTGTAGTTTTAATTTTTTTGGAAAATTAAGTTGGTTAATCGAAGAGGAAATCCACACACTACTTCATAAAATTTATTTAACAGGGAAATACGAATGTCATCAATAGGATGTTAATTAATCATATAGCATCCTGATGTGCCTTTTAGAAACTACCCGGAAAATTGAGCATACAGCTATAGGTACTAAATATATCTGAAGTATATACAGGGAACATAAAAAAACTGTTTAATGTGTGACCTCGGCTCAGATACTCCCGGGAGTAATATTAGTATTATTAGTGAGTTTATATCAATGAAGATCTAAGAAAACTTTTGCCAAATGGAAGGCTCCCCAAAATGATTACCGTGCTTCCCTTAGATTCAGAGATTAATCGGGCCTTGCATAACGAAGCTGAAGAGAATCTGAAAATTATTTGCTATATGCAGACTTTGTTATAAGCGATTTTCTTACATTATTAGTAATTTTACAAAGAAATTTGAGTAATGACCACGGAAAAAAAAAAACATTCACATGCCTTCATAAGAATCTTTACAATAAAATCACAACAAAAGTGTCTGTTATGTATTATTTGAGAAGACTTAATTACATATAACAGAAGCATAATTGAGGTAGACTAAATAAATCACTTAAACAATTTAATTGACATTCCAGAACAAGTACTTACACATAACACAGAACACAAACTACTTCTACAAACTGCATTGAAACAACAACATTTGACCGATAGGTGACAGTAGCTACTAGCCGAATTTCCTGTGATGCTGCCATCTAGTGTTTATATCTTGAAGTAAACACCACAGTGTCATAATATGTATTTTTACAATATGAATAGAATTTTTAAAATAGGGGTTATACATTCTCCAACTTTCATTTTTCAAATCCTAACATCATTGATTTGACAGTTTATTTGAGTTCTTTGGATCAAAGAAATTAGTTAAAAGGTATAACTTATGTAATTTTTCTTAAATCTTTATAGAGTTATAAAAAAAATGTGTTAAGTGTTTGTCTGTATCATAACTTTCAAAAAATAAATTTAAGATCTTACAGTGAAAAGAAACGGCAACATTCAATTAGTACAAACTGCCTAATAACATGAAAATTGTCATCTTAAAATATTATTAAACTGATTACATAGTCAGTGCCATAGATACAATCAGGGTTCATTTCCCCCATGAGATTAGATTTTTTTCAGAACACATAGGGTATTTCTGTGAAACAGTTTTTCGTTTATGTCGTAATAATGCTGTTTATATCCCACCTAAGAGGATTTCCCTCAAATATATCTGGCATTAATCTCAAGATTTGTCCTGTAAATGACAAATCCTCCATCTTGATATTCTCGAATAGGATGAGTTATGCCATCTTCAGCGAACTTATATAAGTAAGATCATTTTTCTGTATCTTATTTTGTAGTAAACGTTCATCTTTATTTTATTTTATGATTTTATTTTTCTAGTACAATAGTTGCCATATTATTAAAAAATCAAATTTCATGGGGAATTCTCAGAATTGTTCAAATCTAGCTACTTCTTTCTCTATTCCGTACCAATGCCTCTAAATACCAGTAACTTGTAAAACATAGGATACGGTAAACTTAAGGGGCTCCTTCATAGGAATTAATTCTTAAAAGGGCTACCTGATCCACGGAACTCAAATATGGGTTGTTACTATTTTAATAAACGAAGCCGGTGCAACTTTAAATGTGTAGAAGACCCCCCTTTTTTAAAAATTGAGTTTATACTTTGAAATAAGACACTATGGTTAGTCTAAAGACACTTTTGTTGTGATTTTATCGTAAGCGATCTCTAAATAAAGGCAAGTGTATCATTCTTTTAAACACTCACTGTACAACATACAAAATTAAGTGCACAAAATAAATAAATAAAAATCTATATCTTCAATGGGCGCACCCCATTTTTAAAGCGTATTTTAAGTGTAAAAAAAGTGCGCCTTACGCACTAAAAAACATGCAATACCACTATTTACGGATATATTGTTTGAATAATTCATATGAAGTTTGATATTGAAACCTGCGTAGTGTGTAATCTCGATGTTATAGTGAACATTCTCTATGTGTTATTATGGTTTAATGGTGAAATATTATTCAATAATGGCATGATGATTAGACTTCAAATTTCGGATAAAAGTGGAGTTAAAAAAGGTGCCGAAAATATGATTTAAATTGTCAAATAAAACCAAGTGATGTAACTTCTGTTGTCATTAGTGAACTACGATGTGTGTTGGGAAGTAGGTTTCGAAATGAAACTGAGAGAATGTTGCACAAAAAGCGCATTTAAGAAGCGATTCTTATAATACCATATGGCTAAATAAAGATGGTTAAGTTTTTAAATGAAGTATAGAATTATTGACTATTTCAACGTACGTATATGAAGTATTATTACGCAGACCCATAATAAAAATTTGGTGTTGAAACAAACTACTTTTAAAGGTATTTAAAAAAGATCTATGCTTCTTAAACTGTTACTTCTGCAAAATTTTAAGGAAAAAAAAACTAAAAATATTTCGCTAGCTGTTAAGAATGAAAAAAAAAAAAAAACAGTGGTAGAAAAAAAGGAAGTAATTTATTTCATATTTTTTGTATTTCAATTTTCTAACGACTTAGTATTTAAATAACATTTGCCCTCTCATGCAAAATTTACTAATGTGGAGAAAGTTACGATGTTAAAGTGTATTTTTCTGTTTTATTTCTTAATTTTAATGAGGCATTTGTTTTATTACTTTCAGATGTATGCCATGAATATATATATATTTTTAATTAGTAAATAAATATATCGTAAGATTTTCAGCATTTCGTTGACAGATACTTGCTCTATATTTCGTTAATTTATCGTAAAAAATGTAATAGGTGTAAATATCGTAATTTCCTTAAACAAGGAATTCTTTTGAGTGTCCCTGTCAAATAACTATAAATGCTACACACTTCATTTGCAATAAAAACATGCCATAGTAAACTTCAATAGCAGCATATATCAATTGCATGGCATTCCGAGTATATTTACGCGAGTTAGAGCACGGTCAGGCGGCGGACAGACAGAGCGACATACAGATAAACGGAATTCATAAACTTTTTTCAACTATATTGTAAAGTATTAAAAAAAATATGCCTAAATAAATATCACTTTCAAGCAATTAATAAAACAATTTGATTAAAAACGTATTTGAAATCTATAAAGCTATAAATGCGTATGTAAACCATGATATACACATAGATGTTTAAAGCTAAATGCAATTTAATACGCAATTTATTTAAAATATTAACAAAACAATGTTGCCTCTCTTTTGTTGCAACAATGTTGCCATCTATGTGTATATCATGGTTTACAGACGCATTTATAGCTTTATAGATTTCAAATACGTTTTTAATCACATTGTTTTATTAATTGCTTGAAAGTGATATTTCTTTCGGCATATTTTTTTAAATACTTTACAATATAGTTGAAAAAAGTTTATAAATTCTGTTTATCTGTCTGTCGCTCTGTCTGTCCGCCTGTCTGTCCGCCGTCTGTCCGTGCTCTAACTCGCGTAAATATACTCGGAATGCCATGCAATTGATATATGCTGCTATTGAAGTTTACTATGGCATGTTTTTATTGAAAATGAAGTGTGTAGCATTTATAGTTCATTTACAGGGACACTCCCTGGGAATTCCTCCAGGGAATTCCCTGTTTAAGGAAATTATGATATTTACACCTATTACATTTTTTACGATAAATTAACGAAATATAAAGCAAGTATCTGTCAACGAAATGCTGAAAATCTTACGATATATTTATTTAACATATTAACAAAACAATGTTGCCTCTTTTTTCTTCTTTCTTTCTCTTTCTGTCCAGAAATTAATATCACAATTTAAATGTTAAGATAGCGAGAATTCGGCACTTTAAGGCGCAGTCCAACAACTGAATTAATAATTAAACAAGATCGAAAAATCATGCGTCGAGCATAGTTTATGAAACAGTTTCCAACATATTCAAAATATTGTAACAAAACTTCTCAGTTTACTAGAAAACGCATAATACATCTGAAAACTCAATTTCAGAAATTACTACCAGTAGTCAAACAAAATATCCAAATTCTTTTGTATAGCCCCGTATATGAAATATAGATTTATATGTATACTACACAGTATGCTTACTTCAGTTAGGAAATACATAGCACAATTGAAAAATTTCCGTATATTTCTGTCAATAAACGGAAATGTACGTGAGATCTTTTGAGTAGTCCTGTATAAGGTCCTTATAACACATGGGCTGATAACTTGCCGGTCTGGCACACAGATGGCGTTGCAATCGCAGAACCGATGTTTTTTTTAGTAAATACTAACCTTTAAAAGGTAGCAAAAAAAAATGTCATGCCGATTCGCCGTGTAGATAAAACGTTAGAGTGGTTTCAGTTGAACGACTTTGTTGATAAACAAAAAAAAAGTGGATAAACAAAAATTTCAAGAATTGTTTTTTGATGGAAAAAACACCATTCAAACAATAGCTTGGCTTGATAAGCGTTATCCGGACACTGCACCAGGTAAATCAACTATTATTGACTGGTTTGCTAAATTTAAACGTGGTCGTACGGACACCAGTGATGCACCACGCAAAAGAGGTGGTTACTCCGGAGAACATAAAAAAAAAGTCCCCAAAATTGTTTTGGGGAACCGTAAAGTGAAGTTGCAGGAGATAGCTCAGACTCTGAAGATATCCAAGGAACGTGTAGATTTTATTTTAAATGAACATTTGTCTATGAAAAAGCTGTTGTCAAAGTGGCTGCCGCGCGTGTTGACTTTTGACCAAAAACAACGAGTCGATGATTCTGAGCATTGTTTGGAACTTTTTCGTTATAAAATTATGTTATTTAATATAAAATTATTACTTTTATTCATTTATTAAATTATTATTATAAAATTATTATTATAAAATTATTATTATTATTATTATTATTATTATTATTAAATTATTGTTATTATTATTATTATTATTAAATTATCATTATTTATTATTAAAGTTATGTTATTTATTAAAGTTATAAAGTTATAAAGTCACAAAGTTATAAAGTTTTGTTAAAAAGTTGTGTTTTCTTTATTAGACAGGGAACTTATCAGCCCATGTGTTAATTTATATGCACCATCTAATAAGCAAAAAATTATTTGTCTTTAAAAACGCATACCACAACTGAAAACGAACTACTAGCAATTATTATTGTTCATAGGCAATTCTGTAACCAAATTCTTTTGATTGACCTTGTAAATGAACGATACAGTTTAGGCATACCATATTCTAGAGTAATCACCTTGTAATGTGCACATCAGTGATATGTATGAATATGAATATGTTTAAAATAGTTTTACGTAGTTAAAATAAGCAGCAAACGATTTTTCCCCATAGACCGTAATATAAAGGAATTATTTTGAGTGTCTCTGTAAATGGACGATGCATTCTATGCACTCCATATTCTAGAGTAAGATTCTTGTAGTGCACCTCACTAATATGTATCAATTTGAGTACGTTTCAAATAGAATAACATAATAAATACGCTACATACGATTTTTCTCCATAGGTCATAATGTAAAGGAATTCTTTTGGGTGGTCCTGCAAAAGTACCTTAAATGCTACAAGCTTCATTTTCAATACTAAACCTGCCATAGTAAACACCAATAACATATATGAATTTCAAGGCAATCCAAGTACATTTACATAAATTAGAGCATAGAGAGACGACAGGCAGACGGCAGACAAACAGACAGACAGACAGACAAACGAATTTATAAACACTTTTCAACTATGTTGGAAAGAGTAAAAAATGCTTTGAAACAATATGATTAAAACATAATAAAATCTTTGCCATATATCTTATAATAATAATAATAGTAATTCATATTTCTACCCTTAAATGAAAATAGGATGTTATATTTGTCATGTTTACGTATAAAAATATAAGAATATTTGGAAAAAAAAATCGAGCCGATAACAAACACTGAAAATAGCATACAATTATTCCGAAGCAATAATTATGCTTAAAAAATATATCTATATTAAACCATTAATAAAACAGATATTAGTAACCATTCACGTTAAGTTATCAAACATGTGCTTACATTATAACTTATCTTCAATATTGTCAAAAGCAGACAAAAATATGAGAAGAAAGTAATATAAATAAATAAATGCTTACAAAGATTTAAAGATTTATCAAGATTAAATACTTACCTTGATATAATTTATTACCTTATTATGATACACTTACCTCATTATAATTTTTCTTTTAAGGGAATATCCATATCAATATCCATAAAATTGTAAAATACTTGAGTACAACGGTACAACACGCAAACTAACATTCAAACTGCATTCCCTAGAAAGGAATGAGGGAATAAATGAAATGAAAGGTAGAAAAACAGTTCAGTTGCACTAGGTCAGTCTTTCGTTGGTGGCGTCAGAGAGGCCAGGAAATTTAGTTGAATGGCTTTATAGAATAACAAGTAGTGCTGGCAGTGTTCGACATGCGGATGAAGGAATTAATATAAATTACGCTATCAATTGTTCACAAATGCTCACTATTCTATGAAATAGTGATTACTTCAAATTATACATTCTCTATCTAAATCTGATATGAATTACATGCAAAATTTTCAGTGAAACAGTATCATAAAGTAACTGAAGCATAACCTTAAAGCATTTATAAAGATTTATTCTAAACTTCCTGCAATAAATTATGTTTCAATTTAAGTAACAATTCAAAGGACAAAAATAACATATTATAAAATACCTTATTTGAACACGCCGCTCTCTTAAGTTCCTTATAGATGAAATAAAACTTAACTACCGGAAAAAAAGAAATAAAAAACAAAATGGAAGTGTATAAAAAAAGTTTTGTGTTTATTAAAAAAAGAAAAGACAACTTGGAACAATCGAAATAAAAGCCCTCCAAAAAAAGATGAAAAATGTTCTTTTTAAGTAAGTATAAAAAAAAGGGAATTTTCTAAAGTAGATTTGGACTTTGGGTGAACATTTTTATGTCCTTATGCTTTGACACATTTTATGAGATATTATTTTCAAAATTATTTTTTAAGAGCTATAGGATTTGATAGTATATCTACTTTTTTAATGCTGAAATTAAAAGATGGATATTAAAAAAAAAAAAAAAATCCCAAACAATTCAGAAAATATACATTACTTGTAGAAATAAAGAAAGTGATAAAAAAGTATCCGGAAGGCTTCATTTAAAATATATCTACAGTAGTTATTGTCTGCAAACTTTTATCAAACATTTTTAAGACTTCTATAACATTTTTAAGTCTTCTACATCTGGCAATAGTCAGGAATTTATTTCCTTTTATCGTCTGCAAAAACATTTGTTTTTAATGAGATAAGAATTTTCACTCTCTTGATTTTCCGAAATGACGAATGTTATTGAGCAAAGAACATGCATTAAATTTTGTTTTCGCAATGACATTTCTGCTACAAAAGCATTTAAAATGCTGCAAAAAACTTAAAGACTGCTTATCAAAAACAACAGTATTTGATTGGCATAAAAAGTTTATGATAAAGAATCCGTCGTAGATGATCCGCGATTTGGTAGACCTTCCACTTCGATTAAAGATATCGATAAGGTCAGAGAATTGGTGCTTGGTGATCGTCGTTGGCAATAAAAGACATTATTGAACAAGTTCCTATATCATTTGGATCATGTTAAGCAATTTTAAAAGATCATTTAGGGGGCGTCGCTTCTCGAGTTGTTCCAAGAACTTTGAATTTGTTCCAAAAACAACAACGTTCTCAAGTGGTCCGAGAGATTTATATTTTCTCAAGGCCATTCTTTTCTAAAACGCATTAATACGGGTGATGAAACTTGGATACATGCTTTCGATACAGAAACAGCTCAACAATCAAGTGAATGGCGCTTGAAAGGTGAAGACCAAAAAGACCTCATCAAAGTCGCTCAAAAATCAAGGTAATGTTGAGACTTTTTGTTTTCTTTAATTGTCATGCTGTTGTCCATTATGAATTCCTACCAACTAGCCATAAAGACAATAAAAATTATTATTTGACTGTTTTGCGACGTTTGCGGGAACCAATTCGTCAAAAGCAGCCTGAAATGTGGCGAGAAAACTCGTGGGGGTTTTGCAACCCGATAATTTGCCTTCTCACTGTGCAATTATTATTAATGCGTTTTTAACCAAACATTCAACAAATACGGCTGCACAAGCTACGTATTCACCTGTTATGGCACCGTGGGACTTTTCCTTATTTCCACGGTTGAAATTGCCTCTTTGTGGTCATTGTTTTGAGTTCATTAATTCGACAAAAGAAAATTTTCTACGAATTCAGAAGGAGTTTCGCTAAAACGACTCTAAGGCATGTTTTGATGATTAGAGAAACCGCTGGCAGAAGTGTATTGCAGTCGGAGGATATTACTTTGAAGGAGATGTAATAAAGTTTGACCAATAAATTGATATATTTTGTTTTATCTTTAATCTTGTGTTAATCGGGTACTTTTTTTTATCACAGTAGTATTTATAAATTTAAAATTCATAAACAAATGGAATTTGTGTATTTATTTTGATAGTGTAAATTTTTTTACACATAACAACACAACTAGATTGGAATAAAAATATTTACAATTGAATACATTTTATAAGAAATGAAATGTTGCTGAACAAAAGTTTTACAACCAATACAACTGTAACATCTGTAACTTAGAGGTCTGCCTATAAGCAGCAAAGATATTCAGTTAGTATTAAGAAAAATGGACTAGTTTTTAATAATTTTTTCAAAGGATAAAATCTTTAAATTGATTCTCGGCAGTTTGCTCTTTTTTGATAAGTTACTGCATTTGAAATGCTAAAATTTCAACGATTATTTTTCAAATGTATTTATTTTTAATGTATTCTGAAAGATCTGCTAATGAAATTACAAAACAATCTATAATAGAAGAAAAATACAAAATTATCTATAATAGAAGAAAGTATTGTAACCGAAATGTATTTCGACTGCCGGTTTTCGACGGATTTACACGTTTTAGGGATCAGAGATTGCGAAAAACATGTGTTTACAAAATGTCTGTCTGCCCGTCTGTCCGTGCGTCCGTGTGCGTGTCCTCATTGTATCATCGAAAAGTGTATGAAGATATGCATAGCATTGAACCAAATTTCATTTATAGGTTTTTGACTATGGTCAGCAGATTGCCATTGAGTTTGGGGATATTCGGTCGAAAGGGAGCGCTGTGATAGCAAGCAAGTTTTGTTCTATTTCTTTTATTGTATCATCGAAAAGGGTATGAAGTTGTGTATAGAATTGAACCAAATTTCATTTATAGGTTTTTGGCTATGGCAAGCAGGTCCCAGTTGAATTTGGGATATTTCGCGAAAGAGGGCACTGCGATAGCCACTTAAAGATTTCATAATCAGAAAGATGTACAAAAAAAAATTTAGAAATCCTAAAAGTTTTTTCCGTGAAACTTTCCGCTCCGGCCTTGACTCAAGGATTCCGGAGCAATTTTTGTTTTGCCTCTATCTTAAAAAAAAATGGCTGAGATATAGTAGTTTGAAATTTTAGGGTGGCTGACATTTTGAAACAAGACAGCAGGATTCCTCCATAAACGGGTTTAATTTATGAGTTTTAGTGAGCATTGTTTCTGGCGAAATTTCTTTTATTGTTGTAACCATCGTTCCAATTCTTATATGCTCAACAACAGATTTTCATATTCGCCGGCGTCAAATTCTCGCCAAGCTTGGCGACATTTGGCGCTAAAAATAGGTTGCCATAAATGAAATGAACTTGGTTATAGCTGACTAATTTATCGAAATTCTTATTAGAATTTAATTTTGACCAGAAATGGGAATGAATCGTATGTAATCGGGTTCCACGCATTTTATCTTCGTGTTTTCCAGTAAAATTAGCTACAATCGTAAAACCAAGGAGTAGGGACTCTACCTGTTCCTGCCGGTAAAGTGGTGGCTCGTCAGGGGTTTCACAATCACTTTACTTCCGAAATTTTCTTATATTAAATTTGACCTTATCCAATCTTGAATGTTCTACGATTAAACAAGAAAAAAATTAGTTTATTAAAATACTGGTAGTAGAATGATTGTGAACCCCCTGACGAGACGCTATTGGATCGGAAGGAAGTTTCGTAGTTGTGTTGTGCATCGGCTGCTCGTACAACGAAGGGTGCATCGCATACAGGTAACTCGACGATTCGCAAACAGCAGACGTACAACAGAATAACGAAAAATATTGATTTTAATGGCGATGTGATAGCAAATTTTGATGTATTAACATGTATGAGATAGAAGAAAGTTTTGGAATTGACACATCCCACTAGTTCATTCTTGTTCATAGATATAAGCGTTTTATTTTATTTTTTCTCAGAAAGTAATTAATTAATTGCAAAATCGATCCTTATACAGTAGACTTTTATAAACATAATAAAACAAAACAGTGTTCATTATTGTAAATTGAAACAGGAGAAAATATTTTAAAATCGTTGAATTTTCTTGTAAAAAAAATAAACATTTTAAAATTTACCAGCAATTTGTTTTATTTTTGCCAATTAAAATGAGTTTATCTAGTAATAACTTGTAATAATATGCATAAAAGGTAAGTGAAAATGCTTTAGTAAATAAGTTCAAAGGGCACTGAGTCCCCTTAACTTTTGTTTAACCTTGTAAAAATTATTTAAAAACCTTAAAAAAATTGTTTTAAGATAAGATAGATATTTTTTTAATGTTTTTTTTTTTCAAAAGAAAATTTCACACGAAACCAGAAATAAAAATAACTTTCACTTTACTCAAGCCTCCTTGCTGAAGAGAAAAAGCTACATTTTATGTTTCTAGTAGTGATTTTGAACAAAAACACTTAAATAAAGCTAAGTTAAAAAAAAAAATAAATTCTCTCAGAAAATCTTTGGGATTTTATGTTTTACACGATAGCTCTTCGGTATTCTCCTATTCTAACTCTACTTTTATTTCCATCTTTTCATCCTCATGCTTTTAAAAAGCCATAAAATTGTTTCTCTAAAGGTTTAGAAAATAAATGTAAAGAGTGTCTTTGTAATTGCATTAAAATTGTAGCACTTTGTCAGTTACATTTTATTTTATGTATCCTACATTTGGGTATATTGAAACACATTTTGTAGTAATGATGTAATTTTAAGAACATTTTGTAGTTTTTTTTTCTGCCTGTATTTGTGATGCGCTAACTTTTTGGAACTTTCTCTTGCTTAGGGCGGCTTCAGGCATAAGCAACATGAGCCCGGATCAAGGTGGCAAATAAAGTTTTTCAAGTGTTGTTTTTTAATTTTCAAAATGTAGTAATATTCGAATTGAAAGTTTGAATAGCATTTACTCTCACTAAAAGAATAAAACATGATATATCGTGTTTAAAAAAAAAAAAAAAAAAAGATTTCAAGAAGTTATTTTATACAAACTGTATAAGATATAAAACTGTCTAAATTTAAAGTAAAGGAATAATGACGTGAGTATAAAACATCACAATTTACTAAATGGTGTATAAAAATGTCTTAAGGTTAAAACTACACAAACAGTAAAATCAAATTAAAACCATCAACGTTTCAGCCATCATCTATGGCCATCCTCAGGAAATAGTTGTTACATAGCTTCTAAAGTTTCAAAGGAAAAAGACAAGCCGTCCAGAAATTTAAAAAGTTTACTAGGTTAACCATCAATCATCCTTCCAACCAATCACAAGCAGAAAAGATGCAGTAGCACCGTCTAATGGACAAAAACATAAAAGTTTAAATGAATTATCGATGAAGTATGCCTTGACACTATCTGCCGGTTGAAACAAGAATATACTATACTCCAAAACTATTCAAAATTGATAAGACTGGGTATTTTACTATTTGTGTGTAGTTTTAACTTTAACACATTTTTATACATCATTTAGTAAATTGTGAAATTTTATACTCACGTCATTATTGTAATACTTTTTCATGGTGTAATCGTCCAGCATTTATATTTAAAGCAGAGCTTCAGTTATATGACCATATTTTCAAAGTGTAATAAGCATCTTAGCACATTTTCGAACGCTTGTTTTCGTCTTTTTTAACAGTAATCCTTGCTTACGAGAGTTACTTTTACATGTTGCATTATTTAAAAAAAATATTTTTGTATTTATGGTTATACTACACAGGTATATATATATATATATATATATATAATCCAGCAAAAACATGATTTTGACCTATATGAAACATGATTTTGGCCTAATATGCAGCTTCTGGCGCTGTTCACACGAATATATAGCTGTTTTGTTTGTGATGTGATGGTTACTGCTTATATATATATATATATATATATATATATATATATATATATATATATATATATATAGTAATGATACTGTTTTTAACTGACATACTTACATGCACTGTATATTGATTATGTATTGTGAGTGTGTGTAGAACATTGCTTCGGTTAATTCGTAAAACATATATTTATTTCGCGAGCGCATGCGCCCTTTGAACTCTCCTGATCTGAACTGAAACGAAATGATCTGTTGCTGATATGTAGATTCATAGATGTGTTGTGTCGTTCCATGTACTCTTAAAAATTTGCAGCAAACTGTCCAATTATTCGACCGTTTTTTGAAAAAATGGTTACAGAACCGTAATTTAACTCTATTCTGACCATAATATGGGAAATAATAATGGTCAAAATATAGTTAAATTACAGTTATGTTTTCTATAAAAACGGTTGAATGACTGGACAGTTTGTTGCAAATTTTTAACAGCCTGGCGCCAATCTGTTTTATGTTTTTTCAATGTTATTAAATGTTAGTTTGTGCTGTTAAAGCGATTGACTATTTGTATATTAAGCTGTTATCACATGGATGACCATACGATATGAAGTATATGCTATTGCCTCTCGAGCTACACTTTCACGCTGCAACTAGGGTTATTTTCCCTATTGAAAGTTATCTGGTAATGTAAGCAGAGGGCGTAATATTTGGCGAGTAATTGCAGCAGGTGTTTTAATATTTAGTGTAGAGTTCGACTGATACACAGGAAGCATTATCGCGTACTAACATTTTATATATTGCAGTTTCTTTTCGTGTCTGTTCTATATATATAATATTGTGATCATTTTACTTAAAATTCCAAGATTATAAAAACAATACTCTCACTAATATAACATTAAAATTCTAAATTATAGAGTCCATATCTTCACTTTACGTTTTTCATTGCCTGTAAATGTTAAGAATTCTGAACTATTAGTATTAAGTGATTTAGAAAAAAATAGTATATTAAAACTAGTTTTTTGTCACATGTATTGGAACCGCACAATATCGCTAAGCCGAAATCTGTAACGCAAAGAAAGATGTTAAATTAAGTTTTAGTTATTTTGCCAAAATCGCTATTATGACATTTTTAGTTAATATATTTTACATATTTTAAATGTAATTCATGTTACATATTGAATGTAATATAAAAATGAAATACGTAATAGAATTTAGATATAGTTCCCACTCTTTTGCAGTATTTTCTTCCTTGGTTTTGATGATTTTAATCATTTTTCGAAAGTTTAAATTAATTTGATATTTTCATTTCAAAAACACAATCCTTTTTTTCATATATATTGTGTACAGTCCTGGGGGGGGGGGAGTTATACCCTCTGCTAACTCTGCCGCAAATCATTATAAAAATGTCACAAGTAACAATAGATTAGTAATAACATCTAATGATAATGCTGTACATGAATTTTGCTGCGGGGGAGGGGGGGGGAGGATGAAGTTACGTATAGTAACTGTAACATATTCTAAAACTTTTAGTACTAAACACTAATTTCGACATCATATTTTTCGGTAAATTTTATCTTCGTGTATCAAACTGAAAGTCACTCGTTAAAGTAGTTTAGAAATAACGCAGATTTTATGTTTGTACCTCCTAATGTTAAATAAATGTTCGATCGTCGCATAACAGATTACAAGACAAGTGCTTTTTAAGCATAACTTAAAAATTATTTGGTTTTAATTTTGGGTTTGCATATTGGAAAATTCTAGAAATCTATTTCTGTTAGGAAAGTTTTAGTTACAATTCATTTTTGCTTTTGAAAATATATAAATTTTAATTATTTTTTTGTTTTTAAGGGAAGCAAAATATTTTAACTCAAGGTTTTTTTTTTTTTTTTTTTTTTTTTTTTTTTTTTTTTTTTTTTTTTTTTTAGGGGGTTGGGGGGAGGGTTATATGCGTTATTTATTATTAATACAAAATAAAAAAAGGGCACATTTTACTTAGCAAATTGAAACACATATAAAGGTTTAAAATTTATACACTGCTAGGAGGGGGGGAAACAAAACTTTAGGGTGGTTGAAATTCAATTATTAAAAAGGAAAAATAGACTGAAAAGGACATTATCACCCACATACATTAAATACAACAATTCAACATGAAGTGAAAAATTAGCCGGAGCCAGGAATCGAACCTGGGTCCACAGCGTTCTAGGTTATCGCTCTGACCACTGAGCTACTCCGGCTGATACTGAATTTGCAATTTTTCACTAATAAACCATGTTGGAGAGAAAGTCGCCAACCATCTAGCAGACAGCCTAGGATGATCGAACAACTGTGAATATATTTTTACTATTCCACTGATTTACGAATAAATATGTGTGTCTGTGTAATAGTTGTATATCTTTAAAAAAAGATTATCAAGATTGTTTTAAAAGAAAATTATTAAAAGGTAAAATATAATTAACTATAAATAGCTGCTAGATTAAATTTTCATTTATTAAATTTTATTTTTCTAAAAGTATAAGAAAATTTTCTGTCCCCCCCCCTCCACTACAAAATGTGGATTCTTTTGGATTCTGATTCATGCTAAAAGGAGGCAATAATTTGTATTGCAATAAAATACCTTAATGCATGTTTGCTTGCATTTTTATCTTTGGCGACATAATTTGGCAACAAGTACGAAATAACGCCAAATATAGCTGCTGAAAATAGTTAAACTAATACAGTTTGAGAAGTAAATAAGTGACCACGACAGTACAATTATAACATATAGCAAATAATATAAGGAATTGAAATAAAATAATCGCAATAAATAACTTTAAATTAGTAAATAAAGTTCTTATCGGAAGTGTAAATAACGACGAAATTCGAAGAGGCAATCGACACATATGTAATTCCTTAATTACAAAATAACTGCACTTTTTTAAAGTTCTTTTCGTGTATAATTGGTCCCTGTGTTACTAAAGATTTGCTTTTTTCTTAATTCTTCTGTATTTTTGGTTTCAATATTTGCGACGAGCACGCTACACGTAAGATGTTATCTTACTGACGGTGGCCATCTTGGAATTTTAGAGAGCTCTGATTGGTAGATTTCGAGCTGATAAATATCGTAGAGGATACAAACTACTGTACGTTAGATCTTTAAGAAATTACAAGAGGCAATCTATCAAACGGGACGAATTCGAGCTTTTTCCTCTTGTAAAACGTCTTTCGGATGAAATATCTGATATTGACTATGATACGAGAGTACGTGTGATAGCGCCATTAGTCACTGAAACACAAACATTAATACTTACAAATAGATTTCTTCATACATTTTATATTAGGTTGATTCGATTGCGAGAATAAAATAGAATATTCCTGACTAAACCTTGTGTATATTTTTGAGAAATAGTATAACATACAGAATGCAAAAGTAACACTCGTAGGGTGGAATTATTGATATCCGAAATACGTGAATTCACGTCAGCTACTATGACTGTGTTAACAAAACAATAATAATTGGTTACTACTAACAATTGTTAATACCGATCATGTTATCATCGTGAGTTTTTAAAAGTGATTATTATAGATGAAATCGGTTATCTATTATAAAGTTTAGTTCAAATTGAAACCATTCTACGGTGTAAAGTAATTAGAAGAACCACAATATTATTTTTCTTAACTTTAAAAAATTTCTTAATGGTTTAACCTTGAAAATGACTTCAACTTTTACCAAAAATGAAGCTATTGAACAGCCATTCAGAAAAAAATTATTGCACTCTCAATGTGCTGCTTTAGAGCACAATTATATCAACATGTTTTTCACCTCTAATACCCCGTTCGGAACGAATATTTAAGATACCTCAAATGGACGAAATCACTGAGAGAATTCCACACTACCACTCACCCTGACTGGCTGTGAAAGCTCGCTTTAACTGATTGGCTTTTGACGCTGGTGTTTACTTATGCGCATGCGCACATTTTACATATGTTCAGATCTCTGACACAGTGACATTCAATGAGTTATCTTATATGAGTTTTGCGGTGTGAACAGGTGCTCTAATTCCGGAGTATACCACCTCAAAATTGCCGGTCTAACGGCGTATAACGACTAGACAAGCAGACGGATATAGAACTCTGAATACAATTCAACAGGTGTAAGGTTCAAATGCTGGATCGGACAAGGATGTCCATAGTGTGTCGGGTTCCACTTTAATCAGAGGTCTCGGTCTAATTAGTCCTTGTTTTGAATACGTAATTGTAATCACTTTATGGTTTAACATTTTACCATTTTACCATTTCATCATTCACAAATCAACATTTTACCAGTTTATGTGTCAAGCTCTGCAAATTTATCTTTCAGCCTAAACACCACATTCTGGAACAAAGTTTTCACCATCAGGACAACACTTTTTGGCACACTATTTTGGTGAAACGATGAGTCAAAAAACAGTGCGTCTTTTTTTCATATATTATCAATAAATATTTTCCTTGAAACAGCCTTTAGGTTTTCAAAGCGTAAATTAATGCTACTTTAATGGTAACTCTAACAGTTTTAGGCGAAAGTTCCTCCTAAAATATCTTTTTATAATTAATTTGTCTTTAGTAATATTTTTAAATACATAATTACAGTGAATTATTATTAAAATTCAGTATTAAAAGATGGCTTTAATAATGAATAATGAGTTTTAATTAAATCTCAAGTAACTGCATATTTATGTAAAATAGCTTTGGCTCAAGCATATATAACAAAAACAAAATGAGATAAAATGACTGTGTATTGTAGTTTCTATGAAACGACTTTCGTATCATAAAAAATCACTGGAAGAAAAAAATTAATGCATTAAAAGCTAAATAAATAGAGTATTTTTATGACTCGATAAACTTTCATTCTCATAGAAAATAAAATTTTCAGAAATGAATGTTTTAAAATTTTACTTTATGTCATCATGGCTCCATTCAAATTTTTATGTTTGCTTAGTCATAAAAATAACTATTTAATCATTATAGCATATCGTGTTTGAAAAATATTGATTTTTTCTTACGGATATTCTGTAGTATAAAATTACTCAAATAAAGTTTAATTTTTCATTTTTAAAATTAAAAGAATATTATCCTTTTTAGTACTAGAGCTAAAATTAACTAATGCGAATAAATCTGCTTCTTTAGAAATCATTTAAAAAAAATCTAATTAAACATTGTTGAAAAGAATTACAAGAGCCTAATGATATCCACGAATCTTCAGTTTAGCTTTTGAAGATTTGAAATGAATTTTTTGTCTTTTAAAGAAATAATATAATTTTTATAAGGTATCTTGGTATTGAATCTATCTATCTAACTATAAATATATAAATAATTGGAATGTCTGTCTGTGATTTTCTGGAAAACATCTAAGTTCATTCGACTACTTAGACGACGTAAAAAAAAAAATAACATATTTTTTTTTCGTCTGCTTGTCCGGAATAAGCTCAGAAACGATTGCATAACATACGCTAAACTTATCAGGGGCAGATAGAGAACATTTCTGGCTACAATCTGCAGTTTTTTGCATTCCCGTATCTAAAATAATTTTTGAGAAAAAAGGGAAAAACTGAGAAAAGCAATCAAACAACTAATCTTTCGACACTGAAAACTCGTGAATTAATTGATAAATTTTACGGAATCTTACGTTGATTGAAAGGTTACTAAAAATTGTAAATGATAATAGTTACATTTTTAGCCTATCACTTATGTGTACATGTACATTTTAATTTAAAAACTGGATTGGTAAATATAAGGAACTAATATTCCATAATCAGGTTCAAAGCCAAAGTTTCGCATCATTGATAAGCAATTAACTGTTCACCTAGGATTCCATTATATGTTGCCTCATTATAAAACAAACCTGGTTACAACAATGCATTTATTTTTGAGACAAATAATACTATCTGAACTATGCAAATTGGCTGAGGAACTGAATACGGAAGATCTATAAATGTTAAGAATGTTATGTGCATCTGATTTTTAGCTTACAATTTATGCGTTGTAATTTTAAAACGGGATTAGTAAGCATAAATAGCTAATTTTTAATTACAAAAACGTTTCCGAGCAGTTTTTATGGTGAATTAATGAGTTTTCTTAAACCGGAATGTCGTTTTTTTGGAAGCAATCAATTCTCAAATAAACATTTTCATGTTCAACAAACACATGATAAATTAACAGCAATGACATTAACATTAAAATTAATATTTTGTTATGCTTGTACGTATAAATTACCCCTAAATGTTATTATGTCTATTCCAAAAATTTGCTGGAACAACAGCTAAAAGGTTAGCTGTTGTTCATTAGGTTTAGGGTATTAAAATTTTAGTTTAGGGTATTAAAATTTTAGAGCAATAGCGCAAAAATAAGTTTAGATTATACGTGTAAATAAGCATACGCTATGTTAACCTTGTGGGATTTTATTTTCAAACAGATTATTCCCCACTCCCTTAAATTATAAAACTTCTGAACCTAAGTTATACTGAATCATTATCTAAAAGGTGGTGCGTGTATTGTATTAAAATTTCGGAGCTATTATATAAAATTAAGTGTGTTTTTTTAAACAAAATGTGCGTAATGAAATTTCCTATGGGTAAATGAGTGGAAAAAACAAAATTCGCAAAAGTGATTTTCGGAAATGTATTTTTTTTCAAAGGGTTAATATTCATATTGTTTGAAACCATAGCACAATGTACGCTCGTTAAACGTGTGTGATTTTTTTTTCGTTGCCCATTAAAAATTTCGAGAACAGAACGTTAAACATTGCAAAAAATACGGAGTTCGCGAAAGTGACTTACGGCAACGAACGTTTTTGAAAGTGTTAATATATTAGTATTTTTTAAAACCAAAGGCGGCGTTGTAATGAAAAATGAACGTAGATATGGTTTGGTACCTTTGGTTTGTTTGTATTTTGATTTCCGAAACCAATCTCGATTTTTACACATGGGATAAAAAAAAAAAAAAATTCGCATAAGTGACTTTTGGAAATATTTTTTTTCAAAGAGCTAATATGCCTAATTTTCGAAACGGATGGTAGATTTTGAAATGGAAATGAACGTAAATATGGTATGCCATTTTCTTTTTTTTTGTAGCTTGATTAAAAACGCAGATTCAAATTTTTAAATATTGCAGAAATCGCGAAAATCGCGAGACTTACGGAAACGAGCGTTTTGAAAGGGTTAATATTAATATTTTTTAAATCAAAGACTTTGCTATTGAAGAGATTGGCGCAGGAGAGGATCGAACCAGGGATATCATGAACATGAGGCGAGAGCGTTAGCGTCAAGCCAAAAGCCAAGACAGTTACTTTTAGCTGGTAACTCGCCTTATGCTGTTCAAGTGAGATGAGATAGCTACACACTTCATCCCCAGTGAGGAAGACGTTTTGTTGACGTCAGACGAGCGATATGCACTCATCAGTGATGCTGTTGTACGCATATGTGATGCGTGGGATGACAGGCTTTGTGCTGTGAGCATTTCACATACTTTGCTTGCAGGGGAGGATTTATTTAATGTTGCCATCTGCTGGTTATGTGGTGAGTTGATTGTTGTTGTTGAATGTTGAATATTGCGTGTTTGTCCGGGTCACCATTGAAGGGATTGCGCAGGAGAGGATCGAACCAGGGATCTCATGAACAGGAGGCGAGAGCGTTAGCATCAATCCAAAGGCAAAACCAGTTTTTTTTAGCTAATAACTCGCTTTATACTATTCAAGTGAGATTATATCGCTATATACTTTTTAAATCCTCATAAGGTGTTGTATCAGACGGTTTTATAATTAAATCCCGTATAACAGATGCTTCAGGGCGTAAATTTGCCGAAATGTAATTAAATTTATTTCGACTTTCCGTAATAGCCTTTGGATGAGCTAATTCAAATGAATGTTCACACATGGAAAACCAAAGACCAACGTCATTGAAGTTATATGGTGGAATACGCACAGCGCTGACTTCTGACATTATTCACAATTCATGTATCAAAATGAAATAAAATATTACACATTTATTATGGAGATCAGTTAACTTGTTCCAGTCTGGGTCATCATTTTAGTGCGTGAATATGATGTGTTAAATAACCAACCATTTTATTATGACTAACAACATTTAATGTAACATTCACAACACACAATAATGGAACATGAAAAATATAATAAAAGTAAGAGACACAGCCTGTTACCATACGGCTTGTATAAATTTACCTCTTTGAAAACATCATCACCCGCGTATAAAAATAGAAACATATTTTCTACATGAGAGAAATACTACACTATAAACGGAAATGAACGTAGATGTAGTTAGGTGTCTTTTGTTTGTTTCTAGTTTCATTTACGAAACCGGTACGTAATTCTAAAAATCGCAGAAAAAATCAATTCGCAAAAATGAGATTTGCAAACGAATTTTTTCAAAAGATTAATATTCGTATTTGTTGAAAAAAATAATAGTTTCGAAATAAGAATGAACGTAGATATGGTTTGGTATTTTTATTTTTTCTTAGCTATATCAGAAGGGCTGATACAGATTTTTAAAAATTGCAGAAATCGCAAAACAGCGGACGGATGATACATGTTTTCAAAGGGTTAATATTAATATATTTTAAATCTGAACAGGGCAATAGAAATAACAAAGCATTTGCTCTAATATGGTGTAATCATTTTTTCTTATTTTGTTTAGTTCGGCGGAATCTGAGTTTTCAATTAATATATCGGGTAATTATCAAAAAATGAAAAATCTGAGCCTCTAGGTTCATCAGGTCCTCACCAAATTTTCAGACTTGTACGTGCTTTAATTTTCGCTTGCCATCGCTTTCTTTTATTAGTATAGAAGAAAAAAATCCTTAAAACGTATAAAATTGCGTCGTTGAAAGTAGAATACCCTTAATTAATACCTTATATTAATAAGGTAAGAGAAAATCACTTAACATTTGCATCTTATTCCAAATAGTAATGTTTTTCAATTAAAATTTAAGAGCAATCCAGAACACAGTACTTTGTTGAAAACTATTCTGTTAATTGCCAGTAAAATTTCCGCTTTTTTCAGAATTTTGTTTTCTTGATGAAAGTGATTTCATGAATGAGTCAAAAAGTATTTCGAACATGGTTTGGAGAATACCCTTGACAGATTACGCTAGATTTTCATTTTCTCTAAAACGGCAGGATTTATTTTTATTATTATACTGAAAAAGAAAAAATTCGTATAAATATGGAACATATGTACTGGCAAAATACGAAAATTCCTTTTAGAGTATAAAAATATAAAAAATTCCAAAACGTCAGCTAAAATAACACTTTTAGAGCTGAAATCTGCGAAGGGTATTCTTAAATTCATATTTGCTACTTTCTGACACATTCACGAAATCATTTCACTCGAAAAAAAAAAAAAAAAATCCGTAAAATTACGAAAATTGTAGTGGCAATCTACTGATAAGTGAGTGGCACCAAGTACAAGAATCCGAAATGCAATTTTGATCATAATCATATTAGATAACGTTTTTAAATCTTTAGAAATACATCCTATAAAATGACAATTGAAAAAATGTATGTTGACGATTCCAAATTGAAAGAAAGAAAATGTTTCATTGTGTCTATATACTATTAGAATTAGATGAAAATAAAAAAGCGTTTTTTTTTTTTTTTTTTTTTTTTTTTTTTTTTGTTTTTTTTTTGTTTTTTTTTTAACTAGTTTCTAAATAATAATTTTTTCATTCTAAAGTTTTTTTTTCTTTTAAATATGTTTTAGAATAACTTTTGCGAAAAAAGAAATATTTTGTAAGGTTTTATATTGTTTTTTAATTTTTAAAGATTATTATAGAATCAATTACTAATTAGATGTGGAATCAAAGAAATAAACATGCATAAAAATTCAGTAAGAAAAAGAAAAAATAAACTAAACAGGATAGGATGAAGAACTTTTAAATTAAATTGTTCAGACCTCTTAGCCAAAGTTACTGTGATGCTTAAGATAGTATTTCCACTAACATGATTATTTTTAAACCAAAATGACCATTAACGGAAACAAAGAAAGTGATTAAGTTAAAAAAAGAAAAAAAAAAAACCCGAGTTCATGCTTCAATGAAAAGAAAAGTCTATAAGTAAGTTAATCTCTTGAAATATTTTTTTGTTTGTTTGATTTGTGATTGTTAGTTTGTAGGAGATAATCACTTTTACGATAATGAAAACGACGAGTGTGATGAACGAAATTTAAAAGAAATAATTTTTTTTTTTGGAACAAACAAATTTTAAGGGGAGTCATAACTTTTAAACCCTCAAAAAATCAATTTTTGATTCTTCCTATTTTTAAATAAAATACAGTATATTGAATGAAACAAAACGAACCTCATGAAAATATTCAAATTTAATAGGGTGAAATTTAAATTGATATTAGGTACTTTAATACTGACTTTAACTAATTTTTAACTTTACATACACTTTTATCAAAACCCTGCTTTTGTTGATAGGGTGTATTGCAAAAAAGTTCATTTGTAGACAAATATACATATTTTTTTGAACAGGGATGCATAAAATGATTATACATAAATTTCTTACTTACTGCTTTGTCAATTACTTAGGGGGATTCTGCTCCTTACGAGTTATTCTCTCCCACCCCATACAAATCCAGCGGTTTCTAAAAACACGCTAATTTGCTCTGTTAAAAAAAAAAAAAAAGCCATTTGAAGATAAATTTTATTTTAAGAAATATATTCAGTGAGGAAAATGACCATTAATTACTATAACCAGCGAACTTTAAATTTAATAAAATGTCATTGTTCACAACCGTTCCCCCTAAAAATAGAAAAGAAAAAAAGAAAATTCTGCTGAAAAAGAACTATGAATGAAAAGTTTGTGGAAATTACGCAACTTTGTGTAAGCGTAATAAAATATGTCAATTTTCTGAATAAAATTGTACTTTTCACTTTAAATATGACAACATTTTCACAGCTTTAAAGATAATGATTTATAAACGAAAATGCATGTGATCTGCTGAATATTGCACGAATGTCATATAAAACCCATACATTAAATATGAGTTGTAAAAAGTGTCCAGTCCAGGATTCGAACCAGGCACCTCTTGGCTTAATCTGCCAATGCTCTGCAAACCGAGTTATCCTGCAAGAAACTGGCGAACACATTTCACCCAGCTAACCTTATTGATCATGGAATCTGGTCTATTATCTGAAAGAGGTCAACAGAATAAATGAAACTCCAGTATACGCTGGATACCTTAATTACACGTGATTAATTTTAGCACAATTATTACTTACCCATCATACGTAGTATAGGGTAAGTCTTGTAATCGTTTTGAAAATCGAAAAAAAAAAATTGTTGACGGATTTACACGTTTCAGATACTGGAGATTCCGAAAAACATATTTTTAGAAAAAAAAAATTGCCGTCTGTCTGTCTCTGTGTGTGTCTGTAAACGCTCTATCTCCCAAACAAATTGAGATAGAGACTTGAAGTATGTACTTGTATGTACTTAGTATGTAATAATGGGAAGAAGCTTATTGAATTTCAGTAACTTCGATCATCCGGACTTATTTTTTTCGGACTCTCGAAATATTCGTTGTGATAAAAGGTATAAAAAATTTCCAAAATTGTTTATTTTGAGGAGTCAATATAAAAGACAATAAAAAAACATAAATTTTGCATAAAGAATGAAGTCGATCGGATAATGAGTTGCCGATATATTTGTAATTATATTTTCCACACTCTTCGATTTTTCATGATCATGTATTTCATTCAAATTTCAATTCAAAGATATATTTTAATTAAAAATGAGACGCTTAATTTGAAGCAGTAAACCGTTAGTTAATATGATTATCAATTTTGGAGTTATACAGCATTTAAAGTTTATGACGTCATCAAGCCACGATTTTATTCGAATTGCAATGCATTTTATAAATAGTTTACACATGTTTTATTTTCATATTTTGTATTATGCATATCCATGATGGGTAAGTATTACGGTGGCCCCCAACGACTAGTTTTAATAGGTAATTAATTCATATGAGTTGAATAAGTTTGAATATTATAACTCATATAATTTATTTTCCAATTAGAATAATTGTGTTAAAATTAATCAAGCATACATCAAATGCTAATGTATTGGTATCAAACCATTTTTTAATTTGTTCAGTTTCTACAAAAAAACAAACAAACAAATAACAGCAACAACATCAAAACCCAGGGAATTATGTTTAAAGTAAAATAAATGTTTCAAATAATCTTAAAACTTAAAATTGAATAAAAAATAAATGGTTGTTATCCAAGACGGCAAAAGATTTATTTTATGTGCTGTTATCAATATATCATTCTAAAATAGTGTTCCATGTATCACTGAAAAATATTTTAACGCTTGAAAATACACAATTCGCTTTAAAAATAGGCGTAATTTTTACCAGTAAATGCTTTTCGCACATAATAATTTATTTATTTAAAAGTTTTCAGTATTCACGTGTAAATATATATAATTAAAAATACAATGTTTGGAAATATTATTATTCAGATTCTTTTAAATATTGGCAACGGTAAATAAAAAACGACTATTTCAAAAATATGAATTAATTCACTATTTGGACAGTGGAATTTTGTGTAAAAAATTCTATCCCCCCCCCCCTCCCTCTAAATAAAGTCAAATTTAAAAACAAAATGATTTAGACACTGTAAACCACAATCTAGTCATGTATTTGTCTGCAAAACATGATTAAATTACTATGTATAGTTTTTGATATTATAAAATTTATGTAACTGAACTATCTCGGCCGATTTCAAGATAGCGCTTAACATAATTATTCGCTTTAAAAATCTCTTACTCCAGCATACTTACCAAGCTTTTCATCTTTATTATATGCAATAGTTTTTGCCATATGAGCTGTAAATGTGAACAGGGCGCGCTGCATCGATTTAAAAACGGCATCATCAGTGTTACTAACTTCTTTTTAAAATAAATAGAAACGATGAAAATTTTATTTCTATACTATTAAAATATTGGGACTTTTTGAATGTGGTATTTATTATGATTTAAACATATAACCTTCTGAAACTAAATCGTTTTTCGTATAAGGTCATAAAATTAGATGCAGGTTTAGTAAAGAACCTTTTATACGTTTCTCATTTATATGCCTTTTACATCTATACTTCGTTTCAGAGTGGTCCTGATTCATCCCGATGTACTTTACTGTTGTGATGCTTCGTTTATACGTCGTTTCTTTCATACCGTAACCGATTTTCTCAGAATTTTTCTCTCCCAGCGTCGTTCTTTTTTCTTTTCTGCTAGCAATATCTGGCTAAAGATCAAGGACGAAGAACATGTGTGACTGCTAGAGGGTATATTTCAAGTTCGTGGAATCTGTGTGAAGGGTTGAGACGAAAATAATAAGACAGTGGGTGTTCTGCTCACGAGACAAGTTTGTGATTAGTAAATGTCGCTCCATTTCCGGATTTCGTTATACACAAGGCTATGCAAAGAACTGGATACATTGTCGCCTGTAGATGGTAATTTCTGGAAGTGTGATTATAGCAGTTTAAGGCTTCTTTTACCTTAATTAAATTTTATCTTTATCCGTATCGTGTATAAAAATTTGCAAAAAATATACAGGACTGTACAAAAGAATTAGAGTACACTCAATTCTGCTGGCAAAAATTGCTGAAGATGAATTCTCAACTGTATTTTGCGTTTTCTAACTAAACTACATTTTAGCATAAGCACGTAATTATACACATAATTAAAGCTTTTTTAAATTCCTACTATTAGCTCACACTCTCTCTATATATATCTTGTTGGAATTTTCAATCGTTAATAAAATATTTTCTATTCATCCATTCAAGTTCAAATAAATTTTTTTAAACTTATACTGGATGACAATTGATGTTATTACAGTTTTTTCAAATATTAATTCATTAATTAAATTTAATTAATTAATTTTAATTCTATATTTCATTTATGTTCAAAAGTATAGACTCACTCCATTTTTATATTCTCACCTTCACACGTAAAAAGATAACGGGGCTGTTCACGGACAAAGATCAGGCGGCTCGCGGGTGAAGGAGACTATAAATGTGGAGTGAGTCTACACTTTTGAACAGAAATGAAGTATAAAACTAAAATTAAATAATAAAATTTAATTAATTAATTAATATTTGAAAAAAAACTGTATTATCGCTAACTGTAACATCGCTATGGCACTTTATTGTGAAGTTTGGTAATTTTTGAAATTCAATATTTGAAAAACGGCATAATCATTAGATTTTAAATTTATATCAAGAAAAATACAAATTTTTTACCTTTCTAACGCAGTTTGTTTAACAATTTTGTGAGAAATACTTTTCGAGCTATTAATTTTTGGTATTTTAGCTATTTATTTTTTATTTAATTTTTAATACATTTCAAAAATTTCTCTTATGTAAGATATTTAGCAGGATATAAATTTAGGAATAAATACAGTCAGTGGCGAAGCGTGTAGATCGCTGGAAAAAAATTCTATTCGACCTAAGTAGGATTTGATTTAAAAAAAAGTTTTTATATTACTTGTTTTTTATATGTACGTGTGTGTTTATAGTCTCGGTTGGAGCCTAAAGTGATTTTTGAATCACTTTGATGAGTCAGGAATCTATTTTTTTTTATGTTTTACCGATTTGTGACATTTTTTTTTTTCTAACTAGCATCATTTCCACACTGGGAAAACTAAATATGACTTACGGTATAATCCTTTATATTTCAAGTGATAGATATAATTGCATTATTAAAGCAACTCCCTTAGGCATTAATGTTTCTTTTACTTTCTCCTAACTATAATATAAGAAAGTATCGTAATCGAAAGTTTTTTCCGATTCCAGTTTTCGACGGATTTACACGTTTTAGGGGACAGAGATCCCGAAAAACATATTTATACAAAATGTCTGTCGGTCCATCCTCATTGTATCATAGAAAAGTGTATGAAGATATACATAGAATTGAACCAAATTTCATTTATACACTCTAAAAACGACATTTTCAAAACTGAGCAAAAAATACTCAAATCTGAGCATGTCGCATAGTCAAAATGGCTCCGAATCAAAATTACTCAAGTTTGAAACATGTATTATATACTCATTTCTGAAAACATGCACACGCTCAAGAATAAAACATCATGTACTCATATTTGAGTATGTCCATGCTTCAAAAATCAGTATCAACTGACTTCTATGTAATCATTTTTGAGTATTTCCATGTTTCAAAAATGAGTTTGAACTGATTCTAATTATTTTTGAGTATGTCCATGTTTCAAAAATGAGAATGAACTGACCTCTATGTGCTCAGTCTTGAGTATGTCTATGTTTCAATATTCTGAGTATTTCTAGTATTTCAGAATTGAAAGCGTTGGGTCGTCCTATTGGAAACAAAAAGTTTCATAACAAAATAAAAACATTGATTTACTCAGATTTGAAAGTGTCATTTTTCTCAGTGAAGGTTTTTGACTATGGCCAGCAGGTTCCCCTTTAATTTGGAGATATTCCGCCGGAAGGGGTGCTGCGGTAGCGATTTTTGTGCCATTTTCATTATTGCACCATCGAAAAGTGTATGAAGTCATGCATAGAATTGAACCAAACTTCATTTATATATTTTTCACTATAGCCAGCAGGCCCTACTTGATATTGGAGATATTCCGCCGGAAGGGTGCGCTGTGATAGCGACTTTTGTGCGATTTTCTCGATTTTTCATAGTTGAGTTGTGCATCGGCTGCTCGTGCAGGGACGGGTGCTTTGCATCAAGGTAACCGGGTGACTCGCAAGTGCAAGCAGCTGACGTACAACCGAATGAGGAGAAATATTTATTTAATTACCGATGTGATTGCGAATTTTGAAGTATTAGCATGTGAGAGATAGAAGAAAGTTTTGTCATTCGCACATCCGACTAGTTTTATTTTTGTTTAAAGTAGATAATTTCGCCTTCTCACAGGCTGTTTGAGGAAGACAAAAATATATACAGCTTTAAACTTATCAATCTCTTCTCTGAAATTTCGCTCCAATATCAATATTAGACCTCAAATGGCATCCCGATAGCCTAAACCACGAATATCCTATATCAAATTATTTACAGAATAATCGAGTCTTGGTTTCAAATTACAAGTACTGAAATAAAAAATTGGTTCATTCCTACATGGAAAGGCTTTATACATATTTAATTTACACTGATGTATACTCAACGAAGTATTAACTGATTTGGGGAAGCTTTTTGTACATTGAATTTATCCACATGTTCAATTTTTTTCCTAATAACAACTATTAAATTTCCAATTAAATTTTCAGCAGGACTGAAACTGCGCATAGATTTTATAATACTGACAAAGGATGATTGCGTTGTGAGATTATGCGTTGTTTAGCATCCTTTGTCAGTATTATTAAATTTACGCGCTGTTTCAGGCCTGCTGAAAATTTAGATATTATCTGATTCTGGGAATTTTTTCGTCTCATGTACGCCAGTGGGTAGTGTGCTCATGTATGATATTCCATCTTGCGCTGTGAGGTTGCAGCCTTGCTAACGTGTAAGTGAAAAATGCCAGGCTGGATGTCGTCCAGATGGCTTAATTGGTAAAGCCCTTGGTGCGCTATACCAGGATATGTGGTTTCGATCCCCGGTCTGGACACATTTTTCACCCTGTTGGTTATGCGTTGCTTAGCAAAGTGAAAATGAATTCACATCCTTTGTCAGAACTACTATTAATGTAAACAATACCTTAAGGCAACTACTGTGGTCAAATTATTGATTACATTATCTTTCTTCCGATATGTACTTTTATGGTATTACTTAAAAAATATATATATTGTTATAGATTCATAAACGTTTAGAAATATAATTTATTCACAAGGTTTGCACTATTTTGGCACTATATACAAACGAATTCATTTTAAGCAATACTCTTTCAAAATAACTTTATCATTCATTGTCGTTGTTGCAAAATTAGTTCCAAAAATTAATGCAAGAAATTGTTTGGCATCTCTGAATGAAATATATGAATTCTAAGTAATCTTTGAAAAATTTTTTGCCGTATTTTCATTACATGTATATGGTAATTTCTAAGACATTGCAGTAAATATTATGAGAAAAACTTCTTGGGAAAACTTAATTTCTTTTTTCACTTTTTCTACTTCACGGGATTTCACCTACTGTTATATAACTTACAAAGAAATCCATTTTTAGCTTCAATGCATTACAAAAATATGATATCAACAAAAGAAGTCAAGAGAAATATAAAAAGTTAAAAACTCTGAACCTATTTTAAGCACCAGCGCTTTTGTATATGACAGTTTAGTGTTTGAAGCGTATATTTGATAAGGTTGCGAAAAGTTATTCTTATGGTAAAACGATTTTGCCTGAAATTCTAAATCACACTTTTGTAGAGTGAAATATACAAAATATTGAATAAATATTATTCTCTAGGAAAGAATGAATTCTATTCTATATGTAACTAGATAATGATATGTATGTCCGTAATTTTCTCAACAGCCACTGAACGGATTTGAATGCAATATTTTATTCTAGACAATTCTAGTACAACATGCGGAATATATTATTTCTATTAATAATAGAGAAACATTTTGAGACATTTTTTATGAAAAAGGATTTTTAACGAGAATTGTATAAATTGGAAGTGGTAATTATTTTGACCGACTAAAGATAAGATGCTGCTTCTGTTTTTGGCCTTTATGTATCTATGTATATATGTAATGTATGTCCGTAATTTTCTCAACAGCCACTGAACGGATTTGAATGCAATTTTTTATTCTTGTCAATTCTAGTACAACATGGAAGATTTAAAGCTGAAAAAAGTCACTTTATCGCGTATAGCTTTATTTATTATTATTATTACTTTCTTTTCTATCTTTACAAGAAGAAAGTATTGGATTCATGAAAATTTTCAACTTCCAGTTTTCGACGGATTTATACGTTTTAGAAGGTCCTAAACACGATTTGCCAGTTTTTAGAAAATGTCTGCCTGTGAGTCTGCTACTCTGAATGTCTGTCTGCCTGTATGTGACAAAAATTTTGTGGACGCTCTATCTTAAGAACTAATGCACGAAATTTAATAAAACTATATATTAACTTAGTTCCTGATATAAATTGGTGCTGATTAGTTTTTGGTGAAAATCGGCCTATAGGTGGCGCTGCTGCATTGTTTTGCGATTTCCGTAATAGCTCTATCGCAAGAACTAATGCACTTATATTTATCAAACTTCATATTCAGATAGACCTTGACATAAGTAGACGTCGATTACGTTTTGGTGTAGATATCTCAACAGGAGGCGCTGATGTACCAATTTTTTCATGATTTTCACGATAGCTATATCTCAAGACCTAAAGCACAGAATTTCATCAAACTTCCGTTTCTGTTAGACTTTGACATAAATAGATGCTGCTTACGTTTTGGTGTTACTTGCCCAACAGGTGACGCTGCTATGATACTTTTTTCATTATTATCACGATAACTATATCTCAAGAACTAATGCACCGATTTTCATCAAACTTCAGATTCAGTTAGACGTTGACATAAGTTGTTGTTGATTAGGTTTTGGTCTAATTCTCCCAACGGGTGATGCTGCTATGCTACATTTTGCAGGATTTTGACGATTTTTGCAATAGTCATATCTCAAGAACTAATGCCCGGAATTTAATAAAACTTTAGATTCAGTTAGACCTTGATATAAATTGGTGCTGATTCATTTTATTGTATGCGAAACCTGTGTGAGATAGAAGAAAGTTTTGGGATTGGCACATGCTTTTTGGCACATGTTTGTTTATAAATTACGTGTTAAAAATTATTTTCCTTTTTAGTTGAAGTTTAAATTATTAGCGTCAATCTCGTCATATTAACCATCCGACTAGTTTTTACAATGATGACCCAAAAATATTAATATATGATTATCTACTGTGTGTCAAATATGAGCGTTGCTGGCAACTGCAGTGCCTTTCTAAATAACAGAATGACGACATACTTGTAATAAAATTTCCTTTGTCGAGAAGATTTTTGCCAAAAAGTTGGCGAACTTGTCACTATCGTCAAGATAATATTTGTTGGCATTTCTGATTCGTGAAATCGAACTTGTCCAGGTGAGTATTGCCAAATTTTGGAATGTGGTTTGGCATAGTTTGGAGAAAATATTCGTGTTTCAGCATATGGTATGTGCGTATGTCGCCCACTCTCTAATTAACAAAGGTATTCTACCGGCAACAAAGCGGATATTAAATTAAATGTGGTTACTAAATATGATTAAATTACATGTGGATAACAATAAAGCGGTGTCACACATCTCTATTGTGCCGAGCCACTCACGTGTGTTAACCAGAGCGCAATAAGTAAATAATAAAGTTAATGTTAATATCATGAGAGTTTTTGCATAATTGCAGGGAAGTCGTAGATAAAGAAACATCCACTCGAAGTGTCTTTCATTGTTACTTTCTTCTATCTTTACAAGAAAAAAGTATTGATTCATGAAAATTTTCGACTTCCGGTTTTCGACGGATTTATATGTTTTAGAAGGTCATGAACACGATTTGACTGTTTTTAGAAAATGTCTGTCTGTGATTCTGTCTGTCTGTATGTGACAAAAATTTTGTGGGCGCTCTATCTCAAGAACTAATGCACGAAATTTAATAAAACTTTATATTCAGTTTGTCCCTGATATAAATTGGTGCTGATTAGTTTTTGGTGAAAATCTCCCAATAGGTGGTGCTGCTATGATGCATTTTTCACGATTTTCGCAATAGCTCTATCTCAAGAACTAATGCACTTATTTCAATTAAACTTCAGATTCAGTTAGACCTTGACATAAATAGACGCTAATTACGTTTTGGTGTAGATATTCCAACATGTGGCGCTGCTATACCACTTTTTTCAGTATTTTTACGATAGAAGATCTCAAGAACTAATGCACGGAATTTCATCAAACTTCAGATTCAGTTAGACGTTGACATAAGTTGTTGTTCATTAGGTTTTGGTCTAAATCTCTCAACAGGTGGCGCTGCTATGCTAATTTTTTCATTATTATCACGATAACTATATCTCAAGAACTAATGCACATATTTTCATCAAACTTCAGATTCAGTTAGATATTGACATACGTTGTTGTTGATTAGGTTTTGGACTAGATCTCTCAACAGGTGGCACTGCTATGCTACCCTTTGCAGGATTTACACAATTTTAGAAATAGTCATATCTCAAGAACTAATGCCCCGAATTTAATAAAACTTTAGATTCAGTTAGACCTTGATATAAATTGGTGCTGATTCTTTTTAGTGTATGCGAAACCTGTGTGAGATAGAAGAAAGTTTTGGGATTGGCACATGCGACTAGTTTGTTTATAAATTACGTGTTAAAAATTATTTTCCTTTTTAGTTGAAGTTTAAATTATTAGCGTCAATCTCGTCATATTAAACACTGAATAAATATTTATGTTTGTTAAGTTAATTTTATGCCAGTCTGTAAACACCTCAGATATGTCCAGGTTCTTGGAGGGACACCCTCGAAGCTAATATAATTACACCCAACATTCTAGACAATTCCACTTAAATAAATTACCTTTCTTAGGCAGTCTTTGGAGTAACAATTTTAATATCAAACAATATTTCAATTCGTTTGGTGATCAATATATTTATAATAGGTGCCAAATATTTATGGTCCTAGAAACATCACGATTTCATATTTTATTGGAACATACATTAATAGTAGGAGCTATGATAATATATATGTAAAATGTATGTATTTGTAACAGAGGTCACAAACAATTTAACTATCGCAGCCGCACCTATAATCAATATGCTTATTGATGTGTGTGCAGTGTTCCCATTTGGATAAAAATACACAAGCTAATATATTATACACGGATGGTGAAGGAAAATAAATGTGTATTTACAAAAAATGCACATGACAAACATAAGTATAAAATAAGTATTAATGTAATTTGTACTTTCCATACTGCAATCATTGAGATATACAGTTTAACACAAAAGAAATTATGGAATACTAGCTGTTACCCGTGACTTCGTTCACGTATCATTAAAAGAAGAATAAATGCATTAATTAAGCAAAATATTTCGTTCCCGATAATTAGAAACGTAAATAATTAACTAACTCTTTATCACATTCCATAGGAGACAGTACAGTATTTCTATGTTATAGAGGCCTCGACATAACTAAGTTTTAAAAAAGTGAAATTTTGTGACAAATAATCACGAAAAGGAAACTGCAACCAATGAAAAAAGGCGGGCCAAATAAAATCGTGAAAATCGGCAAATTGTGTAATAAAGAAAACTGCCCAGTTAAACTGGCAGTATATGAGCTCACAGGCTATTCACACTAATTGTATATTATGCTATTTTTTCAAAGAATAATGACACTCGAAAAATAAAGAAATCGACAATATATTAAGGGGGGGGGTAAGCACCCGTTCCCACCCATTATACTTAACCAATAAACTCCCAAAATCTAATCAGGCAAGCGCCTTACCACAATGAATTTATACACAAAATTTGAAAAAAATCGGATAATTTTGCTTGAAAAATCCATTTATCTAAATTAAGGGAAGTGAGCCCCCTCCCCCGTCCCCCCCCTTTATACTTAAAAAATGAAAAGCCAAAACTAATCAGGCAAGCGCCTTACCACAATGAATCTATATACAAAATTTGAAGAAAATCGGATAATTCTGCATGAAAAACCCATTTATCTAAATTAAGGGGGATTAGCCCCCCGTTTACCCCCCTTTATACTTAATGAACACCCAAACTAATTAGGGAAGTGCCTTATCACAATGAGCCTATATACAAAGTTTAAAGAAAATCGGATAATTCTGCATGAAAAACCCATTTATCTAAATTAAGGGAGGTAGCTCCCCGTTTCCCCCTTTATACTTATCCAATGAACCCCCAAAACTAATCAGGGAAGTGCCTTATCACAATGAGCCTATATACAAAATTTGAAGAAAATCGGATAATTGTGCATGAAAAACCCATTTATCAAAATTAAGGGGGTTAGTCCCCCGTTTCCCCCCTTTATGCTTAATTAATGAACTCCCGAAAATAATCAGGGAAGCACCTTATCACAATGAACAAATATACGAAATTTGAAGAAAATCGGATAATTCTGCATGAAAAACCCATTTATCTAAATTAAGGGGGGGGGGTAGCCCCCCGTTTCCCCCTTTATACTTATCCAATGAACTCACAGAAATAATCAGGGAAGCACCTTATCATAATGAACCTATATACGAAATTTGAAGAAAACCGGATAATTCTGCATGAAAAACCCATTTATCTAAATTAAGGGGGGTAGCCCCCCGTTTCCCCCCTTTATACTTATCCAATGAACCCCCAAAACTAATCAGGGAAGTGCCTTATCACAATGAGCCTATATACAAAATTTGAAGAAAATCGGATAATTCTGCATGAAAAACCCATTTATCTAAATTAAGGGGGGGTAGCACCCCCGTTTCCCCCCTTTATACTTAACTAATGAACTCCCAAAAATAATCAGGGAAGCACCTTATCACAATGAACCTATATACGAAATTTGAAGAAAAATGGATACTTCTGCATGAAAAACCCATTTATCTAAATTAAGGGGGAGTTAGCCCCCCCTTTCCCCCTTTATACTTAACCAATGAACTCCCAAAACTAATCAGCGAAGCGCCTCATTAGAATGAACCTGTAAACAAAATTTGAAGCAAAACGGATAATTCTATCACGAGTTATCGCGTTACGTACATACATACATACATACATACATACATACATACAGAACGGACGGGCACATTAGCTCTCAGGCTTTAATAGCCTGTGAGCTAAAAACATATGTCAAGTTTACCTGGTAAACCATTTTACCTTTAATGCCTTTGTGAAACGTTTTAATAGCCATCCTTCAAACATAATGGAAATAGTATATTATTTTTCATTAAATTCAATTCTTGTGAATAGGGAGCAATAATTTTAGACCTAAATGCAAGGAGCTTAAATTTGCCTCCTTGATTTAATCTATAACTGAAAAAAAAATCTTTATTTCTAAATGAAAATATGTTGACAGACGAATTTTGTTCTCCAGAATAAATTGTTCATGAAGTTTGAATATGTGAAAATACGTTTTTATTTTTCAAAAATTTTACTGTAATCAAGATTTTTTTTTTTCACCATCTATTCAAACTGAAAATAAATTCTTTTTTTCAGTTTTAATGAGAAAAAAAATATATTAATCCATTTTATTTCTTCTTTTTTATCCACAAAATTGGAATAATTTAGTTGCCATTTTTAGAGAAACTTCATTAAAATTTACAAAAAAAATGAAAAAAAATCTTGGCATTTAATTTAATTTTTTAATATTCTGAGAGTTTATGACATCCTCGGATCAATGATAGCCGGTGTTAAGTAAATCGCGTTGTGTTCGACAATCTGAAAGGAGTAGTTGCGAAATACGAACAGGCAGTCAGATTTTAATATAATAGATTCGTATTTATTTTTCTTTTCCTAATAATTATGGTGTGGTTTTTGGCAAAAAACTCATCTATATGTAACTGATATTCATGCTTAATAATCGGTAGAGATAAAAAAAATATTTAAATGTTTCGTTTTAAACATGGCGTGAAACTCGTGTATGAACGTGTATTTATTAATGTAAGGAATTTATTCACGCTCCTTGTAAAACACATTTGAAAATTCCCGTTTTATTTCAAATATGAAATCACTTTTTAATGGCATAATTCTTGTTAATTTTCTTTTTCTGGCAATCAGGATGTAAATTTTAGCGGAAAACTCACATTTGTATGTAACTGGTATTCAAGCTAATTATTAATCAGTACCGATAAAAAATATTTCAGTTTTCCATCTTAAATATTACGTCCATTATCTATCTACTTTCATTATACACATTGATATTCGTGCTCTTTGTATTACTACGAATATTTGAAAATACATGTTTTATTTATGACGTCGTTTTTGTCCAAGCCGAGGAGGATCCTTTTCATAGTTCCATGGTCCAAGCGAAATCTATTTTTAATAATATAATTATTGTTCATTTTTCCTTCTAATTATAACGCAGTTTTTGACAGAATAAGATCTTTTTACTGTAACCGATATTCATACTTCATGTATAATAACAAATACTCCATATTTTTGTTTCAAATATCACGGAAATTCATCTTCTTTTGAATTACTTTTAATTTTCATTTTTCACGTGAAAATCGTTCAATTGAAAATTAATTGTTGAGGAAAAATTATTTTTCCATGTTTTTATTTATTGGCAACGATAAAGTAAAATGTTTAAATTGTATGGAAAAATGTCCATTTATTCTCTATGAAAATAATGAAAATTTTAATTATTAAAGAAACTATTTGAATAAAATAAATAAAATCTAGCCTATGTTCAAAAGAGAGTTATAATCAACCTATATGCAAAAATACAGGCTCATTAAATGCTCCATTTTGACGCTGGTTTCAGCCTAACATTTGCACACAATCAGATTTATAATATTATTAGGATTCATAGAAAAAAAGGAAATATATAAGAAAATGATTTTAAAGAAAACTACTTTAAAAATCCGAACATGAGTTAAAAATTAGTGAATAAATTAAATAATAATAATAAAAAAAACATATCTAACTTACATTTCTTTAAAAAAAAAATTACTGTAGACGTGAATTTTAAGATTCTTGAAATTTCTAAAATAACTTTCTATAATTTTATATATCAGCTTTACTCCAAGGAGGTTGATATTTCTCATAATCACCTGGGAAAATATCAGATGATTTGAAATAAAAATATAACTGATGCTCATAAAATATTTAAAAAAAAAAACCTAACAAAAACATAATTTGCAGTACAAATAATTAAAGAAAAACAATTTATTTTCTACATTGTTTACACCCGAGAAGGGACAGATATTAAGATATTTCATTCAGTTGATTCTGCATTTAATGTTAAATTTTTGTAACAAATATGATTAAACCAAGTGTTCTTTAAAAAATAAAAATGAAATTCGAACAATATGATGATATTTAAACAATCCTAAAAACTTAGATTCCCTTCAAATGAAATCGAAACAAATCTTGTACTTTTTTAAATGTTTGTATTTTTCACCTTGTCATTTTGCATACGATATGCCCTTGTCAACGATAAGAGGAGACACCCTGATTTTTGGTGTACATGGCATACAACACTACTATTCATGCTGATTAAACAAGAAACACAAAACACACAAATCATTTTAGTCCCTGATGTGCATTTTTTGAATCATCTCACTTGAAAATATAGTGAAAAACATACTTTTTTCATATAATATTTTAGTTTTTACAATATTTAAATTATTGATTCTTACTATTTATTTTTCAATAATTTAAATAAAAAAAATTATTGCTTTTTTTAATTTTATTTATTTATTTATCTCAAAAATAGTATATTTTTAGGGGCTATATTAAATTGAGATACAACTTTTTTATTTCATTTATTAAAAGTTCATTTCGAAATCCTTGCGAAAACTTAATCTCACCAGGTAATAACTGTGATTATATATATATGTTCTTAATAGGCTAATAGTTTTGATATTTTTCAAGCACAGTTCAGAATATTTATGATTTCTGTCATAATTTTGTCTGTCTCTCCGCAATTTAACTATTACGCAAAAATAATTCGGCTAGATTATTATCTATAGACTTAATTATTTAGATATTAATTATTTCAAGTGCGTTTTAACGATGCTATACTATTTCAAATATACTGAAATGCGTCATTAGAGTGCGTTATAACATGAACCTCGGAGAAAATGGTTCATGTAACATTTAATGTTTTTTTTTAAGTAATGGACTTTAGAAATGAATTCAGATATATTGTCAACTTTAAGCGATAATTACTGAAAATGCTTTTCCATTTGTGTTAAGCATTTTCAACATTAAACTAAATTTTAGTATTTTATGCGACGAGTATATATTTTAATACCCATATACAGAGCTCACAAAAGAATCTATAAGTATTATTTAAAAAAAAAATACTTTGCAGAACAAATAAAAAAAATAAAAAAATTCCACTTTGTTTAGGCCCGAGAAGGGACAGATATTGTCTCATTTAGTTGGTTTTACATTTAATGTTAAATTTTTGTAACAAATATTGTTAAACCAATTCAACTTTAAAAAATAAAAATAAAATTCAAACAATATGATATTTAAACCTCCCCATAAAAAACATAGATTCCGTTCAAATGAAATCGAAATAAATTTTAAACTTTTTTCATTTCGAAGCTTCACAAGCTGCAAACATTTGCATTACAGATTGAAGTTTAATATATTTATGATGGGTGTATGCAAAATGACCAGGTACATAAGAAAATGCAAGCCTTTAAAAAAGTTACGATTTATTTTGATTTCATTTGAACGGAATCTAAGTTTTTAAGATGATTTAAATATCATATTGTTTGAAATTTATTTTTATTTTTTAAGGTTCATTTGATTTAACTATATTTATTATAAACATTTAACATTAAATGTAGAATCAACTGAATGAAATACCTTAATATCTGTCCCTTTTCGTACGTAAATAATGTGAGAAATAAATTGTTTTTAAATTTGTTCCGCAAATTAT
This sequence comes from Maratus michaelseni, assembly GCA_963931845.1. Classification (NCBI taxonomy): domain Eukaryota; kingdom Metazoa; phylum Arthropoda; class Arachnida; order Araneae; family Salticidae; genus Maratus; species Maratus michaelseni. Next base: position 77,991,636 of record OZ007592.1, on the reverse strand, counting down.
GTTTTTTGTTTAATCTGTCAAGTTTTTTAATAACTAACTACTAGGAATCCATTTCAAAATTAACAGAGGACACCATCATCAGGGTTTATTAATGCGGTATCGCATTACAGTTTGTGATGTAAATTTAGCAATCATTAATCCAAAATGTTTCAACAGTGCAGTAATGCAGGTTGTTGCATTTTGGACAAAAATTTCTAATCTGAGTATAAAAAATCCCTACTAAAAACATAAAAAAATCAATTTTACTTAAATTTAGTTTTCCGATTTCCCATCAGGTTATGCTAAGAAGGCAAAAATAAATTGTGTTGAATCTTTACAGCTTATATTTGCTGTCATACAGTAAAACATTAAAAAAGCAGTTTTGCTTAATTTTGGTTAACCTATACTCTTGTTTGACGCCAACCTTGCCCGTGTATCTAAATACAGAATATTAATCTATTTTTCTTGTACGAAGAGTGATTATTCCATTTCACATACCGCATATCATATAAAGAAAATTTAATTTTATTCGGAAATGCTGGTGAGACAATGTGTGTTGCATTCGACCAAAAATGCAGGAATGGAATTGAAATATTATGAGGGAGTTATGTACCAATTCTTAGGAAAATCTGATAATTATTACTGTGAAAAAAATAATGCAGAAAAAGTTTATTATTCGAAAAAGGTGGTAGATGGGAGATAAGTAAATTTTTTGTAGTGCATATAGTAGTTGGAGTATCTAAGAAGTTGTTAGAAAAGACCCCTAGTACACAGGATACAAAAACGGAATAAAATGGGGATAGTTATTTACATAAACGTGATATTTAATATCAAACCGACAATTATCAAACCGACGATATTTAATATCAACATCCCCCCTCACCACATCTCCGCAAATATAACAAATAATCTGTAAAATTAAGTTTTCTTTATTAATTACTATGCATTGTGAATCTTATATCGTATAATTTCTGACCTTTCGTTTCGGAATGTAGATGGAGGAATGGGTCCCGAAGCAGCAATAAATTCAGCACGACTCCCTCTTCTGTCTGAGTCATTTTCATTTCGTCCAGTAAGCTTTTTACAAAAATTAAAAAAAGTTAGCGACCGATTTTCACAAAATTTGGATTATTGAAATCAGAAAAATACTCTACGTATATATTTTGAGTTTCAAAATCTATACCTCGAATAGTTTTATTAATATTCGAGGATAACTGAAAATGAGAAAATTTCACCGTCTGCGAGTATGAAATCATTTTTTTCTTTTTTTGGTTTTGATATTTTTCAGCGCCATTTTCAGATAGAAAGATCGCATTTTGACGATGTTTAAGGAGTTTTTAATTAATATCCTGGCTAATTATCAAAATATTAAAAATCTGAGCTTCAGGGTGCATCAGGACCTGCGTTGGACTATCCTCACCCAAATTGTTAAACTTCTACGTGCGGTAGATTTCGCTTGCCATCGCCAACAGACAGACACACACAGAGCGAAACTTTCTTTTATTAGCATAGATGGTAAAATTTGATTCTATTTTCGAACAATTCTTTGGAACAACTTGTGTGTGTGAATTGAAGTACCACTCTATCGGCAAAGAAATGACGAAACATTTCTTGACAATATTGGCGAATTTTCAAATATTTTATGTTAATATTGACAATATTGGTCATAATAAAGTGCTCCTAAATAGTCCGCTAACTGAATACCAATATTTTTTAACAGAAAATTTCATGGTAGGTTTCTACAACATTTCCGAAAAAATTACCTCCGAAGGTGGTTTCTGCAAAATTTGCAAGAAATATCTAAAAACAAAATTTATCTAAGAAAATACTGGTATTCAAAAAGCGGATCATTTGGGAGCCTTGAAAATACAGCCATAATATATCCAATATTGGTCCAATATTGTTTTGCTACTGGGGAATTAAAAAAAATCTTTTTATATTAAAAGAATAATACTATACGCAAGCACAACGAGAACTACTTCAAATGAACAATTTGCCTTATAATTATCTGTTTTATTGTTAAAAAGTAATTAAAAAGTAATGAAGATGAGACATTAATTTTCCAATAACAAGGTAATTTATAAAAACAAGTAGTTTCGGAAACTGAAGCAAGATTTCCTTAATGAAAATGTAACGAATTTGATATTTTTCTTTTAGAATTTAACTTTTCTCATTAGCATTGTGACACGAAAGAATGTCAAACTAAGGAAGTACTTACATGGTCCATTGAATTTAAGTTTTTTAAAAAGCAAAGTTTTTTTCCAAATCCCATAATTAAATAAGTGGCGGTATTCGTTGAATTTGTTAAAACAGTTTTAAAATGTTTGCGGTTTTAGATATTTGAGTTTGCAATTTTCTTTGAACTGTTTCAAGAGTTAAAAAGTTTTTGACAAGGATATGCATTTTCGTTTAAATTACTTTTGTACGGAATAGAATTCCATTAAAAATAAAGTAGTGAATCGTATATACTAGACAAGATGTAATTATTTTAAGGTAAGGTTTTAATAACAGATTTTTCAACAACCTATCTGCCGTTTACAATGTAAGTTTTTATTACAAAAATAAATGTGTTTATGTTCGATACATTTTCAACTGATTTACAGGGTGTTTATAAAATTACTGGATAAATAATTTTTAAAACATTTTAAGAATATTTTTTATGAAATGATTTAAAACATGAAAAATTTTAGCTGTTCTATATTTTTCAGAGATGAAACATTCACGGAAGTAATTTTTATTTTCATTTAATTATTAAAGAACACAACTGTAGTTTCGAGAGCAATTATTTAACATTAATTACACCGGAAAGGATAAAAACATATTCTAAAAGGAGGTAGTATTTAACTCTTTGATGTACAACGTAAATCGAAAAGGGAAAAGAGGGGGGGTGGGGGTGTTGAAAGTCCAAACTATAACAAGTTGGGAAAGTAACAAGTATAACAAATTGTACGTCAAATGTGACAAATGAGTTACGTTCGTTCTATAACTAGTTTCAGTGAAATGAATTACATCGTCTGTTATTATGATATGATTAATTTTCGTAATAAAATAAGTAGTACATTTTAAGTTGGCAACATTTTAACTTTTGTTAATATTTACTAAAAATTTCAATGGGAAACTTAAGCCTAGCTTTGAAAATTTCAGAATTTGAAATCCATATTTAGACTCTTTTTCCATTTAATATATATTTCTCCGGAAACATTTATCCAAAAAACTGTCGGTAGATTATAGGATTGCTATAATTAAACAATTTTAGTATACAAATTCGGTTTTTAAATTCAGTAATACGGAAATAATATGACTCCATCTTAAATATGACATAATCACTATAGCAACATAGAATCATTACTTATCATGGAATATCATTGAATTAATTACGTATGATAGGATTTAATGTAATGAAGAAAATTTTTATTAATATTTTTTTAAGTTTTGATTCGATTTTCATAAAATTTGAAATGACTCGATAAAATTCTGTAATGATTATATATATTAAATTTCACCTAAAATGACAAGACGATGGAAGTTTTAAAGAAATGCCTAAGAAGAGCAAATATCGTCATCTCCACATACACGTCGCTCACCGGGAGACGAAAAAGAAGCAGACAACTTCTTGAAACTGATCCAGATTGAAATATCGGAGAATAAAACTAAGAACTAAATTAAAATGTTATTTAAAAAACTTGTAAATTAAATAGGACTATGATGATAATAATATTTAATGAAAAAACGAAAAATTAATTACTGATAAAGGAAGAATCTAGAACTATAACTCAAAAGTAGTTTTGTGTTAATATTATTATCAGAGCGCTCATAATAAGGAAAAGAAGGTTTATTTCCGCGCATCAAAAATGGAAACTTTAAGTGGCATACTTTAATATCGGTACCATTATTTGCTCAGAGAATATGAAGCCTGCTCTTAATTTCCCACTCTAGACGTTTTCAGGAATTTTCTAACTCACATTATCTGTTGCAGTGGTGGTTCTCTCCTATTGCAAACTTCTGCAATATAAACTTTTAATTATTATGACAATTTTCAACTCTAGTTATTTGCTCAGTTAACTTTAGAGAATGATTGTAATCGGAGAATATGAAGCCTGTTCTTAATTTCCCACTCCAGACGTTTTCAGGAAGGTCCTGAGTCACAATAGCTGTTTATCCTGTTGTAAACTTCTGCAATATAAACTTTACTTTTTAAATATCTCTCCGAAAAGACGGTACGATATCTGGTAAAAGAAGAACATGGAGACTATGTAATTGGTTCATTTCTACCTATCCAATGATCTGGGAATTGTGCATTCTTGAGATTGTTTTAAACATCGTTTAATTTATTATTCCGTCGGCGTATATTTACTAATTTCATGTGTGAATTGCCCCTAAATACAGCATTATGAACTATCCACCCCTATTCCACCTTATATCATCATGGTACCTTTATGCCACCCCCTGTCCAGCATTATGACCTATCATTGCTTTCACATCATTAGTGCATACATATATGGGCATAGGTATATTCCCAAGGTATTTCATTTGATGATGAGAATCCATCCAAAAATATTTCATCCCGTGTTGTATTGATTTGGAGTGATCTTCAATCAACATCATTCTCATTGCCTTTTAAATGTATGTTACGGGAAAATGCTAATAAAACTGTTAATTCCGTGACGTCAGTAGATTTGTAGTACGAACTTAAACTGAAGTGACTAGTGTTTTTTTTTAGTAAGAAGTCATTTATCGTCAATTTTTTGAACAATAGTGTTATTTGACACTCTTTCATTTTCATATTGGACACTAAATTAACAGCGTTTTCATCAAGAAAATCTGAACAATATCGATTATAAGTTTTTTAAGATAAAAAGTTTTTAAGAGTCGCTGCAATTATATGGCCTTCAGAAACTGAAGCTATTCATTAAAATATAATATAGGAAGCTTCCAGGACTTTTTCATTATTTGTTTTAACAAGAGGTGTGATAGTTTTTTTAAGACTACATTTCGTTGCCTTTCATATTGAAAAAAATCAGGCGGTTTATCTTTCAAGTCAGAATTTATTTTTGAAATGATGACGCAATTTACCATAAAACATGGAGTTATTGGTTAAGACTTACTGCAAATCACACTGAGAGAAGTTGAGATATTCTAACAAGCAAATTTTTGCTCAGAATGAAATTTCTCGCTTTCTTACTGTAAATCTACATTTTGTTACACCTATTATGACATTTTCTGGGCTCAAAAGGTAAAAATCGAACTGTAGCAAAAATTAATGTTGTAACCGGAAATTGTTTACAAATTAAAAAATAAAACCTTTCTTGAAATGTGTGAGATTTCATTCATATATTCTTTATTTTCCTAAAGTGCGACTGAGTTCCAGGTAAGTGCACAAGGAGCTCCTAGGGATCCAAGGAGTACAGGTTGGGAACTGTTTCCTGTTGTCAAATCATCCACAAGAAAGAAAATCTTAAAAATAACCAGCAACTTTTTATTACACTTTGTAACATAAAATGTTAGTTTATTTTATATTTAAAATTTAAAATTTCTCCATCTTTTTACTGCGAACTTGTTGAATTTTCCGGATATTTTTCTTTGTAAGATCTTAATTTTATTCTTCAAACTAATGGATAAGCTTTATTACAATTTCTTTTACAAATTGCTGAATATTTAAGAAAAAGTACATGAACTACGTCTTTTTCCCCGTTTTCTTTTTTTTCATCCAGGGAACACAAATAGAGCGTGAAAGTTGGTGTTCCTACTTGAAAAATCAAAGTTGGTGCAATTTTTAATTTAAAGGCGATTCCTATTTCAAAAATTGGATTCCTAATTTGGAAAATAGACACAATTTTCTGTCGAACTATACCTCAACCCTTTCTGAAAAAAAAATTATTGTTAAGATAGCGAGGCATTCAGCGTTTTTCTTTTCTTTTTTTCTAGGATTGCATATTTGGTCAGTATCAAAAAATCATCTAAAGATCGTCTCAAGAGACATCATCTCAAGAGAAATAGCGATTTTGGCAGATTTAAACCATCTTCGATCTTTCCTTTCACTCACTGCTATCATTTAAACTTCATGAATGATATCTTCTTCATCATTTCCTGCCTTCCTCTTAAGAAACTTGTACATACAGGGTGTTTTAAAACGGATAGCTGAAATTTAAAATTTCATAATTCATTAACTCTAATAAATGTAAGGATGAAATACGTGCCATGTTTTTGAGGTAACTCATAAAATTAGCATGCAGTAATTTAAAAATAGTTAAACTTTTCATCATCTCTGTGCTGTTTCAACATGTAAGAATTATCCAGCAACATCAAAATGCAAGTGCTTTTTATGAATTTTGAGTACTATGAAGCTAAACAGGATGAAGAGGAAATCTGAGCGTTCCTTGTTGCAGCTTTACATGTTAGTTTTAGCATTTCTTTTAAACAGAAATGATGCAACACCATCTATTGACAAAAATTCGACAGATTTTTAAAATTTCTGTACATAAAATGTAGGAGCTACTATATAAACATGTCATTTATTTCACCGTTATATTTATTCTAGTTATCTTATTACTAAATTTTAAAATTCGGCTATCCATTTTGGGAAGCCTTGTATATTCGTACATACGTTTATAAATCTCCCAATATGCTAAATGTTTTAGAGTTTGAAAAAAAAAATAAAGCAGCATAGGAGTTGCATCAATCCCTTTATAAAACAAACATAACTCATTTCATATTAGGATATATCAATTGTCTGTAAAGAGTTTATCAAACATTCATTTCAGTATTGGTTGAAACAATTATTTTTTGACGATATCACCATAATGTACTAAAACCTAGTAATATATCAAAATTTGTAATTATTTTTATACCAAATTTTAAAAATGTTATTTTACCATTAGTACTCATCAGAAAAAAAGTAACCAATATTAATATCCTCAAGAATTAAAATTGTAGAGCACTTGTAAGTAAATAAATGTTAAAAATAGGAATAATTTAGCTGTTAAACTAATTAAATAGCTGTTTAAGTTATAATAAGTAGCTGTTTAATTAAAAAGCTGTTTAAACTGAGATTATTCACAAAAATCTCTTAAGTAAATAAATTTAATTAGAATGCATTAGTAGAATATTTAAACGAACATTAAACAGCAATTACGATAATTTCTCCAAATGCAAACTTGCTAATTCTGACTTGCAGCCAAGTTTCTTTCTTTATTCAATGTTGTATAAATCTTTGCGTATTTTTATTTATCTCCATGAATATAATAGTTCACAATCACTGCCAAATAGAATACAAAACATATTCATGGAAATAAAATTCATAACAATCCAACAATGCGATGTAAAGGCATAATATTTTTCTTTATTGTTTTGAAAATAAAAATGCCTTTGCACTGCATTATTACACTGTTATAAAAGTATTATAATGGATTTTAATTATATGAAATATTTTAAACTACATAATTCAAAAAATAAAATATTTTCTTTTATCCTAAAATTACACTTTGGGAGTATTTTTAAGAATGTTTTTTCTTTTAAATAAGTTAATAATGAATTCGCAAAATTTGCCTTAGATGTATTTTTCATATATTTATGCAATGTTTGAAATTTATGGTCGTAACAATGATATAAAATAAGATTTCACAATTTTATTTGTAAAACTATTTTTTAAAATACTTACATTTTTAAAAAGAAATAATAGTGAAGCTAAGTAAAGAAACATTTGTGCACAATGTTTGCTTTATGTGTTCTAAGTATAATCATTTTACCAAAATTATATAATTTAAGCAATGACACTAAAGTTTCGTAAATCCATTTAAAAAATCATGTTTTCGAAAGTCAATCACTCATATACAAGGCTTTACAAAATAATTCGTATACATTACCGTCTACAGACAACAATTTCTGAAAATTAATTTTTAATTGTGTTAGGTGATTTCTAAATTGTTTATATAGATAACTTGTTTCATTGTATGAAAAAATAAAATTCCGTAATATCTGCTAGAGTTGGAAAGTATTTTATAATATATTCCTTATGCATGATTTTCCAGTCTTGTTTAAATTTTAAATAAGCTTTCTCATCTTCTTGTTTTTCATCCCAAATTGAAACTTAGCATGACTCTCTTCAGATTTACGCGGAGAGCTTAATCGTTTCGTCTCACAGTTCATCAGGGTACTTACTATATTTACTCGTATTTCTTACGTAATTCCATCTGCTTTAAGTGCTATTTCCGAAAGCGTTTGTTCATTTGAAATTTGAAAGTTTTCTTTATTAGCTCTTTGCGTAGATTTAAAATAAGGTCTGGAACAAACATTCACGAAATAAACTTTGAGTATTTATTTATTTGAGACTCAGATTTCATCATTTCCTCACAATCATTCCCTCATAATTTTAAATATATGATTCAATGATCTGAATTCAATTATATATGTACTATACAGTAAAATATGACTAATCTAATGCAATAAAATACATGTTAAAAAACTTCTAAGATTTTTTTATTAAAGTAAGTAAGGTTAACCAATTTTGGTGAAATTTCATTTGAACTCAATTAAAACACACACACACACACACACACACACACACACACACACACACACACACACAAAAAAAAAAAAAAAAAAAACAGCCAATTTTCAGAGAATGACCCTCAGATATCATTCATATTTTAGTTATTGTTGTAACAGAGATATCAATGTTCATAATTCAACATAAAAGCTTTTGAAAGAGTGCCTAACTACTCTTTTATAATGATACTCTAGTGGGCGAGTGATTTTTGAGATGTTGCGTGCGATCGTGGTGTCCTGAATCACTAATATTTGTATGTGGATGAGCTATCTATTCTGCCATTCTTTAAGTCTCGCAAAGTGCGTATGCATCTCCGGAAGTCTGGTTGTCACAGTTACTTTTGCAATATAGGTAACTGTGTATGTATAGTACCTATATATAGTGACCTAGCAGATGGATTCAGCAGATTTTGAACGGATCTAGCCTATATTTAGTTCTCTTGTGCGATTTACGTCAGATGTTGACTTCGAGCCGCGTTCCGACAAGAAGTTTTCAATAGAGTCAGCGGCATGAGTTTTTTCGCCTATTTGGTAAGAAGTTAAATTTGCTGCTTCAAATAATGAAGAATCGGGATACACAGGATTCCATTCATAGTTTATATTATCTTCTAAGGTGGATTTATTACGTTCCTGTGCAACGAACGGCGAGGATATTGGGAGACGAGTTAAGTGTGAGTTAAAATTTAACAAGTTTTGGAAAAGGGTTTCACTCCTATTAATCTTTCTTGAATTGAGCTTATTTTGGATCATCCGAATTGAATCTACCCGCTCCACTGTTAATATTTCCTATTTACCGTTATAAATATCTTCTTGTGTTTTGCTAGATCTGTATGAAGGCCTTCTTTCAAACTGACAGCCCCGGAGGGTATGTCGTAAGGTTAAATAAATAAATAAATAAATAAATATAAATAAATGTGCTGCTAATATTTGAAAAACTTACAAATGCGAAAATACATTATAAATGACATTTTCAAAATACTTTTACCACCACTATTTAGATGAAGAGAATTTAAGATTTCAGTTTTGAGTCTCCAGCTTTAACTCTGACCATGCTCTGCTTTCCCCTCAATAGACGAACTATGTGTAGTAAAAATAGTTTATTTACTGTGGGACCTTTTAACGTGCAGTTAATGGCCACTCTAAGTTTATGTATATTTAAGTAGGGGTAATCTTTCAATATTAGTTCTATTTTCTATCTTTCTTTAGTAAATAGTTAAAAATCATATATATATTTTCCTGTCTTTATATAGTAAAGAGTTGAAAATCATATAAATAGTTAAATTCTTCTTACCTTCTGTTTTCGGGATTCAGAAATTGTGTATCCAATTTTATCGTGTCATTTATTTATGACTCTGGTTCCGTGTTTTCACATTTCACGTTCTCTCTTCCACTTATCACTACTTAACCGTGAAGGAAGAAAATTGTTATTATAAAATTGAGTATTATGAAATTGAATGGATTCATTGGTTTAGAAAGTTAAGAAGATTTAATAGTATAAAATTACAAGTTATCATTTACATAATTTAAGTTTACATTTTAAAGATAGAGAAATTTTTGTACGCTTTAGGAGCGATCATGAAATAAGTCTTATAGTTCTGAAAGTCACATTGCACACTAAAGTTGAAGCAGTCTATAATGGCACTTAGTTGCCATGGTTGCATGAGGCCCATTTTTGGGGTATTCACAGTTTAAGTGTTTACTGAAGTTCACGCACATGGCCTTGACGTCACGAGCCATATGATTTCTCAAGTGCAGAAAGTTTCGGTTCGATTGTATCTTCCTGAGTGATAAGCTGGGATTACATGTTTCGGAGAAAGAAGGTTTTCAATACACCCCCCTTAATCCCAGGTTGAAGGATGTTCTTGCAGTTTCAGTCTTTGAAGGTTTCTCAGATGTTCAGGTTTGGGAGTGGGCTTGGTCAACAGATCTGCGATCATGGACTTGCTGGGACAGTACTTCAGTGCGATTATCTTTGCTTCTGTTAGGTGTTTGATGACGTGGTATTTCACTTCGATGTGTTTTGTCCTGTTGGAAAGTTTCTCGGATTCTGTTATCTTTATCGCTGAGAGATTGTCCTCGTATAGTGTAATTGGACAATTTTGCGGTAAGTCTAGATCATCTAAAAGTTTTATGAGCCAAACGATTTCATTGGCTGCGCTTGCTGCTGCTACGTATTCCGCTTCGGCGGATGATTGAGCTATGCAAGACTGTCGTTTTGATATCCAGTAGATTGGATTCTTGCCTATCAAAAAAACATTTCCTGTGGTAGATTTTCACGTTTCGGGATCTTGTGCCCAATTTGCATCTGAATAGGCTTCTAAGATTGGTGCATGTTCGGTGTTTATAATTAAGTTTAAGTTCTTGGTGGTATTTAGGTATCTCATTATACGCTTCAGAGCTTTCCAGTCTATTTCGGTTGGTTTTTCTCTTTTCTGGCTTAGTATGAAGACAGCCGTTAGTATATCAGGTCTAGTTACTCTCGCTAAGTATAATAATTCACCTATTCCTTGTCTGTACTTGTGATTATTTGGAAGTAGGTTTTCGTTATTGTTTATTTTTAGGTAACCTTTGTCCATGGGTGTGCTATATGGTTTACTTTCTTCAAGATTGAATTTATTTATTATTTCATTAATTTTCGTTGTTTGGTTTAGAGCGTAGCCGTTGTCTAATTTTTTTATGCTTATTCCTAGGTAATTCGTTACTTCTCTTAGGTCGCTAAATTTGAATTTGAGTTTAAGTTTCTCTACAAAATTTTCAATGTTTTCTTTGTTTCCTGCTACTAGCAGATCGTCCACGTATACAATTATGTAGACTGTGTCTTCCTTGTTTTTCTCTTTGCGCGTAAATAAACAAGTGTCTGTAGTGCTTTGCACAAATTTCATTTCCTTTAAAGTGTCATTGATTTTCGTGTTCCAGGCTCTCGCGGCCTGTTTTAGACCGTAAATAGCCTTCGTTAATTTGCATACTTTATGTATTTGGTCTGGTTTCTCATGACCTTCGGGTTGTGTCATGTATATGTCTAAGTCTAGTTCTCCGTGTAGAAAAGCTGTTTTGATGTCTAGGTGGTGCACGTTAAATTCGTGGTACGCAGCTGCTGCTAGAAATGTGCGGATTGTTGTGTGAGACACCACTGGGGCAAAAGTCTCGTCATAATTTTCACTATATTTTTGAAGAAAGCCTTTTGCAACTAGGCGGGCCTTGTATCACTTTACGTTTCCCGTATCGTCATATTTGACTTTTAAAGTTCATTTACTTCCTATGATTTTCTTTCCCTGTGGAGGTTCGACTAGTTCCCAGGTTTTATTCTCCTTTAGCGAATTTATTTCTTCTTGCGCGGCGTTTATCCAATTTTGTCTTTCAATGGGATTTTTAGTGTTTATCATTTCTAACCAGTCTTTGGGTTCGTTAATTATGTTTGTTTTCACTGTATATGCGAAGCGATCGGGTGGTACTCCCCTATTTTTTCTCTCTGATCTTCGCGGTACACTTGTGGATTGTTTGGGCGCGGGTGGTTCGCCTTCTTCAGGTGTAAAGTCTATCAATATTTCCTTTGAGTTATTTTCAACTAATTGTTCATTTTCTACAGGTTTTGGTTTTTTCTCTTCCGGGCTACTGTTATTTTGAGTGTAAGGAAATTTATTTTCAAGGAATTTGACGGATCTTGAAAGTATGACTCTTCCGTCATTTGTGTAGATTCGATATCCTTTACTTCTGTTATCGTAACCTACAAATTTTCCCTGTTGTGCGGTTTCATCTAATTTTCCGCGTTTTGATTTATTTATGTGTGCATAGGCTAAGCATCCGAATACTTTTAAGTAATGGATATTGGGCTTCCTATTTGTCCACATTTCGTATGGGGTTTTATAGTTTGATCTTGTCGGTAAGCGATTTTGAATATGGTTGGCAGGGCTTATTGCCCCTCCCCATAGTTTTTGCGGTAATTGCGCCTCTATTAACATACTGCGGGTCATTTCTAGTAAATATCAATTCTTTCTCTCCGCAATTCCATTCTGGCTGGGTGATTGTGGTACTGTGAGTTGGTGTTCTATGCCTTTTTCGCTTAGGTATTCTTCCATTTCGGTACTAGTGTATTCGCCACCGTTGTCTGATCTTATACTGTTTGGGTATCTCCCGAATTTATTATGTACTAGAGATATGTAGTCTTTGAATTTGTCGAATACTTCGCTTTTTCTGGACATTAAATAGATTATACAAAATCTTGTTTTGTCGTCGATGAAAGTTACGAAGTATGTTTTTCCACCGATTGTAGGGGTCTGCAACGGACCGCATACGTCGCTGTGTATCAACTCGATTTTACGTGTGGCTCTGTATAACGCTTGTTTGGGCTACGGTGCTTCTGTTGTTTTCGCTCTTATGCATACCTCACATTTGTTTTCGTGTCTGCAGTTATTTATCGTTATTCCTGTAACTAGTTGATTTGTTAGCATTTCTTTAATTGTTTGATAACTACGGTGTCCCATTCTGCGGTGCCATAATTCCACGCAGTTGGGATTTTGACAACTGTAGGTCATATTTACATAATTTTGTTCTCTGTTATCGTTAGTTAAATTTATTTCATATAGATTATTTTTCAACTTTCCTTCTAATATTGTTTTACCGTCATTTATTATGCTGCACTTTTCTTTTTCGAATGTTACTTCACAACCGTTTTGGGTCGCCTTGATTACGGAAAGTAGGTTTGTTTCTATTTTAGGTATGTATAGGACGTTTTTGAGTGTAATTTCTTGTTTTCCGTTTGAATTTTTATTTCTCCGGAACCATATGATGTTAATTTGTTACCGTTTGCGACTGTTATTTCTGTTTCGGCGTCTTCGTTGAAGTTTGAAAGTAATGTTTTGTCGTTGGTAATATGATTTGAGCTGCCACTATCTATTATCCATGTATTTGTTTGAGCTTTGTCCGCTAAAAATGCTACATTATTTATTTTGTCATTCTTTGTTTCGTGTTCCTCATTTTTAGGATTCGGGTTTGTCTTTTAGAAGCATAGTGATGATGTGTATTGCTTTTGTTTATAATGTCTGTTTGGTTGCGGATGGTGGTTAGATGTTTGTTGAGTGTAGCTGTTTTGGTTCTGTCGTTTTACGAACCAGCATTGGGCAGTCTTGTGGTTTCGCATTTTGCAGTGTGTGCAGTATCTATTCTCTCTTTTGTTGTTGTTTGCGTATGCAGAATTCTTTTGTATTTTGTACGCTTTTGATGTATTTTGCGGAATATCTGTATTTTCTGCTCTTCTCATGTATTCGTCGATTAACTTCGTTCTTAGGAAATTAGGTGTCAGATCGGTCTCGGGGCGCGATTCAAGTGCGGTGATCAAGACGTCATAGGACCTTGGTAATGAGCATAGCATTATAGCTGAAATATGTGAATCGCTTATGCGTTCACCAATCGCGGCTAGTTTATCTATTAGCTCAAGAATATTTGTTATATGCATCTGCATATTTCCGTTATCACTTAATTTGGTGTTATATAATTTCCTAAGGAGGAAGAGTTTGCTTGATAGTGATTCGCGTTCGTGGATTTCTTTCAACTTGTCCCATGTTTGGCAAGCTGTTTCGAGATTCTATATGTGTATTATTTGCGCGTCTTCGATGCTCAAATTTATCAGAGCACGCGCTTTCTTATCCTTTTTGTTCCAAGCGGAAAATGACGCATCCGTGCTAGCTGGAGCTTGCTCCGTTATAGTTTCGATTAAATCATCTTTCGTTAGTATCATCTCAATCTTAAAGTGCCAATTAGCGTAGTTTGTGGCGTTCAATTTATCTATCATTTGAGTATCTCTAAATGACGCCATTATTAAGTTTTCTTTTCTTCTTTTATTCTTTTACTACTTTTTTCTTTTTCTTTTTTATATTTTTATACCCTACTTTTTGTTTTTATTTTATTTTATATTTAGCGCAGATATTCAGACATTTAGTCTCGAATTCTTTTTCAGGCTCAAAATCTTTTTTATTGTAGTAAAAATAGTTTATTTACTGTGGGACCTTTTAACGTGCAGTTAATGGCCACTCTAAGTTTATGTATATTTAAGTAGGGGTAATCTTTCAATATTAGTTCTATTTTCTATCTTTCTTTAGTAAATAGTTAAAAATCATATATATATTTTCCTGTCTTTATATAGTAAAGAGTTGAAAATCATATAAATAGTTAAATTCTTCTTACCTTCTGTTTTCGGGATTCAGAAATTGTGTATCCAATTTTATCGTGTCATTTATTTATGACTCTGGTTCCGTGTTTTCACATTTCACGTTCTCTCTTCCACTTATCACTACTTAACCGTGAAGGAAGAAATTTGTTATTATAAAATTGAGTATTATGAAATTGATTGGATTCATTGGTTTAGAAAGTTAAGAAGATTTAATAGCATAAAATTACAAGTTATCATTTACATAATTTAAGTTTACATTTTAAAGATAGAGAAATTTTTGTACGCTTTAGGAGCGATCATGAAATAAGTCTTATAGTTCTGAAAGTCACATTGCACACTAAAGTTGAAGCAGTCTATAATGGCACTTAGTTGTCATGGTTGCATGAGGCCCATTTTTGGGGTATTCACAGTTTAAGTGTTTACTGAAGTTCACGCACATGGCCTTGACGTCACGAGCCATATGATTTCTCAAGTGCAGAAAGTTTCGGTTCGATTGTATCTTCCTGAGTGATAAGCTGGGATTACATGTTTCGGAGAAAGAAGGTTTTCAATACACCCCCCTTAATCCCAGGTTGAAGGAAGTTCTTGCAGTTTCAGTCTTTGAAGGTTTCTCAGATGTTCAGGCTTGAGAGTGGGCTTGGCCAACAGATCTGCGATCATGGACTTGCTGGGACAGTACTTCAGTGCGATTATCTTTGCTTCTGTTAGGCGTTTGATGACGTGGTATTTCACTTCGATGTGTTTTGTCCTGTTGGAAAGTTTCTCGGATTCTGTTATCTTTATCGCTGAGAGATTGTCCTCGTATAGTGTAATTGGACAATTTTGCGGTAAGTCTAGATCATCTAAAAGTTTTATGAGCCAAACGATTTCATTGGCTGCGCTTGCTGCTGCTACGTATTCCGCTTCGGCGGATGATTGAGCTATGCAAGACTGTCGTTTTGATATCCAGTAGATTGGATTCTTGCCTATCAAAAAAACATTTCCTGTGGTAGATTTTCGCGTTTCGGGATCTTGTGCCCAATTTGCATCTGAATAGGCTTCTAAGATTGGTGCATGTTCGGTGTTTATAATTAAGTTTAAGTTCTTGGTGGTATTTAGGTATCTCATTATACGCTTCAGAGCTTTCCAGTCTATTTCGGTTGGTTTTTCTCTTTTCTGGCTTAGTATGAAGACAGCCGTTAGTATATCAGGTCTAGTTACTCTCGCTAAGTATAATAATTCACCTATTCCTTGTCTGTACTTGTGATTATTTGGAAGTAGGTTTTCGTTATTGTTTATTTTTAGGTAACCTTTGTCCATGGGTGTGCTATATGGTTTACTTTCTTCAAGATTGAATTTATTTATTATTTCATTAATTTTCGTTGTTTGGTTTAGAGCGTAGCCGTTGTCTAATTTCTTTATGCTTATTCCTAGGTAATTCGTTACTTCTCTTAGGTCGCTAAATTTGAATTTGAGTTTAAGTTTCTCTACAAAATTTTCAATGTTTTCTTTGTTTCCTGCTACTAGCAGATCGTCCACGTATACAATTATGTAGACTGTGTCTTCCTTGTTTTTCTCTTTGCGCGTAAATAAACAAGTGTCTGTAGTGCTTTGCAGAAATTTCATTTCCTTTAAAGTGTCGTTGATTTTCGTGTTCCAGGCTCTCGCGGCCTGTTTTAGACCGTAAATAGCCTTCGTTAATTTGCATACTTTATGTATTTGGTCTGGTTTCTCATGACCTTCGGGTTGTGTCATGTATATGTCTAAGTCTAGTTCTCCGTGTAGAAAAGCTGTTTTGATGTCTAGGTGGTGCACGTTAAATTCGTGGTACGCAGCTGCTGCTAGAAATGTGCGGATTGTTGTGTGAGACACCACTGGGGCAAAAGTCTCGTCATAATTTTCACCATATTTTTGAAGAAAGCCTTTTGCAACTAGGCGGGCCTTGTATCTCTTTACGTTTCCCGTATCGTCATATTTGACTTTTAAAGTCCATTTACTTCCTATGATTTTCTTTCCCTGTGGAGGTTCGACTAGTTCCCAGGTTTTATTCTCCTTTAGCGAATTTATTTCTTCTTGCGCGGCGTTTATCCAATTTTGTCTTTCAATGGGATTTTTAGTGTTTATCATTTCTAACCAGTCTTTGGGTTCGTTAATTATGTTTGTTTTCACTGCATATGCGAAGCGATCGGGTGGTACTCCCCTATTTTTTCTCTCTGATCTTCGCGGTACACTTGTGGATTGTTTGGGCGCGGGTGGTTCGCCTTCTTCAGGTGTAAAGTCTATCAATATTTCCTTTGAGTTATTTTCAACTAATTGTTCATTTTCTACAGGTTTTGGTTTTTTCTCTTTCGGGCTACTGTTATTTTGAGTGTAAGGAAATTTATTTTCAAGGAATTTGACGGATCTTGAAAGTATGACTCTTCCGTCATTTGTGTAGATTCGATATCCTTTACTTCTGTTATCGTAACCTACAAATTTTCCCTGTTGTGCGGTTTCATCTAATTTTCCGCGTTTTGATTTATTTATGTGTGCATAGGCTAAGCATCCGAATACTTTTAAGTAATGGATATTGGGCTTCCTATTTGTCCACATTTCGTATGGGGTTTTATAGTTTGATCTTGTCGGTAAGCGATTTTGAATATGGTTGGCAGGGCTTATTGCCCCTCCCCATAGTTTTTGCGGTAATTGCGCCTCTATTAACATACTGCGGGTCATTTCTAGTAAATATCAATTCTTTCTCTCCGCAATTCCATTCTGGCTGGGTGATTGTGGTACTGTGAGTTGGTGTTCTATGCCTTTTTCGCTTAGGTATTCTTCCATTTCGGTACTAGTGTATTCGCCACCGTTGTCTGATCTTATACTGTTTGGGTATCTCCCGAATTTATTATGTACTAGAGATATGTAGTCTTTGAATTTGTCGAATACTTCGCTTTTTCTGGACATTAAATAGATTATACAAAATCTTGTTTTGTCGTCGATGAAAGTTACGAAGTATGTTTTTCCACCGATTGTAGGGGTCTGCAACGGACCGCATACGTCGCTGTGTATCAACTCGATTTTACGTGTGGCTCTGTATAACGCTTGTTTGGGCTACGGTGCTTCTGTTGTTTTCGCTCTTATGCATACCTCACATTTGTTTTCGTGTCTGCAGTTATTTATCGTTATTCCTGTAACTAGTTGATTTGTTAGCATTTCTTTAATTGTTTGATAACTACGGTGTCCCATTCTGCGGTGCCATAATTCCACGCAGTTGGGATTTTGACAACTGTAGGTCATATTTACATAATTTTGTTCTCTGTTATCGTTAGTTAAATTTATTTCATATAGATTATTTTTCAACTTTCCTTCTAATATTGTTTTACCGTCATTTATTATGCTGCACTTTTCTTTTTCGAATGTTACTTCACAACCGTTTTGGGTCGCCTTGATTACGGAAAGTAGGTTTGTTTCTATTTTAGGTATGTATAGGACGTTTTTGAGTGTAATTTCTTGTTTTCCGTTTGAATTTTTATTTCTCCGGAACCATATGATGTTAATTTGTTACCGTTTGCGACTGTTATTTCTGTTTCGGCGTCTTCGTTGAAGTTTGAAAGTAATGTTTTGTCGTTGGTAATATGATTTGAGCTGCCACTATCTATTATCCATGTATTTGTTTGAGCTTTGTCCGCTAAAAATGCTACATTATTTATTTTGTCATTCTTTGTTTCGTGTTCCTCATTTTTAGGATTCGGGTTTGTCTTTTCGAAGCATAGTGATGATGTGTATTGCTTTTGTTTATAATGTCTGTTTGGTTGCGGATGGTGGTTAGATGTTTGTTGAGTGTAGCTGTTTTGGTTCTGTCGTTTTACGAACCAGCATTGGGCAGTCTTGTGGTTTCGCATTTTGCAGTGTGTGCAGTATCTATTCTCTCTTTTGTTGTTGTTTGCGTATGCAGAATTCTTTTGTATTTTGTACGCTTTTGATGTATTTTGCGGAATATCTGTATTTTCTGCTCTTCTCATGTATTCGTCGATTAACTTCGTTCTTAGGAAATTAGGTGTCAGATCGGTCTCGGGGCGCGATTCAAGTGCGGTGATCAAGACGTCATAGGACCTTGGTAATGAGCATAGCATTATAGCTGAAATATGTGAATCGCTTATGCGTTCACCAATCGCGGCTAGTTTATCTATTAGCTCAAGAATATTTGTTATATGCATCTGCATATTTCCGTTATCACTTAATTTGGTGTTATATAATTTCCTAAGGAGGAAGAGTTTGCTTGATAGTGATTCGCGTTCGTGGATTTCTTTCAACTTGTCCCATGTTTGGCAAGCTGTTTCGAGATTCTATATGTGTATTATTTGCGCGTCTTCGATGCTCAAATTTATCAGAGCACGCGCTTTCTTATCCTTTTTGTTCCAAGCGGAAAATGACGCATCCGTGCTAGCTGGAGCTTGCTCCGTTATAGTTTCGATTAAATCATCTTTCGTTAGTATCATCTCAATCTTAAAGTGCCAATTAGCGTAGTTTGTGGCGTTCAATTTATCTATCATTTGAGTATCTCTAAATGACGCCATTATTAAGTTTTCTTTTCTTCTTTTATTCTTTTACTACTTTTTTCTTTTTCTTTTTTATATTTTTATACCCTACTTTTTGTTTTTATTTTATTTTATATTTAGCGCAGATATTCAGACATTTAGTCTCGAATTCTTTTTCAGGCTCAAAATCTTTTTTATTGTAGTAAAAATAGTTTATTTACTCTGGGACCTTTTAACGTGCAGTTAATGGCCACTCTAAGTTTATGTATATTTAAGTAGGGGTAATCTTTCAATATTAGTTCTATTTTCTATCTTTCTTTAGTAAATAGTTAAAAATCATATATATATTTTCCTGTCTTTATATAGTAAAGAGTTGAAAATCATATAAATAGTTAAATTCTTCTTACCTTCTGTTTTCGGGATTCAGAAATTGTGTATCCAATTTTATCGTGTCATTTATTTATGACTCTGGTTCCGTGTTTTCACATTTCACGTTCTCTCTTCCACTTATCACTACTTAACCGTGAAGGAAGAAAATTGTTATTATAAAATTGAGTATTATGAAATTGAATGGATTCATTGGTTTAGAAAGTTAAGAAGATTTAATAGCATAAAATTACAAGTTATCATTTACATAATTTAAGTTTACATTTTAAAGATAGAGAAATTTTTGTACGCTTTAGGAGCGATCATGAAATAAGTCTTATAGTTCTGAAAGTCACATTGAACACTAAAGTTGAAGCAGTCTATAATGGCACTTAGTTGCCATGGTTGCATGAGGCCCATTTTTGGGGTATTCACAGTTTAAGTGTTTACTGAAGTTCACGCACATGGCCTTGACGTCACGAGCCATATGATTTCTCAAGTGCAGAAAGTTTCGGTTCGATTGTATCTTCCTGAGTGATAAGCTGGGATTACATGTTTCGGAGAAAGAAGGTTTTCAATACACCCCCCTTAATCCCAGGTTGAAGGAAGTTCTTGCAGTTTCAGTCTTTGAAGGTTTCTCAGATGTTCAGGCTTGGGAGTGGGCTTGGTCAACAGATCTGCGATCATGGACTTGCTGGGACAGTACTTCAGTGCGATTATCTTTGCTTCTGTTAGGTGTTTGATGATGTGGTATTTCACTTCGATGTGTTTTGTCCTGTTGGAAAGTTTCTCGGATTCTGTTATCTTTATCGCTGAGAGATTGTCCTCGTATAGTGTAATTGGACAATTTTGCGGTAAGTCTAGATCATCTAAAAGTTTTATGAGCCAAACGATTTCATTGGCTGCGCTTGCTGCTGCTACGTATTCCGCTTCGGCGGATGATTGAGCTATGCAAGACTGTCGTTTTGATATCCAGTAGATTGGATTCTTGCCTATCAAAAAAACATTTCCTGTAGTAGATTTTCGCGTTTCGGGATCTTGTGCCCAATTTGCATCTGAATAGGCTTCTAAGATTGGTGCATGTTCGGTGTTTATAATTAAGTTTAAGTTCTTGGTGGTATTTAGGTATCTCATTATACGCTTCAGAGCTTTCCAGTCTATTTCGGTTGGTTTTTCTCTTTTCTGGCTTAGTATGAAGACAGCCGTTAGTATATCAGGTCTAGTTACTCTCGCTAAGTATAATAATTCACCTATTCCTTGTCTGTACTTGTGATTATTTGGAAGTAGGTTTTCGTTATTGTTTATTTTTAGGTAACCTTTGTCCATGGGTGTGCTATATGGTTTACTTTCTTCAAGATTGAATTTATTTATTATTTCATTAATTTTCGTTGTTTGGTTTAGAGCGTAGCCGTTGTCTAATTTCTTTATGCTTATTCCTAGGTAATTCGTTACTTGTCTTAGGTCGCTAAATTTGAATTTGAGTTTAAGTTTCTCTACAAAATTTTCAATGTTTTCTTTGTTTCCTGCTACTAGCAGATCGTCCACGTATACAATTATGTAGACTGTGTCTTCCTTGTTTTTCTCTTTGCGCGTAAATAAACAAGTGTCTGTAGTGCTTTGCACAAATTTCATTTCCTTTAAAGTGTCATTGATTTTCGTGTTCCAGGCTCTCGCGGCCTGTTTTAGACCGTAAATAGCCTTCGATAATTTGCATACTTTATGTATTTGGTCTGGTTTCTCATGACCTTCGGGTTGTGTCATGTATATGTCTAAGTCTAGTTCTCCGTGTAGAAAAGCTGTTTTGATGTCTAGGTGGTGCACGTTAAATTCGTGGTACGCAGCTGCTGCTAGAAATGTGCGGATTGTTGTGTGAGACACCACTGGGGCAAAAGTCTCGTCATAATTTTCACCATATTTTTGAAGAAAGCCTTTTGCAACTAGGCGGGCCTTGTATCTCTTTACGTTTCCCGTATCGTCATATTTGACTTTTAAAGTCCATTTACTTCCTATGATTTTCTTTCCCTGTGGAGGTTCGACTAGTTCCCAGGTTTTATTCTCCTTTAGCGAATTTATTTCTTCTTGCGCGGCGTTTATCCAATTTTGTCTTTCAATGGGATTTTTAGTGTTTATCATTTCTAACCAGTCTTTGGGTTCGTTAATTATGTTTGTTTTCACTGCATATGCGAAGCGATCGGGTGGTACTCCCCTATTTTTTCTCTCTGATCTTCGCGGTACACTTGTGGATTGTTTGGGCGCGGGTGGTTCGCCTTCTTCAGGTGTAAAGTCTATCAATATTTCCTTTGAGTTATTTTCAACTAATTGTTCATTTTCTACAGGTTTTGGTTTTTTCTCTTTCGGGCTACTGTTATTTTGAGTGTAAGGAAATTTATTTTCAAGGAATTTGACGGATCTTGAAAGTATGACTCTTCCGTCATTTGTGTAGATTCGATATCCTTTACTTCTGTTATCGTAACCTACAAATTTTCCCTGTTGTGCGGTTTCATCTAATTTTCCGCGTTTTGATTTATTTATGTGTGCATAGGCTAAGCATCCGAATACTTTTAAGTAATGGATATTGGGCTTCCTATTTGTCCACATTTCGTATGGGGTTTTATAGTTTGATCTTGTCGGTAAGCGATTTTGAATATGGTTGGCAGGGCTTATTGCCCCTCCCCATAGTTTTTGCGGTAATTGCGCCTCTATTAACATACTGCGGGTCATTTCTAGTAAATATCAATTCTTTCTCTCCGCAATTCCATTCTGGCTGGGTGATTGTGGTACTGTGAGTTGGTGTTCTATGCCTTTTTCGCTTAGGTATTCTTCCATTTCGGTACTAGTGTATTCGCCACCGTTGTCTGATCTTATACTGTTTGGGTATCTCCCGAATTTATTATGTACTAGAGATATGTAGTCTTTGAATTTGTCGAATACTTCGCTTTTTCTGGACATTAAATAGATTATACAAAATCTTGTTTTGTCGTCGATGAAAGTTACGAAGTATGTTTTTCCACCGATTGTAGGGGTCTGCAACGGACCGCATACGTCGCTGTGTATCAACTCGATTTTACGTGTGGCTCTGTATAACGCTTGTTTGGGCTACGGTGCTTCTGTTGTTTTCGCTCTTATGCATACCTCACATTTGTTTTCGTGTCTGCAGTTATTTATCGTTATTCCTGTAACTAGTTGATTTGTTAGCATTTCTTTAATTGTTTGATAACTACGGTGTCCCATTCTGCGGTGCCATAATTCCACGCAGTTGGGATTTTGACAACTGTAGGTCATATTTACATAATTTTGTTCTCTGTTATCGTTAGTTAAATTTATTTCATATAGATTATTTTTCAACTTTCCTTCTAATATTGTTTTACCGTCATTTATTATGCTGCACTTTTCTTTTTCGAATGTTACTTCACAACCGTTTTGGGTCGCCTTGATTACGGAAAGTAGGTTTGTTTCTATTTTAGGTATGTATAGGACGTTTTTGAGTGTAATTTCTTGTTTTCCGTTTGAATTTTTATTTCTCCGGAACCATATGATGTTAATTTGTTACCGTTTGCGACTGTTATTTCTGTTTCGGCGTCTTCGTTGAAGTTTGAAAGTAATGTTTTGTCGTTGGTAATATGATTTGAGCTGCCACTATCTATTATCCATGTATTTGTTTGAGCTTTGTCCGCTAAAAATGCTACATTATTTATTTTGTCATTCTTTGTTTCGTGTTCCTCATTTTTAGGATTCGGGTTTGTCTTTTAGAAGCATAGTGATGATGTGTATTGCTTTTGTTTATAATGTCTGTTTGGTTGCGGATGGTGGTTAGATGTTTGTTGAGTGTAGCTGTTTTGGTTCTGTCGTTTTACGAACCAGCATTGGGCAGTCTTGTGGTTTCGCATTTTGCAGTGTGTGCAGTATCTATTCTCTCTTTTGTTGTTGTTTGCGTATGCAGAATTCTTTTGTATTTTGTACGCTTTTGATGTATTTTGCGGAATATCTGTATTTTCTGCTCTTCTCATGTATTCGTCGATTAACTTCGTTCTTAGGAAATTAGGTGTCAGATCGGTCTCGGGGCGCGATTCAAGTGCGGTGATCAAGACGTCATAGGACCTTGGTAATGAGCATAGCATTATAGCTGAAATATGTGAATCGCTTATGCGTTCACCAATCGCGGCTAGTTTATCTATTAGCTCAAGAATATTTGTTATATGCATCTGCATATTTCCGTTATCACTTAATTTGGTGTTATATATAATGACGCCATTATTAAGTTTTCTTTTCTTCTTTTATTCTTTTACTACTTTTTTCTTTTTCTTTTTTATATTTTTATACCCTACTTTTTGTTTTTATTTTATTTTATATTTAGCGCAGATATTCAGACATTTAGTCTCGAATTCTTTTTCAGGCTCAAAATCTTTTTTATTGTAGTAAAAATAGTTTATTTACTGTGGGACCTTTTAACGTGCAGTTAATGGCCACTCTAAGTTTATGTATATTTAAGCAGGGGTAATCTTTCAATATTAGTTCTATTTTCTATCTTTCTTTAGTAAATAGTTAAAAATCATATATATATTTTCCTGTCTTTATATAGTAAAGAGTTGAAAATCATATAAATAGTTAAATTCTTCTTACCTTCTGTTTTCGGGATTCAGAAATTGTGTATCCAATTTTATCGTGTCATTTATTTATGACTCTGGTTCCGTGTTTTCACATTTCACGTTCTCTCTTCCACTTATCACTACTTAACCGTGAAGGAAGAAAATTGTTATTATAAAATTGAGTATTATGAAATTGAATGGATTCATTGGTTTAGAAAGTTAAGAAGATTTAATAGTATAAAATTACAAGTTATCATTTACATAATTTAAGTTTACATTTTAAAGATAGAGAAACTTTTGTACGCTTTAGGAGCGATCATGAAATAAGTCTTATAGTTCTGAAAGTCACATTGTACACTAAAGTTGAAGCAGTCTATAATGGCACTTAGTTGCCATGGTTGCATGAGGCCCATTTTTGGGGTATTCACAATTTAAGTGTTTACTGAAGTTCACGCACATGGCCTTGACGTCACGAGCCATATGGTTTCTCAAGTGCAGAAAGTTTCGGTTCGATTGTATCTTCCTGAGTGATAAGCTGGGATTACATGTTTCGGAGAAAGAAGGTTTTCAATACTATGTTTCGCCTCTTACTAAAGAAATCTGATTTATTGTTATTTTTTATTATTTTGCTCCGGGCAATTAATTGCCAATTGCGGTAACTCTGCACGTTACTGTACATTCTTGTAGCAAACCATTCATTGTTGAGAGAGATTTAACAAAAATTCATGCTAAAATTTAAACTATTTTAAAAGTCACTAAATTGAGCTACAGTTTCAAACAAATTTCATTAGTACATGCATTTTTCTATTCGATGATGTAGAAATAATATATATATATGATATTTAGAGTGATGTATGCGCAATAAAAATGTAGAAACCGGTTTTTGGCACCCGTCCAAAGTGGACTACATATTTCTGACCGAAACGTTCATAGAGAAAGATATAGCACTTTGTCGCTAAAAGTACACTGGTGGAAGCTGCGCATCAAAACTGACCTTGTCACCACTAAATTTTGATAATAATTTTTATCCTATTTAATAGGAGAAAGTCTGTTCTCAAATAAGCCGAGGAATACTATTTACATTTAGTGGTGACAACTGGCTCGCTGGTGCGCAGCTCTTCCATCGCTGATATAGATTTACCCTACAAAACATGGATTCCATGATTGTTTTTATAAAGTAATTTATATTAATGGTTAACTCTTGTACTAGACTATATTCTAAGATACCATTTAATAAATGTTCTACAATTTAAAATGAAAAACATTTACAAAATGAGTTTTTAAAGTTACGGGAGTAAAAAGGATTTTAAAACCATGGTTCGTTTTCAAACACTAAACAATCTTCCTCCTCGTCTTATTTATAATGTCAAACGGAAGCATAAAATTATGCCTGTTACATTCTAATTACAGACCTTGATCTTTCAGTTTCTCTGCTCACCAGGGTATTATAACTCCTTCTTACATAACCCATTTGCATTAAGTGCTATTTCTAAAAGCATTTCAAGATGAGGTTTATTTGTTTACCCTTCTCATAGTTTAAAATAAAGTCTGGAATTTACGCCATTCTCAGAATAACCGTTTAGAATTTATTCATTTGAGACGTGAGTTTAATTGCATTATTTCTTTATGAATGCGATATGTTTAGCGATTTTAAAAGAATAGTGTTTTACAAAAGTCCCGCGTGACTTCAGAATCGCTTTATATGTGGTTTTAATTTCGAAAAATAAAACTGATAACAAAGGTTTGAAATTTTATCTCGGTAAAATAAAGTTTTAAAAAAATATGCTTATTATAGAAAGTTTCGCAATGATTTAAAAAAAAAAAAATTGTTGACATACTATCATTTTTACGTCAAATATAGATGGAAATTTAAATTGATTTTTTAATTAAAATTGCATCCTAACAGATTAATTTATTCTTTACATTTCTAGTAAAACAGCAATACTTCATTACCTAGATGCTATGTTCATAGCCATGATATTCCACGGAAAAACGGTACTCAGTACTGATGTTTGTTTCATTAATTATTTTAACACATGTAATAGATTGAACTAAATGATGCTACTGAATAATTTTTGCATACTTATTGTTACAATCCGTTATTCTATTTGATTTTGTTATTTTATAATTTTTATGTATTTTCTTTGCACATGGAACTGATGGTTGATCTTTATGTTCAAGATTTTGTCTAAGATAGATTTAAAAAAGTATTGAATTATAAATAAATTATTCATTTTGAAAAAAAAAATATTCAACTTTATAGCGTCGAAAATTTGGACCCAAGAAAAAAAAAAAAAAAAAAAAAAAGACAGTTTACGGACGTGATTTAGTTTATTATCACATTACTTATTTATCAAATAAAGCTGTAAATACTCAATATTACCCTTTGATTTTTTTTAAAGATAGATTTAAAAAGTATTGAATTAAAAATAAATTATTCCTTTTGAAAAAAAAAATCAGCGTTGAAAATTTGGACACCCCAACCAAAAAAAAAAAAAAAAAACAAAAAAAAAAAAAACAAAAAAAAAAAAACAAAAAAACAAAACAAAAAAAAAAAAAAAAAAAAAAAAACAAAAAAAAAACAGTTTACAGACATAGTTTGTCTATGGATATATTACTTTCATGAAAATATAATATATTATATTATTTCACCAATTGCCTGTATTGTGTGATTAAGGTACATCAAACTTCCTCTATTACATATTTTTTTGTAACATTTATTATCAAAATTAGGTCATGGCATCATTTTATAGGTTTCTAGCAGAATGTCAAGGCTATATGCATATATCGTGTTCATCTTTAACCGGAAATTATGATGATTTGAAATCAGTTAAGAACATTAAAGTTTTTGAAAAAGACATGCGGTTAAATTTAAAAATACATTACTGCTCAAGAAGGTTATTGACTTACAACAGCTGTTAACATGCATATGAATGGATATTAACATAAGTGAAATTATGTAAAATTATCCAATCATATTTAAACAGATAACGCTAGCCTGTTCGAATTTTTAAACGTTTCTCGAATAAATATAATCCTTTTAGCCGATAGAAATGTATCAACGAGAACGAATGAAAATTTATTTGATGCTCAAACAGAATAAATGGCAGATGAATGTTCAAAGGCATGTTCAATGTATAGAAGCTGTATTGGATATAGAAGAGAAACTCAACAATTTATAACAAGTATACTGTTGCATCACAAACCTTTTTTACTATTTTTTCCAATATATTAATTTAAATAGCACTTTTATACAGCATCAATTACAAATTATGGTATATATATTTTAAATTAAATCGTAATTAGAGTGATCAGTGTATACAAAAAAAGAACGCATTTCAATAGCGCTCTCTTCTGTGTATTCAAAAACGAAATTGGATCAACATATATTTTTTAAATTAATGACTTAAAACATGAAACTTGATGCATTTTTACACGACAGAAACTGAGAAACCGCTAAAATGTTCGTCGTAAAAGTAATAAAAGTGTAATATAGCAGCGCCCTTTCTTGAGTGAAAAAGACAAAACTGAAACATAACATAATTTTTAATAAATGTCTTATTAAAGAATTAATTTGGTTAAATTGCAACACATAGATGCCGAGATTTAGTTATCACACGGATCATGAAAAACAAAGAACAGCAGCGCCACCTGTTGGACTATATACACTGAACTCTAATCATTAACTTCTTATGTCAAGGTCTAACTGAATATAAAGTTTCATGAAATTCAATCACATACATGCCCCAAAAATGAGTATAGTGGCGCCACATGTAAGGCGATATACACCGAAATCTAATCAGCACCAATTTATATCAATGTCTAACTAAATCTAAAGTTTTAAAAAATTCTGTGAATTAGTCCTTGAGATAGAGCGGCCACAAAATTTGTGTCACAGACAGATATTCTTTTTAAATATTCAAATTATGTTCAGACATCCCAAAACGTGTAAATCAATCAAAGAAACCACAGCAGAGTTCACGATTCCACATACTTTCTTCTAACGTAACATAGAAATAAGTAAAAATTGTCAAATCGTGCTAAAAACATTCCAAAATGTGTAAATCCATCATAAAAGTTTCGAAATTATTCTCTATTCCAGTACGTCTTTATTTTGCATATAGATGAAAGTGATAATGGACCGTGCTTGTCTGAAATCAGCTTTGCAATCTTAATTGAATTGTATTCAAAAACTTTTAATCGTTTTAGTCTGGAATTCTTGTTTCAAGTCACGTAGAATTTACTTTGAAAATATCTTCTTGTATTATTTTTATGGAAGACTTATACTTGTATTCATATACATTTTTATATGAAGAAATCTACCAGTACAACTGGCCAAATCAATAGGTTTTCATAACTGCCAATATATTGTTTTTTTCAAGTCAAATAAACATATTTTGAACCAGAAATATTATTTAATAAGTGTAATAAAAAAATACAACATATATAAACAAGAAACAATTTCTTAAATAATTTTTCTGAGTTAAGATATATTTATTTGACTTGAAAAAATTAGGAATGTTTTCAGCTATGGTTTTGGGTATGAATACAGACGAAACCGCAGAATTTTATTCGTCCAGTAAATGGTAAAATCCAAATTAAACAGATCAGAAAAAGAAGGGTTTATTTACTTTTTAATTGATTTTGTTTTAATTGTTTAAGAAAAAAACTGTGCACAATTTTTAAAAAACAAAGAAATAAGAGTTTCAGAAAATAAATCAAAAATCCAGAAGCGTATAAATATTCATTTGCGTGTGAAACTACATAGATATGATCTAACATTTAATTAAATGTTATTTCACATAATTTAACAATGCAAAATACAGTTTATATACATTGAATTTAAATGCTAGGTTTAGGATATTTCAAGGCTGAATGCATAATTTAGTATTTTAATATTATTCCTATACTTCTGATATAAACTGAATATGTTGATCACGAAATATACCTTTGACTAAACTAATTTCGGTATTCGTCCTTCTGAGTTTAATCGTGCGTGAAGGAAATAATGATTTTCGATATTCTACTCGTTGTTTGCAAATTCATTATTTCTGAAGTACTTACTAATATTCATTTTCTATTTACGGTAAAAAAATATGTTACAGTACATTATTAGCATGTTTCTTTGTTCTAGAACAGCAAAGAAACAACAACAACAACCATTAACAACCAACAATATCAAAAGAAATATTTGTGCTGTACACGGTGATTAAAAATTCTGAATTTGTCTTTTCTCAGTCTCTCTCTATAACATTAATATTACAATTTTATTTGAGTAGAGTTATTAACCCACTTAAATGCAGTCTAGAAAGCAATTTTCCCCAAGCAGCAATTTTATTGAAATAGTCAATGCATTCTTAAATCAAATTACCCCAATTATCCGCAAAAGGTAATTTTGTAAAGACCATTTAAAAGGTCCTTAGGGTATCTTTTGAATCCATAAAACTTTGATTTCATTTAAATAGAATTTAAAATAGAAAAATTCATTAATGATAGCAAATGAATACAGGCAAATTTAGTGATTGTTACTGAGAAATGTTTTGTAAATTATTACTTCGGGAACTTATTAAAGAGAATTTCTCAAAATTAAAGAAATTGTGTAATTAAAGCTATAATTGACCCGCAGTTTCGTACTTGCAGGTTTTTAAAGATTTTGCTAATGAGGAAAATGCACGGTTTGATAAGCCAATTTCAGTAAAAGCATGTCTTGATCAAACAAACTCAACTCCATATTTAATCTCTACACTTCTTAATGTGTACTAATGAAATAATACTGAGTATTACTGTATTATTTTCTCTCTTACTTGATTACAAGGCACAATTTCTCACCTAATATCTTGTTCCGAAACTTAGGCATTGATGTACATGGATAAGAGGTTGAATTCTAATTATATTAGAATATAATCTTTATAACTGGAAAGGGCGGAGGATCACATATGTAGGCCTACGGATTAAAGAAGATAAACATGATAAACTCTGTCCTATTTTGAAGATCTCCAGAAATTGTGACGTAGACATGAATAACATGGACAAGAAGATAAACCAATAAAGGAAAAATGTAATCAATCATATAAAAACACACTTTTCACATACTGGAAACTACTTAATTAATATTATAACGTTACATAAACATAAAAGTTAAACCAACATAAAACAGACAAAATTGTAATATAATGGTGAAGAGTTAATTTTTGTCATTAGCTCAAAATATCGCAAAAAAGTTGATAATTTGTAGGGCAACCCAATAAAATTCAGATCACAATAGCCCATATTTTATTATTACAAAGATAATCTTGTAAAAACTATTTATGATGGTTAAAAACTATATTTTCTTCGGACATTTATAAACAAAAATGAAAATTGGTGTTCGTTCATCCAGTAACATACTATAATTTTATAAATGCTTAAACTTAATTACATGCTCTTCTTCCGAATCATTGATTTTATAAATTATTTCATTTAGATTTTTATTAAGGGAAATAAATAGCTGTGAAACAAACAAACAAACAAAAAAAAATTACCCATCTTAGTTTATGAACGTATTTGGCACAAGTTCAAGATATGTTAATCTACCAAAGAAATGTTCTTTGTGGAATATTTTGTTATTCTTATTATCATTTTTATACTGGAATAGGCTAATAATAAAAGTTAAGATATGTATATCTAAAATATATTGACAGAAACACCAATGTTGTACTGGATCTTATGCTAAACAATCTGAAAGCATTGACTATTATTATTTTTAATTTTAAATCTTTTAGATATTTGAAGATTTTAAGAAGAAATAGTATTACATGACATCATATTTTTTTTTGTGTTTAAATCTTAATATAGATATTTATTATGTATACTCTTTTATTTATTTACTGTATTAGTTGCGTGACGCTAGTGCAATAAAGATGAATGCTATATTTCAATTTAGTAAGTTTCGTCATTATTTATTTTCAGTTATGTTAATGTAAGTTAAGATAAAAACCACGGTATCTTTTTTAATCCTTTTGGTAGAAAGCTCAAACTAATTACTTCTTCCAAAAGAATAAAAGGGTAGCGTTGTTTTATCTTAACTTAAATAATCAAGGCATATTTATACACGGACAGAGAAGCGGTCCGACAAATGAAAGTCACAAACACTTTTGAACTATGTTGGAAAACATTAAAAAGAAATATAAGTGGATTTTACGAATATTTAAATAAATATTTGTGGTTTTCTTTTAGCATTTTATTCCTTACTTTCTTCGTCTGAATTCCCAATAAAGTGTACGAGAGAGGGAAAAAAATCTTAACAAATTTGTTCCACAAGGAAGTATTATTATAAATTCTTAAAATATTTCCTTCTACGTTTTTGTATTAGTTAAAAAAGGCTGAAAAAAATGTTCTTCTCGTTTTTTTTTTTCATTTAAATTTAAATTTTAAGGTTAGAATAAGGCAGTAGTAAAGAAAGATTTCGCCAGCTTTTGACTTTAGACAATACGTCGTAGTCTAATGAATTTGTTGCTCGTTTTATTTATTCAGCATTTCTTTGAGCTTTTTGTCTCCTTATAATTAGCGCGTTAGAATTCACTGAAATAATGCATCTAATCTGATGTTTTACTGCAAAAAAGTTTCTCATTCAGGCATGAACCATGAAACTGGAAAAAGTAATTGTAAAAGAAATTATACTGTTCAGTGATTTTCAAGCTGGAAAGCTGATCTTTGTTTATTAATTAACTTGTCTGTTTCGGAGAAATTTTTAAGAGTATGGTATGAGTGTACATTTAAAGTTTCTGACTCACTTATTTCATTGTTGTCATTGTTGGAACATATATTGTTTTCCACTTGCGGGATTTGTAGGCAAATTGTTAGAAATCGTATTCGGAGTGTACTATTTAACGTTATGTTGTATTCGGGAAAAAAAATTCATTTCTTAATTTGGATTATGTTTTTTAATGAATAAAGCATATGTTTTATTATTATTATTATTATTATTATTATTATTATAGTAAAAATATGCTATTTTTCCTTAATATTTCCTTTTTTCTTGTTTACTCACGAACGCTGTGTTTTTATCATACAAATTTGTTTGTCGATTTTATTTGCTGTTTGAAAATTCAAAATTCTCCTTTTTTTTCTGTGGTGAAAAGGAACCATAGAAATATTAAAGTAAAAATATGTCATCAAATTGATGAAATTGACAAGGAAATTTTCCCTACCAAATTTTTAAAAAGTTGAAACACTTATCTTCTAAAAGATACGCTCTTAATGAGTATTTATGGACGTACCATAAGAATTATCGCATTCATGTTAGTTTAGAATGTATTAACAAAACCGTATTTTCTGACTCACTTATTTCCATTGTTGTCACTGTCGGAACAAATATTGTTTTACATTTGCGCAATTTGAAGGCAAATACTAGTTATAAATCCTATTTGGAGTGTACCATTTCACGTTATGTTGTATGCAGGCTGAAAAAAAAAATCATTTTCTAATATGAATTATTTTTCCTAATGAATAAAGCATATGTTTAATTATTATTACTATAGTAAAAATATGTTATTTTTATTTATATTTCTCTTTCTCTGTTTTACTCATGAACACTGTGTTTTATCATTCAAATTTGTTTGTCGATTTTATTTGCTGTTTAAAATTTTTTTTTTCTCTTTTATGAAAGAAAACAAAAAATAGCAATATTAAAACTAAAATATATAATCAAATTGATCAAATTGAAATAGAAATTTTCCTATCCAAATTTTTTAAAAACAAGAAACATTTATCATCTAAATGATACGTTTTTCATAAATATATATGGCCGTTCCATAATAATTGTTACATAGAATATATTAACCTTAACGCATTTTCTGCATTATAACATTTCAGTATAAAAAATGACACATCTTTGAATATACTGTTTAACTTGAAAGCAAAAAAAAAAAAAATATATATTTGTTATTTATTTACTACTTTATGCTTATTTTTGAAGTACATACAACACATTGTAAATTTACAACAAAGTAAAGTAAAGAAAAAAAAAAAGATACTGTTTGGTAACTTTACGAGATAAATTCATTTTAAGAGAATAAAATTCCATGGTGGGAGAGTAATAGGGTTAAATATAGTTTACTGACACAACACAGTCACATATAATCATAATTCCTCTTCATAACAAGTGAAGCACATCTAATTAACACTTTAGCGGGCGGTGTCCACAAAAAAGGACGAATATTTAATTAAAATTTTCTTTTAATAAAGTACGGGAAAATAAGCAAGTTTTTATTTTCTAATGAATTCGTTTTTAATTTCTGGTGTCAGTCCATCATTTCATCATTTTACAAACAGACTTACTCCGAGCCGGTAAGGGTTAAAGTAAGTGTATCATTCAGGAGGCATATTAATTCCAAATAAAAGTTCATAAAACACTTCACGAATCTTTAAAAAATAATAATTAACGTTAATTACAACGCTTCACATCTTAAATCATGTAATTCAATAATAAATAAATTCTCCAACAGGAGCCACGATAATAGAAATATTTTGTTTATTCAAGAGTAATAACTAGTACCTTTTTATCAAAAGCTGAAAAAGAACAAAACAAAAATCAGTAGCAGCGGCGTCACAGCGGACGCGTTCGTAGAAAGAACTAGCATTATGCCGAAACAGATACGATAATATATATGTTATACAAGACATTTCTAATTAAAAAAAAAATATCCAGGTTTTATACACAGACTGAAATACAAAGGTTTTTTCTGCGTTTTCGCCTTAATTACAAATCTATAAGAAAAAATATGCTCTCTTTTTATTTATATTTTAATTTATATTTCAAGAATTAGAACATAATGGGTGCAGAGAAAGGTATACCCAGTTGTTGAACGTATTTAAGACGATAAGTCGCATAATGAAAGATTTTTTGTTCATTTTATTTTCTTACTAACAAACCCAATCGGTGTGTGCGGGTCAGCGCCCGTCCGAATCTGCTGATAAAAAGTAGGCCGGGCCTGTGACTGACCCCAGAATAATGAGGAAAACAAATGAACAAGAAATGAGAATACAATGAATAACATAAATAATGATAATAGAAAAGTCCCCGTCCCCCTAACCGTAAGAGTCTGCAAAGAAAAAATAAGCCCGGGCTTTGCCGAAGTCTGATGAATGACAATCGGATCCCCACAGCCCTAAAGGACGCAACAACAAAATACAAGCTATTTGATTTTTAAAAGATCGAAAGGAAACTACTACTATCTCTTTTTTTTCTCATCCAGTATTAAAAAAAAAAAATACCGTAAGGTAAAAGACAAAATCACTCCTGTTGTTATAGCAACAGGAAATAAAGAGGCCGATTTAAGAACCCAACACAATGCTCACGATTCACGATTGATTTCGGTTATGCGCCATCGACCGTAGTTGAAAAGAAAAAAAAATAAGGGCTTTAGAAAAATATTTTTTGAAATAGTAAATATGGATTTATTTAATTAAAAGGTACCATCAGAACAACGAAGATTCCTTTTAATTCGTAGGTGTCCTTATTTTTTCAATTTTCTCCTGTGCCACGCGACCATGATTTTAAGCGGTAGAAAAAAATTATAATTTACTTTTCTTTCAGCATGAAGTTCCATGTTTTCCCCGGACATGCGTGGAAGCGATGAGGTCACCGGCGAAGTGAGGACAATCAAAATTAGTTTATTAGCGCAAAATGAGGGTTTTCAAATAATATATAAAAAAATATCATGCGCACCGGGGCCTGTCTTCATCTATACTTGTCCAAATTTGCAGACCTACACGTACAACATATTTCCCTTTCCATTGCACCCCCCCCCCCCTTTCTAAAAAAAAAAAAAAAAAAAAAAAAAAAAAAAAAAAAAACCAGAAACACACACACAGACAAAACTTTCTTTTATTATTATACATTTATATGATAGAATTCAGCGAAGTAAAGCATCTAAATCTAAATATCTTGCAGTAATGCAAATTTATATTTTTATAAAATTTTTCTCATGATAAGTTGTAATGTAACGATGCATGTAAAGATGTAGATACGACACGTTGCGTATATGTAGAATTTCGTGCGAATTTCTCTAAGATCTTCAGAATACGTCTGCGCGATAGTCAAATTTATGTTTTGATAAACTTTTTTACATGATAGTTTTTTTGTGGGCCAGAAGTGCCCCTGGTGAAAATTTGCATAACTATGCAATTTAAACTCACTTTCCACGAAGGAACTTTACTCAAATCTTCAGAATAAGTTTTCAACATGATCAGTTTTATGTTTTGTGGAAAACTTTTGCATGAAAGATTTTTTATGCTTATGCTTTTCAATTGCGTAGATATTGCATAACTACGCAATTGAAACTCACTTCCCCACGAAGGAATTTAGTAAGTCAAATTTATGTTTTCATAAAAATTCTGAACTTATGTATGAAGCATGGATATCCTTGAAATAAATTTCGTTTTGGTATATGGGTAAATAAAGTAATACTTATAATTTAGTTCCTTGAATGCTACAGGCCTAGCCGCGGGTACTATATATTAAATGCATTTAGTTGGGGTGCCTGATTTCATATAGATCCATAGTTACGTATAGATACATTCAAAAAATACTTGTTAGTTAATTTTTAATTCTTAAACGGTTTTTTTTCGGTTGGACCTCATACAAACGCATCACGCGCGAATAATTATCGCCAAGCTGTATGAGATACTTCCCGAAATATCGCTGAATTTGCGTAAACAATCAGTACTTTTACGAAAGCACAGGTTGACGGTGAATGGTTAATTTGGCAAAATTTTTTATTCAAATACGATGTTGACTAAAATAATTTTTTTTTCTCAAGATCCATGTAAAATGGATGAATTTTAACTGTCGTGTTTTGGCTTAAAATTAACTACATTCTTCTAAAAAATGGTAACTTTTTGGAGAAAACATACAATTTTTAACATTAAATATACCGCCGCGGAGTCATTTGAAAATTAGATTGCCCAAATTATACGAGTGCTTGTCACAACTAATTTAAATTAGAAATCTTAGCTTTATTTAATCTCCGCCTTGCATCGATCAGGTGAAACTCCGCCCCGTTGCCAAGCATCAACACGTTCAGCTGGGCCCCACCGGTAGGGGTCAGCGATAGAAAAAATCGTGCTAATATGAAAGCAAGAAATTTGGACGAACCGTTCACCGAACAATTATTTAATTTGGATCATTTTGTATCCTTTATCGTCCTTATTTTACAAACAAATAAGTGGATTTTTTGGAATACAATTATGTTTGGAGACAAAGGGTAAATTAAAGGTTTTTATAAACATTAATAATAATAATAATTGGGTTAACGAGGAATAAGCTCCTCTCCTAACTGCAGTGCATGAACAATATCATCATTAATCCTCAATAACAATGTCGACCAACGGAGAAGAAAAAAAATCATACACAGCGCAAACTTTGTTCCAGATTTTCGAACAAATTTAGAGGGGTATTAAGGGTACACATATTTTCAAGGATAATCCCATAGATGCTTTATAGAACTAATATCCTAATATCCGGAGAAGGAGCTAACCAATAAATTACTTCGACAGCTTGTGTCAAAATAGCTACCGACAAGCCTGCTTCACTGAGTTGAAGTCTGTGCTTAAAGAGACGAAGAATTAATGAAAGATTTTGTGAAAAATTCACATAATTGGAGTCTAAAATAGAACATGACCTCTCCTAGCTCGGAGTCTAGCTGTCTGGCACCGTAAAGAGAAGCAAAAATCGTATATGGAGCAACTCTACCTTTCTGTCAGTTTTGTGTTTGGTCCAAACATTTTATACATAAGTAAATTCAGCGTCTGCTACTCCTTTAACATATGTGCCCTGTCTGGTGAACAAAGTGCAGTCAGTCAGACCCAAGCTCTAAACCATCATATGGCATAAAAGACATGACTTTCGTCAGTGGAGATAAAAATAGTGAAATAATTCATTTATAAAAAGGTCCGTCTATTAAAATAATTTAATACAACTCATCAGACAGATAGATAGACAGACAGATGGACAAATAGATAGATATACAGGCAGACATATATATGAACAGACAGACAGAGAGATATATAGCTCAATATAGCTATAGACGTATATTATATAAAACTTATCTATTAACTAAAATTTTTCAATGCAGCTAGATGTTATATTTTTAAATAGCTTTAATCAGAGTTGAATCGAAGAATGGCTTTAATCGGACTCGAATCGAAGAATAGCTTTAATAGGACTCGAATCGAAGAATAGCTTTAATCGACATTTTTAAAATAATGATAATGATTGTTCCTATTATATAAATTTGGAAAATGCGAGTGAAAATATATTGCAAAGGTTTTTTTTTCTTTCCTTATACATCATACAAAAATCAACAATTATTTCTACATGAACAAGTTTATTTAAGCAATAATATATTACACAAGTAGAAAGCATTAAATGAATAACGGCGAAAAGTACTGAAGGTTCTGTTAACTATTTAACCATAAGTAACTATCGTAATAATAATACACAATTTAGATTATATTATAGATTATCATTTTGTTCTATATATTACTTTCATTGTTACATCTAATAAATTATTACTTTAGAAAGGAACGCAGAATGTTATGGAGAACGAAAATTTTTCTTTTATATAGCGTGCTCTTTTGTAATAGAACATGCAAAGGAACATAGAAGTTTGTGATGCTTTTAAATTTAAGAGTGTATTTTTAAAGATAAGGCTCTAAAGGTTAAATTTGCTCTAGGTATTTAAGCGCAACGGAAACAGAACTGATATTATTCTGACACAACAAAAGGCCTTTATCCTTAAAAGACTGACACATAAAAGTCTTTATAAGAAGATTGGGAATATAATTTCACTTCTAAGATGGAGCAAAATGTATAGTAAGAAATCCATATATGACAAAGGTTTTAAATAAAAGCTGTAATTGTTGATCCTATTGTTTCTTATCAAGTTACGGAGGATGTGATCAGTAAAATTTTCACTGATTTTTGAAAGCTTAGTGATAATTTTTGCACTACTTGAAATAGTAATTAAAGGAAAAAAATCGACAAGGCATGGGTTTTTTTTTTCTCCAAACAGAAGGTGCTGATCAAATAGAACACTTTCATCAATATGAAGTAATTATATTTTTACAGGATTTTTCAGAATAACTGGCCAATAATTTTAAGAAGGTAAAGCACGCTATAACAAAGAATTTTTATATGTAAAACTAGAGTTATTATCCATTTATTTAATCCAAATTTCTGGATGTCTCAATCCTATCTCAACGAAGTATTGTAAAATGATTATTTTATGTGAATAATTTGTGTTTAGAATTATGTGTTTATGTTAAAAATTTAATGGTGACAGTTTAATTCATCATTAAATAGTACTTTTCTTCTTCTACAAACCGAAATCATGAGCACTTTTCAACTATGTTAAAAGTACTAGATTAATTTTTGACACAATTATTCAAATTGGTAAAGAAATCATATGAGATGTAATTTTTCCAACTGGGTGAAAAAGTCCGCGCCAGGATTCAAGCCAGGGATATCTTGGCTGAAGCTGCCAATGGTCTACTAACTGAGCAATCCCGGGTGAATATGGCGGAACTAATTCACCCAGTTAACCTCATTGATCATAGCATCTGGTCTGATATCTGAATTAGCTCAACAGACGAAAATATATGTTAAAATTAACAGATATATTTTTATGAAAGCTATTTTTGTTTACATTGGTAGTTTTATTACCTGCGATTTATTCTGTTGATCTGATTCAGATATCAGACCAGATACTATTATCAATAAGGTTAACTGCCTAAATTAGTTCCGCTTTATTCGTCCGCGATTGCTCAGTTGGTAGATCATTGGCAGCTTCAGCCATGAGATCCCTGGTTCGAATCTTGGACCGGAGTTTTTCGACCAGTTGGGAAAATTACATCTCATCTGTTAAAAGTGTTAAAAAGTACAAAATCACAGAAAAGTAAAACCGCATATTTCACAATTTTCATTTCTTTTAATTTCTCAAATTACTAATACGAAAATACCGCATACAGAAAGAATTTAAATGCAATAAATGAAAAGAAACTTCTCATGCTACATTTGAATTATTTATCAATCGATATTACAAGAATTTTTACCTTTGACAAACTATATTGGGAAAAAAGCTACAACAATTATTTTATCAGCTTCAGGATTTGGAAAAAGTAATGTCCTCATTTGAAATTCAAATTATGAAAATAAAGGATTTAATTTTTACTTTCTTTCAAAATTTGCATAGCATTTCGTGTTAAAGTTTATTTATTTATTGACGATACAATTTCGAGCCACTAATTATTAAATAGTTAGTGACGCTAAGCCTTTTATTCACTACAATTGGATGTTTTTCAAAACGTTTTCCAACGATCCCATTATAAAAGTATTATTATGATCGATTTATTATCGATTTATGAACCATAAATAAATAAAACTGAGACTAAACCAAAAGTTAAACTGTTGGAAGCACGCTTTTGCGTGCTACATATACAGGTACACACACACACACTCACAGGTACGCATGAAACACAGGTACACAGGTACACATACATTCTCTCTTTCTCATATGCAAAATCGTAAAATTTTATTGATATTTTTTTTTCATGAAAATGAGTGAATAAAATGAAGAGATGTCCACTATCTAATAATTGATAGTTTAATAGATTACTTCTCTATCAGTTCCTTTTAATTATACAAGTATTAAATAATAAAAGAATGGACTCACGTTTAGAAATATTAGCATATATTATTTTTCTTGTAGAAGCATATATTTTTTTAGAATATTTCTTAGCACATTTTTTTTTAAAATTAAAAATGAGTAATGTAACTTCTGTCAATGAATTTTTGTGCCTTGAGGTCTTTTTGAGCTAATATTCAGAAAACTGTTGCATATAAAAATATGAAAATTGGCAGTTTTACAAAGAAATATTC
The DNA here is from genome assembly GCA_963931845.1 of Maratus michaelseni. NCBI lineage: Eukaryota > Metazoa > Arthropoda > Arachnida > Araneae > Salticidae > Maratus > Maratus michaelseni. The sequence goes on along the minus strand of OZ007592.1, from coordinate 77,951,580 downwards.
TATAAATACGCTGAAACAGACAGTTTTGAAATCGAATAATTATTTTAAGAGATATTTAATATTAAAGTTTGTCAAAATAGTTCTCTTAAAGAAGTTTTATAGAAACAAAAACTATGCATAGGAGTTTAATAATAGTTTGAAAGGATATAGTTGATAAGATGGCTGTGTGAAGTGTGCAATTATTTTTTTTTAAACTTGACTAATCATTTAAGGGTTTTTTTTTAAATTCAAAATTTCCAATTTTAATAGAGAATTATTTCATATTACGAAAAAGTCATCTAGCTGTTTAAATCATTGCCAGTTTGTAAAATAGCGCACATAATAATATTCCCTTTCGATTAAAAAATATATTTACACGTGACTATTAAAAGCAGAAATAAAACTTTAAAATAATAATTAAGTTATTACGCGTTCAAAGAATTAAATGGGGTAACGTACGCCATATTTAAAATGCTCAAACAACAATATTTCCAAACAGTTTCAATTTAAAAATATATTTACACGAAGAGATTCATTTATTTCGACAAAATCTTTTACCTAATGTTGTAAATTTTAAAACAGGGTAAATAATGTTCCTCTTCAATTAAAAACTATATTTTTATGTTTAATAAGAAAACTGTGGTGAAAATTACTTTATATTGTAAATGATACATTTAAAACGATTTACTGAAAACAATTTTATTATACCATCGTTTTAAAACTCCCCGATGCAGCAACATTGTTTACTTAGCCATTTTACACAAGTTGATTTTCAAATATTTAATTGATCTTATTTAATCCACCACGAAAACAGTTGTTAGCTGTTCTTATAGCTGTTGATTCGGCCTTAACATCCCTCAGTCAAAGAAAAATGAATGGAAACCCGATAACACGAAATCGCCACTGGTCGTTTAACACGTTCACTGCCGGGTTAAAATTCCCGGTATTTTGTTTTATTTAGAAAATTCAAATTGACACCAGAAAATACTAATAGCAATATTTAATTTATTTAATTACAGACATTTCGTGATAACATAAAATAAAAATTCTTTTTTCAAAATTTCCGGTACGAATTCGTAATTTTAGATTGAAAAACCACGAGTATACTCGTGGTTGGCAGCGAATGGGTTAATTATAATTCAGTCTCGTCCGTAATCGTTTTAGAGCCGATCAAATTAGCGTGTTTTTAGAGTTTGAGGCGTTAGAACGGGGTTGGCAAGCGTAGTTCGCAGGGGACAGATCCCCTTGGTTTAAAAAGAAAGTACTGTGAATAATGCTGCTGAAGCATTTTGTTGTTTCTATGCAACAAAAGTTTATAATTAGAATATTCACGAGAATATATGTAATATAAATCTAAAGAATTTTATCTAAAGAATTATATCTAAAGAATTATTGATTTTAGGTGTTAGAACGGGGGTTGCCGAGCGTAGTTCATAGGGGGCAGAGCCCCTTGGTTTAAAAAAAAAATACTGCGAATAATGCTGCTGAAGCATTTTGTTGTTTCTATGTAACAAAAGTTTATAATTAGAATATTCACGAGAATATATGTATTATAAATCAAAAGAATTTTATCTAAAGAATTATACCTAAAGAATTATATCTAAATAATTATTGAATAACTACTAATGTGTTGTATGTTCTTAAAGTGTTAAACTTGTAACCGGAAATTTGCCCCATAATGTTTTACATGGTTTTACTTTTATTCTGCTAGTTCTTACGAAAACTTGGGCTCAAGAATTAGAATTAAGGTAAACTAGTTATTAATATGTAGATTTAATTATTGATTTTAATTTATACATTTTGTGAAAATACAATGTGAAAATGATGAATATTCGAATTTTTACAGATTGCATTACTTCATAAAAGAATGAAGATAGCTTAAAAAGTCGATATAGGGGCGGTTGAGAGAAAGAAATCTCAAAAAAAAAAAAATTAAAAAAACGTGTAATAAATAACGTGTAGTAAATAAAATGCTAGTGAAACTAGAAAACGAACACATGGCTAATGTACATTGAGGAATATACATGATAATTTATCAGCTGAAAATTTAGTAAATGAAAGAAAAAAACTAAAATATTCTCCCACATAATATATCTAATAATCACGATTTTTCTTGAAAAATAACAACAACAAAGTTTTTAATTATATCCTGTTGCATCTGCTTGTTTCATCAGGTTATTAATTTTGCATATACAAAATACCTTTAATTATATTTCAATACATTAAAAAAATAAATCAAAATATTAAAATAAAAAATAAAAATATAAACTGTTGTATGGTTTGTTCGCTTTTGGTTTAAAAATGTCCCACGAGAAAGACCGTCATTTAAAAAAATTAATTCATATTTTTAAAGCTAAATATCGCTACTTTCTTCCATATATACATAGGAAAGTATTGAAATCGTGAAATTTTCAACTTCAATTTTTTCATTTACGCGTTTTGGGATGTTCTGAATACGATTTTAGTATTTTTAAAAAATGTATACATATGTCTGTTAGTCTGTTTGTTAATGTGCGGAATTTAATTAGATTCAGACCTTGACATAAATTGGTGCTGATTAGATTTGGGTGTATATCGTCGCCTGCGGAAGAAGAGACCAGTCGCTTGTTCTTCCATACATTTCATGATCGGACTCCGCGGGAAAGCAAGGGCCGTAGGGATGCCGTACATAAGGTGGATGACCCGACTCCCTTTTGGGTGCTCGGCGATGAAGTCGTCCGACAGTCTCTACGGTTCATCAGGTGTCGCGTGGGGAAGTCTCCTTGGATGGTGGGAACTTCCGTCGAATCGTAACGACCTCTGTCGTCGACTCTGGGGCATGATGAGGAGGCGTCGCTGGAACGCGAACCCTCTAAATCGATCGTAGCGACCTGGCGAGACAAAGCCATGGTCTGCATTAAAAGTCCTTCAGGACTTGGGGACGATGAGGAGGCGGGCTCGCTCGGCGCCGTGCGGGCGCCAACGGCGCTCATTAGTTTTATCGTCGAACAGGTAGGCTGCTATATTGTAATTTGCATGATTTCCGTCATAGCTCTATTTCGGCACCTATGGGATGGAATTTCGTTAAACTTCATATTCAATTCGACTTTGACATAAATTGGTGCTACTTAGAGTTGGATGCATATTGGTCAACAGGTGGCGCTGTTGTGCTGTGTTTTTCAAGATTTCCATAATAGTTATATCTCGGCATTTATATGGGATGGACTCTCACCAACTTTAATGTGTAAAACTTTATAGAAAATTATGTTATTGCACTTCTGGCTTCCCTGCGCTAACTATTATAAATACTTAGTTCATTAAAAAAAGTTCTGGTTCAACTTATGTTTATTTGACTCGAAATAAGTCGGAAGGTTAACAGATATGTTATACTACAATTGTTAAATTCCAGGAATAATTACAGCGTTACAGGAATTCATAACTATAAAAAATTAGTCTATGAAATAATTGTGTAAAACATACTGTAGTATTTACTTACTTATTTATTTATTTATCATCATTATTATTTTTTTGTAAAAATAATGTTATTTTCGTCATTTAAGTAATGAATGTTTATTGATTCATTATTTAATGTTATTGCAGCATTAAGTATTTAAACCAATGATAACAATTAATTAATAAAACTAATATCAACTGAAATGAATAAAATTCATTGTTAAATTTAGGTACTTCGGACATTTAGGTTTTAATTACGGGAATGTAACAAAAATTACCTAAATGTGACAATGATACATTTTTGCTTAGCTGGCAGACAATAATTAAATTTCGTCAAAACAAATTAGTTTTGACTTAAAATCATATAATAACAAATCCTTTCTTTCTTATATTTGGATTTTATATTACATAAAATGCGAAGAACTTATGAGAAATCGTATCGCATTTTTCCACAATTACTTTATCTTCGAAAAGAAAATTCCTTTGTTTTTAAGTAAAGTTTGTAGAAAATTTAATTTTCTTTATTTAAAAATAAACATCTAAATCTATTAACTTGTTCAAAAGTTGTCTTAGCAAAACTGGTGAAAAACAATGTTTCAGTGTTTCATGAATGTATAGACAAGATTAGTTAAACGCCAATTACATTAGTTATCTTTCGTAGGAATTTTAGGAATTTTATTATCGAAATTCCAGGTCCTTTATTACTCTAAGGGATATTTTTGTACGACATTCTAAAAGGTTCAATTATTATTAAAAATATTAATAAAAAGTACATGTTTTTCGCCATTTTAAACCTTTCTGTTCTCTTTAAAATATAGTAGCATAAAAATATTCAAAATACAATATAATAATGCTATAAAAAGAAAGAAATAATATTGAAAAATATCCTTCATTCTTCAATTTTTATCCTTTATAAATCAAGGATTGTTTTCGCTTTTGAGTAGGTCGAAATAGAATAGAAGAAAGTAAGAATGAATAGTAAGAAGAAAAGAATATATTGCAAGCAATATTTTGAATATGATCGATAATACTGTCAAAATAAGCTTCAGAGAAGCATGATCCATCTGCTGCCTACTTCGTTTTTAGCATTTCTAAATTCAGGTATCAATAAATTGATTTCAAGGAATAAGATCAGAAATAAATAAACTGCAAACCATATTTGAAGTATCTCAGTTGATATTTAAAAAAAGAAAATCTTTTAATTCTGTATTTTACTTACCCATCATGCGTAGTATACGTATGTAAGTCTTGTGATCATTTTAAAAATCGAAAATGTTTTTTTTTGACGGATTTACACGTTTCAGACACTGGAGATTCCGAAAAACATATTTTTAGAAAAAAAAAATTGCCGTCTGTCTGTCTGTGTGTCTGTAAACGCTCTTTCCCGAACAAATTGAGATAGAGACATAAAATTTGGTATGCACTTAGTATATATTAATGAGAAGAAGCCTATTCAATTTCAGTAATCTCGATCATCCGGAACTATTTTTTTCGGATTCTCGAAATATTCGCTCTGATAAAAGGCACATAAAAATTTTCGAAACCATTTATTTTAAGGAATAAATATAAAAAACAATAAAAAACATAAATTTTGTATAAAGAATGAAGTCTATCTGGTAATTAGTTGCCGAGATATTTGTAATCCTATTTCCACACTCTTCGATTTTTCATGACCCTGTATTTCATTCAAATTTCCATTCAAAGATATATTTCAATTGGAAATGAGACGCGTAATCCGACGCAGTAAACTGTTAGTTAATAGATTATCATTTTTGGAGTTATAAGGATGTTTCCTTTACGCAATTCAGTAATAGAGCATTTAAAGTTATGACGTCATCAAGCCCTGATTTTATTCGAACTGCAATGCATTTTAGAAATAATTTACACATGTTTTATTTTCATATTTTATATTATTCATATCATGATTGGTATGTATTACGGTGGCCCCCAACGACTAATTTACAGAACCAGCTATAATTCGATGCATTTTTTTTTTATCAAACTTCTTTGAAATCTCACGAATTAAGAGCCTCAAATTATCTATAAATATAAATATAATGAAAATTGTCTTTTAGCTTTGAACGTTAATGTTTAAATTAAAGTTAAATAGTACCCTGATTTCTGGTCTTTGGAATGAGAAATTGAATTTATATAGGAACTATTATGGGTAAACATAAATATATTTAAATATTCAAAGCAGAAACTTTCAACTAAAAATACATTTAACTTCTACTGGAGTAATATTCCCAAGCATAGTAAACCAACTGTTCATTTTGAGCTGCAATGCAACAGCCCAAAAGTTATTAAAATTTAACCATATTCTCTAGAATTTTATCTAATTCAACACATATGGAGTGAATTTCAGAAAAGAGAAAAATCCGAGCATATTTCTTTAACATGTTATGTTATTTTAATGTGCCATTAAAAGAAAATAAAACTTGGTTTAAAATGCACTTAACACAAAGATTGACTTTATATAATTTAGAATGCATTATCTTTTACCTGTATCGTGTTTCGAAAGGCTCGTGTTTACATGTTTTCCATACAAGGTTTTCCATTACAAGGTTTTCCATATTCGAAGACTTTGATAAAGCCAAGGTATTTTCTGCAAACATTGGGGCTAGGTCTTGTCTCTATTCAACTGAGCCGTTAATGTTTTTAAAAGAATTACGAATTATAAAACTAATTTTTAATTTTTTTATATTAATAAAGGAGTAACATTTATTTTCTTTTAATCATCTAATACATCTTCTTACAACACAACAAAAAAGAAGACATAGAAAAATCTCGAAAAAACCCCCAAAGCCATGAAAATAATTCCCAAAACCTTTAAAAAAATCCCAAAATACCCCAAACCACCGATAAAACACTGAAAAAAACTTAAAAAACCAAAAAAAACTCTAAAAGAACTCTCGTTTTTTTTTTCTGAAAAAAAAAAACAAGTTTTTCCCGACCCTGACTGCTTGTTAGTTTTTTCCATTTATTTCTAACAATATTACTGATTTGACCTTTAGAAAATTTAATTCCATACTTTTTACAAATCTTTTTAATCACAGAATAGAAATAATTCTTCTCGGAAAGTGCAAAAATGCTCCCTTCCATCCACAACTTAGTTACATTTATTTGCTACTTTTATGCCGATAACTCAATTAGTATTATCAGGCCATTTTCGAAATAAAAGCAAACTTTAAAGTTTCAGACGATAAATTACAATCAAATTATGGAGGCCACAGCGGGAGACAAAATCTTGAAACACACTATTACATTTTACACTTCGTCAAAATCGTTCAAAAAAATGTGCGAAAACTCTGTATTTTACTCCAGAGAATTAGTTCCATCGATGTCAAAATGTATAAAAGCGAATTTCCACCGCAAGAATACCTAACAAAGTAATAACTCTTCTGTCATATGTATATTTTAAAAAAAATACTAAATATATTTTCAAAGTTCTGTAATTTGTATAAGATTTCTTTCCTCCCTTTTTTTCTTTTACTTTGTGCTTCCTTATTTAATAAATTAACTGTTTCCACTATATTTCTTAAATAAATAAACAAATCTTAAAATACTAAACTAGTAAAACAGAATGCATATATATCGATTCTTTAACTTTTGGTATATATTTTGTAAATATGTTATGAAAAGCATATGTCTCAATGCAGTGTATAATACTTATAATAACCTTTATAAGTATTGAAACATTTGAAATATAACAGCATAAAAATGTTCAAAACACTGTGCAATAAAAATGCATAAAAGGTATTAACAAATATCGTATATTCTTCAATATTTATCCTTTGCAAATTAGGGTTTATTTTAGCTTTTAAGTAGGAAATGCGAAAGAATTTTCAGGGATATGATCGAAATCACCGTGAAAATACGCTTCAAAGAAGCATGGTCCATCTGTTGCCAGCTTCGTCTTTAGCATTTCTAAACGCGGCTATCAATATATTGATTTCAAGTAACAAGATCAGGAATAGATAAAGCGTAAACCACATTTGAAGCATCTCAAACTGAAGTTTTCAGAAAGAAAAAAAAGAGGCTTTTGAATCTATATTTCTATCTAATAAATTTTAGCTCGATGTGTTTTTTAGCTAACGTCTTTGATATTTCACGTATATAAAATTTCAAAGTAACTACTATTAATATAGTAAAAAATGTTTTTTTTTATCAAATTTTAATGTTTAAAGTTACTTTGAATACTGTACTACTTTCATGTCTTTGAAATTGTAAATTTAATTTGTTGTTGTTGTTTTTTAATATTGTGAATCAGCATAAAAATATTTAAATATTCTAAATGTAAATTTTACAATATATATGCCACAATCTGGAATTTAAAATACAATTATATTTACACAGATAATGATTCCAAGAATACCACACTAAATGCTGCTACTAAAACTGCTGCCACACTAAATGCTGCTACTTAGTGCTGTTTTGCAGATACACAGAATTTACTAAGACGTAACAAAAACTACACACATTTAAGCACATTCTCAAAGTTTTCTAATTCTTATATGTTTTTTAATTCTTCTTTTTCTAATCCTTATATTCTTAATATTTCTTGTATTTTCCATACAAATGATTTTATTTTTAAAATTGCGTCGAATATATTTCTTAAATAACTAAAAACCTTAAAATGTACATCTAAAAGCACATGTGAAAAAAAAAAGAAAAAAACTCGCTCCTTTCACGTTTGGTAGTTTTTCTTAAGAAGAGAGTACAAAAACATCAGTGTCTCAAAACAAATGTGAGACACTTTAAAATAAAGTTTTAAAACATTGAAGCATTTCAAATAATGCAGCATCATTCAAAAAGAAACTGAAAGGATATTGAAAAAATATTGCTCATTCTTCAATTTTTAACCTTTATAAAATAGTGTTTATTTTCAATATTAAGTAGGAAACGTAAAAGACTTCCTAGGATAAAGTATTTTGATATATATGAGCAAAATAAGCTTTAATAAGCCTGATCCATCTGCTACCTATTTTGTCTTTAGTATTTCTAAATGTAGCTATCTAGAAATTGATTTCAAGTAACAAGATCCGAAACAGATAAATTGTAAATCGTATTTGATGTATATAGGATGAAAATTAGAAAAAAAAGTATTTCTTCACTGTCAATTTTGAAAAAAAAAAAAAAATTAATTTTTTTTGTGTACCACAAAAAAATTAGTATATAAAATGAAACACATATAGCATATTTTTCCGTAAAGTCACACTCTCAAAAAATGGGAACTTTGAAAAAATGGCTAAAACGTTTTCAACAGTTAAAAAAAACAAAACAAATCAAAACAAAACTAGAACTGATTTAAAATTTTTGTATCCAGTGTGAAAAGTAATTTATTTATTTTCGTATGAGTTTCATTACAAAGATTATCTAACATTTTCTCGACTTTAAAATTAAATGAACGCCAATGCATGTGTATCAAGAACGAAACATCATGCGTCAAGCATAGATTATATAACACTTTCCAACACTTCCAAAATACTTTTACAAATCTTTACTGTTTAATAAGGTTTAATATCTGATGTCTCAGTAAACAGGTCAAAGTCTAACCAGGCGGGGAGGCCTAATTTTCGGCTTAAGCTCAACTTGTCTAAGTAAACAATTTGGAAAACGCATAACACATTTAAAAATACAAATTCAGGAATCACCAACAATATTCGGAAATATATCCGAATTATTTTGTGCAGTCCTGTATATGATCTATAGATTTGTATATATACTACATAAAATGCTACAATTTAGTTAAAGCACAGTTGAAATTACACGTCAGCAACTTCCGTCAATAAACGCAAATGTACTCGAGATGTTTTGTGCTGCCCTGTATATGATCTATAGAATTTATGCACACCGAGTAATAGGCATAAAATTAGTTAAATTTAAAAACGCGTACCGTAACTGAAAATGCATTTCTAGCAATTATTATTGACAGTACTTTAACCATATACTTTTGTGTGTCCCTGTAAATGAACGATGAATGCTATACAAAAATATTCTATAGTAAGCCTATTGTAATGCACCTCAGTGATATATATCGATTTCAATATGTTTGAAATAGTAAATAGTGAAACATTTTTAAACTTAACCGCAAACGATTTCTCCCCATTGACCGTAATGTAATGGAATTCTTTAGAATGTCCCCGTAAAGGAATTTGATGTTCTATACACACCATATTCTGTAGTAAGCCTCTTGTACTGCACCTCAGTGATATATATCAATTTCAATATGTTTGAAATAGTGTAACATCATTAAAATAAACCACAAATGATTTTTGTCCATAGACTGTAATGTAATGGAATTCTTTTGAGTATCCCTCTAAAGGAAATATAAGTGCTACACACTTGATTTTCAATACGAAACATGCCATAGTAAACTCCAATCACATATACTATCAATTGCATGACGACACGAGTATATTTACGAGAATTAGAGTACGGACAGATAGACAGACGGCAGACAGACAGATAAACCGAATTCATAAACACTTTTCAACTATGTTAGAAAGTGTTAAAAAGGAGTAAAACGATACTATATTTGCCGAAACGTCAGTTGAGGCTCACTGTGGAGACGCGAAAAGTTTTTGGTTTCCGTCTGTTTGTCCGTCTGTTTGTCTGTCTGTTTGTCTGTCTGTTTGTCTGTCTGTTCCGCGATAACTGACGTAAAAATCGTCCTATTAGGTTGATTTTTGATGGGTATGTTGGTGAGGTATCCGGAATTAGCTGTATAGTTTTTAGTTACATTTGGTTCATTCGTTCGAAAAATATAGAACATTTCTTTTTATTTCAAATTTCATTTGTAACTGAAATTAAAATCGCATATTTGAATAATGGATATAAACGTAAAATTACTAATGTTAAATTTTCGATATGAAGATTTTAAATATATCCAATAGCTTTGAAAATTTGCTGATACATTCATTAGAATTTAGAAATTAATTGTTTAAATTATTGGAAAATTTTTTGTATCTGTTTGGGAAATATAAAACATTTTATTTTCATATTTTTTACAAATTTGAAAATGCATTTCTTTTTACTTTGCTCTTTCGCTTGCTTCTTATTAGTTGCTTAGCAACCCTATTTCAAAGAATATCAAACTAATCAAATTCAAGTAACTCGCGTTATTTTGCTGCAATATTTTATTATCAAAATAAATTATTTTTGAATTCTATTGACATAAATGAAGAATTTATTTTAATATAAGTTTATTTTTTTTTAATCTAAAAAGTTACATGAATGAGAAGTTTATAAGAATTTAAGAGCATAAATTGTGTTTAATTTAACGCTTCTAATTTCTGAAACCTCCGAAGTATTTTATATGCCAATAAATATATATGCAATATAAAAAAATAAATAAATTGCGGATTGTAAGATGCTAAGCAATATGAAAAGTGAGATTAAAAAACAAGGACTTTTAGAGTTGACGTTGAGGCTCCTGATCTGCAGATTTACTAGTTATATTTATCCGCAAAATTAATTTTAAGTACATATGATCACTTATTTTTGAGAACGTCATACACCTAATGTTTATGATACAATTGTATTTAAAAGAAATCAAGGAAAATCAGGTTCTCGTTTTTAATTTTAAATTTTTAACAGGATATCATGTTTGAAATATAACGCATGGAAACCTTAAAAATAATTGTAAAAATAGTTAGTAATAACTCGGTTTTGCTCATTTAATTAGAATATTCAAAATTTAAATCAAGTAGAATAATCAATTTTTAAAAAATTAAATCAAATATTTAATTAATGTCCTGGTATTTTCAAATCTGTAATATTTCGTAATTTATTGTGTATTTATCCAGCTAATCTGAATTGATTTGGTCAATTCATAAACAGGAAAAAGACATGAAATGTTATAGTAATTCTAGAAAACCAGAGAGGAATAATAAATAGGAGATGAACTTGCATTGCATAAAAACAGAAAAACATGACTATTGTTTCTGGATTAATTAGAGGAACGGTAAATATATTAATCCTTCTGTTATTGGCTAAGCTATAATAAAAATATACCCATAAACACCCTACACGTTAACAACGTTTCTTTGTTGATGTTGTTTTTATTGCTGTTGCTTTCAAAATTTTGGACCTAAAACGTAGGGTGCGCAGCAAACAGGGAATATTTACGACAACTATAAAAAACATCGCGTGCTTTCACTAAGTCACTGCACACAACACGTAAATTTCGCGATAAAATTATAGGAATATGGAAGTAATAAGTAATGTAAATAAATAATTGCACTTTTACGTGTCGTTAGCGTTGATTGGATGTTATCTATACATATAAAACGCTAAGGTACGTGGTGGCGATAAAGCAGTTATTTTTTTTCCGAATGGCAACGTGTTTTCACTAATTTGCGAATATGGAAAAACGAAATTTGAGGCATTGATTTAAAACTGACCACACATATATAGAAATATTTTCTGCATCCAAAAATTCAATTTTTGTAAAAATCGGCAGGTAATTTTTCTTACTTTTTGCAAAAACTAGCTACTTTCTGAAAAAGAAAGAAAATAAAGTGCGAAGGCAAACCACAAAACGCGCCATTTTTTTCTGTTTTAAAAGTTATCGATATTTGTTGCGAAAAAGTGGATATTTCTCTTTTCTCGATGGCAACGTGTTTTCACTAATTTGCGAGTATTAAGAAAAGTATTAGAGGCATCGATTTAAAACTCACCACACATATGTAAAAAAAATTCTTAATCCGAAAATCCAATTTTTGTAAAAATCAGCCGGTAACTTTTCTTAATTTTTCAAAAAAAAAAAAAAAAAAAAAAAAAACTAGCTATTTTCTGAAAAGGAAAGATAATAAAGTGGGAAGTTAAACAAAAAAATGTGTAATTTTGTTTCTGTTTCAAAACTTGCCGATATTTGTTGTGTAAAAGCGGTTATTTCTTTTTTCCCGATGACAACCAGTATTTTTTCCCTCTAATTTGCGAATATTGAGAAAAGTATTTGAGGTATCGATTTAAAATTCATCACACATATGTAGAAAAAATTTCTGCATCCGAAAATCCAGTTTTTGTTATAATCGGCCGGCAATTTTTCTTAATTTTTGCAAAAAAACTATCTTTTTTCTGAAAAGGTAAAAAAATAAAATGCTAAATCAGAAAAACAAACAAAAAAACAAACAAACAAACAAACAGACAAAACAACGCGTCTATTTGTTTCTGTTTTAAAAGTTACCGATATTTATTAATGTTAAATATGTCATCGTTTAAATTTTGAGGGAAGGGGCGGAGGAGTTCAGCCGTAATTTAAATATCGCATTAATGTTAAAGATATATAGATCTGGCGCCCCCTGGTGGTAGAAGGTGGAACTGATAGATGTTTTAATCATTCGAGGTTCATTTGGAAAAATCGACCAACGTAAGTGCTAGTAAATAAATATACACGGTAATGATTCACTTACTTGCACCAAAGTGACCAGAAAAAGACAATGCTCTTTTATCTTAACCAAAATTGGAGAAAATAAATTATAAATACAATTAGTATTTCCCGTATAGAAATTCACCATAGAATTAGGTCAAGGCTACCACTGACGACTTTTAAAAAAATTATTTTGTCCATCACTATTTCCAACAATGATCATTATGGTAAATATCTGCTAATAATCGAGCTAGATTATTTTTGTTTAGAAATAGTGGTAGATAAAATTATACATAAAAAACACTGGCGACCCTGTTTGCGCGTTTCCCTTTTCATACTTTCAAATATAAAATTATTAACGAAATGCCTTCACCCTTGTGTGTCTTTGGATCAACCCCAGACCACCACACCCTTGAATGCTCTTTAACACGAACATATAAACTTCGTAAATTATAGTTTTATAAATCGGAATGCAAAATTTACATATAACGCATTGAAATTTACATAGAACTCTTTGAAAAAAAAAAAAACTTTCACCGAATTATAGGTTAAATAAGTGGCTAAACTAATTTGAAATTTCAAAAATAGGCGTTCTTCAAATGAAGGGCTCGGATATAAATTAGAGTGACTATAAAAATGCAAGTATAGAGATATTCAGTGTTAAAGATTTATAAAAAATATCTGCTACCAAATCCATTAATCCTTCCTCTAGTGTAGCTCACTTGTTAAGACTGAACTTTCAGTTAGCTATGTGCGATATTTTTTTGCCTGATGGATTTTTTATGGCTTGTTGAATTTTGATAACAAAAACTTAGTCTATTTTTAAAGTTAATTATGTGTCAAATCATGCGCACTAACGTATGGCAGTTGTCTGTAGACAGGATTATGAATTTTCTCTTAATGCAGGCATACATTATAAATGACACCTATCTTATTATTTTCATGATATTAAGATCCGTGGTTACGGCTAGATGTTAATAACGTATCTGATGATAATATGGCCAATGCTGGTAATATGGCTAACACTCAATAATGTTATTAATTTCAGTGGAATCCAAAGAATAGCGCCTGAATCTAGTCGCTGGAAGTCAGAAGAACATAGTTTAATACCGAGTTGCCTGTAATCCTTGATCACGTGCACGGGAGGACAGTCATTGCTGGTTCGTTGTTAGTCGCGTTGGCATATTATAAATCTGTCTCTGGTAAGTTTGTTACTTTTCTTATTTAAACAAAGTATTTGTATTTACTGTTATACATAATATTTTAGCTGGTTTAATGCTCTTTTTATCTGTATAAACAAATTTCAATATCGGACTGCGCAGACAGAATTACAAGCACTTTTATAAAATTGGTTTTTGTTGGCAATATGGCCAAATGAGCGAAAAAGCTATAGATATGAGATTATGTGTTGTTTGTCGTAATTTAGTGCATGATAAATGTGTCAGTCTTACCAGTTAAGATACAAAAGTTTTTATTTGCACTACGCGTTAAAAAACAAATTAAAAATACTTTTCCCGTAAATTTATTTTAATTTTTAAAATTTTTTCTCTAAATTTAAGCATTTTTTTTTTTTTAACAAACTGCAACAGGTGTAAGTTTGGACTAACTTAAATTTTAAAATAATTTCCAGTGCTAAAAAGAGCCTACTTTCTTAGTTAATTATTATTTTTTTAAATCAGTTATTACTACTGTTTAAAAATGTCTAACAATAGGGTGGCTATATTATCTGCAGATACCGTGTGATTTTGTATCCGTGTCTTCATTACCGTGTGATTTTAATTTGACTTACGAAATATTTTCATAATTAAGTAATATTCAATATTACCTACATTTCTGATATGATTATCAGACCTCAGAGGGGTCTCTATTTTGGCCATACTAATTTTTTAAAATTATTTTCGTGGTAGGTTACTACTACAACAATTGCAAGAAAAAGCTCACCACGAAACGTGTTTCTACATTTGCAAGAGAAATGAGATTGCTCTGAGGCCTGTGTTAATGATTCACAGCCAGGCTTTGCGTCAAATATTAGTCAGGAATTGATTGGACCCATTTACGACAATTTCCTCTAAAATTGGCAATGAGTAGTCAAATAGTGAAGCTGTCATCCGAGATTTTTTCATTTTCTTTTACTTGACAAAAACATAATTAATTAATTTTAAAAAGGTGGATCTTTCATAATCGGGTTTGCTTGAATACATAATCTTTACCCATAGCTTTGTAACTAAAAACGTAGAACGATATGTTACACACTAAAATCTTCCCTGAAAAAATATCTAACATTGCAAGTTCCATTCAGCATTCGAAATCCATTCAGCAGAATCGTTGAAAAAGGCTGATCTGTCATAACCAGGTTCATTTCATTATAGAAATTTCTTCCATAAATCTATAAGCAACGTAGAACGATATGGTAAATTCTAAAACCTTACCTAAAAAACATTATCTAACTAACAGTAGTCCAGTCAAATTAGGTTTTTTTCTGGACATAATTACGAAAGTTTTCAAACTTGGAAATATTGTTTGGGAGGATCTACTAATGAACATACTAAAAGTCCTGATGGATGGGGGGGGGGGGTGAGCGCGAGGGGGGGGAAGGTAAAAGAAGGTACCATTTTTCGGTTTTTTGTTAATATCCCGTAATCTATAAGTGCTACGGAAAAATTTCTAATACAAAAGATAAAGAGAATTAAATTCTCTACAAGATAGGTTCTCTACATTTTTCTCTAGAGTCCATAGTCAACGAGATAATCGCATTCAAAAATCAAGAAATTTTCCAAAAGTCACATCAGCGCCAGAGAGTGAGTCAACGGCACTTACATTGCACTTACTTAACCTAAACTTATTTGAGTCCCCACTCCCTTAATTAACATATCTACCGATAGGTTGAATAATGGAGTTTCGTTGGGATAGAGGTTTATTTAGAATAGAATGTGCCCCCTGGCGGTGGCATGTGAAACTAACAAATTTTGGATTTTAGGTATATTTAAGGTTATTATCACGGGTCCGGGAAACGCCGAGCGGGTCAGCTAGTATAACATTATAATTAACACTATAAATACGCAAATATTTGTAGGTAGTGCATGTAATAGATGTGTATAAGTACATATACATACATATATTCACTACATAACTCATTTAATATGGTTTATTAAAAATAATATTAGTAATAAAATGCTATGGAATTTTAAAAACAGAAATTTTAATTAAATTAATAATTATAAATATACATTAAATGTAATAATTATAAAAACCTGCGATTAATAATTATAAAGATAATACAGTTATAATTGTTATAATTACAAGTAAATCTGCAGATCAGGAAATCTAATGTTTTTACAGTTTTTGTTTCCGAAAACAGTTTTGATTGTCGTTCTATAATATTTAGATCTAAGAATTTATCTAAATACATCCTAATCTACTCTATAGCATTAGCTTACTGAAATCACCACCAAATAGGTATATTTGGAGACTTTTAAACTTAATGGACAGTCATTCATCATCGTGTCTACTGCCAATTGACAAAATTGTTAACGTGATTTGGATCTATAAAGTATTTTTTGTGATAGCCTTTTAATACGAGTAGTATCCAGATTCAATTCAAAACCGTAATGTTAATAACATCGTTCATATTTGACGCAATTCTGTGTTGCAGACCAAATTACGAAAAATTAGCTAATGTTTTGTTTCCCTCAGCCAGGTTTCATATTTCTTCTTTCGCAATCGGGATTATTTGAATGAATATTTTTATAGACTATGAAAAACAGTAGCTAAGTAACGATAAAAGTAAAAGAAAAAAATGAATGTCAAATAAGTAAATGTATAAAACAAAATATTTTACATTATTCGAAAACATGTATGAAATTCCACCAAAATTTATTCTTTCGCCAAATGGAAATTTGAAAATCGCCTGAATTGCCATAGCAAAGCATTATGGCGCAAAATAAAATATTTTATATTTTCCGAATGAATGACCCAAATGTAACAAAATACAATACAACTATATCCGGGTACCTCACCAACATGAATACTTAATTTCAAGGATGTCATAATGGAAATGGAACATAAATCAACATCTTTTTAAATTTCCCATTGAACCTGGGGTAATCAAAATGATCAAGAACTTGAGTATAATGTTTATTCCTATATTATTGTATTTTACGCATTTTTCATTTTTGTATGTTTTATTATAACAAAAAATGTCATTTGATAAAGTTATTGTTCAGACTTCCATTCTTCTGACAGCAACATTTATTAATGTACGTTTAAGTTTAGGTTAAGTAGGTGTAATAATGTAAGAGCCGTTGACCCGCTCTCTTGCGCTGGTGTGACTGTTGACAAATTTCTTCATTTTTGAATGCGATTATCTCGTTACCTATGGACTCTAGAGAAAAATGTATAAAACCTGTTTTGTAGACAATTTAATTGTCTTTATTTTTTGTATTAGCAATTTTTCCATAGGACTTATAGCTTACGATATATTAACAAAAAACCGAAAAATGGTACCTTCTTTTACCTCCTTCCCCTCGCGCTCACCCCCTACCCATCAGGTCCCTACCCATTAGTTCATTAGTAGACCTTACCAAACAATATTTCCAAGTTTCAAAACTTTCGTAATTATGTCCCAAAATGACCCAAAAACTGCCTAATTTGACTGGACTACAGTGCAAGTTACACCTTAATACATTGAGTAGAACTCAAGTTGTAAGCTACAGAAACGAAATTCCCATTAGCATTTATAGTAGTAGAATTAGATAGATGATACAGTACTGGGAAAAATCAAAAATATAAACATTTATACTCGTTTTATCTATAGTCGACTCCTTAAGCAAAATTTAAGTGTAGCATATTTAGTAGATGCTATTACTATTCGATTGGTACCTGTTACATTTTTATACGATTATTTTTCGCAGACTTAGTAGGGGGTGCTGTTTTTTTTCCAGAACTGTATATATACTGTATATTTGTATTTGTATATGAATAATAATAATAATAATAACTATATATATATATATATATATATATATATATATATAAATAAATGTTCAACGTTTTTAAACCCTTTCTTTCCATTAAATTTTTAACATAATAATTTCAAAAGTAAATTTATTTTCATCTTGAAAGATGTTTTTAAATAAAAATGAATATTTTTTTATAATTTAATTATTGAATTATCGAGCATATTTGTAAGATAAATAATAAAAAAACATTTATTTTATATTATTTCTAATTACTGTTAAATAGAAATCATAAAAATATAAAAGATTACTAAATGCTAAAAAAGTTAAAACATTGAATACAGAAAAAAAATCTTTTATAATTAGTCATCCTAATAAAAGATGCTGAAGAGCCATAAGAAATTTTACTTTCAGATACAAGAAGAATATGTTTATTTTTCTATTTTTAATGAAAAAATACTTGTGAATCCAAAAAATAAAAATAAAAATAAATATATAATAATAATTTCTGTTTTATTCAAAAATGTTTATTGAAAGGAATTTTTTAGTTTTTAATTTTCAGTGACACTTACTCACTTAAAAATTTTTGGAGTATTTTTTAGAAGTTTGTAATTAAATTTTTGTACAATAAATCTTCAATGTGATCTATTTCATTAACGGAACTTTCCCTTTCCAATTCTGTTTTAAGTATAAAAAGGAGTGATTTAATAGATTAAAAAGATAAAATTTCGACATGTTATGCATACTTATCAAAAATTGTGCAGGCATGTGCGAATGAAACATATTTTTATTAGTCTAGTAAGGGGCACAGCTAGAGTTTTAGACTAGATTAAAGAGGAAATACTTTGATGAAGACTTTCGATCAATTTATGGATTAAATCGAATGAACGTTTGTTCTATTTCTTTATCAAAGCTGATGCTAGATGACATCAGACCTGTTGTAGTCTACTGAGTTCATTCGACAAATGCTGGACGAAGTTGAGATGTGTGACCCACCACAACCGTTTTGCACAATAGGCTTAAGTCTTCATACTGAAACTATACCAAAATCTGAAAATTTCAATACGAACACATAATTTCGATATCATACATGGCTTTTTGGCACATTTTACCTTGGGATACCAAATAGGAAATCACTTGGTGAAGTAGTTTACAAATTATGAAGATTTAAAATTTGGAACTTCTAATGTTAAATGCATTTGTAATCGCTGCAAAACACATTGTAATGCAGGTAGTTTTTTACGAATAACGAAAGAACCACTTTGCGGAATTAGCTGTAATTTAGGAATCGCATATTTTAATCGTCTAGAAATCGATTTTTGTTAAAACAATTATGAGTTACAATATTTTTTTTGTACATGTTCGTATGCAGTACAAAACTATCGACCTATAGTCAAGTACAACAGAAAAGACTTATTTATGCTACATCCTGTATTATGAAATACAAATACGCTCCAGGTACTGTTACATAACTTAACAATTTGCTATTAGGCAGGAATGTTGCCTCTAGCTATCAGATGCTAATGAAGTAAAGAACAGATTTGTAAAACGGATGAAAAAGCATAAAAAACAAAAAAAAAGCATTTTTTTTAAATTTTCAGTGTGAGGTACAAATTTACCACCAATTTTTCTGAGCAAAAGAATAAGGCATAAGTACTAATGTATAACGATTAAAACAATAATAATGAAGAATAATATTATTGGTAACAATGAAAAAAAAACTGCCTGATGCATTGTCGTTTACTGAAAAAGAATACATAGATAATATGTTCTATGTTTTCAAAAATTATATTTTTAACTTTTCATTTTTAGATATGTTTATTGCCGCACACTTTTGTGCTTTCTCATATAGATGTTTGCTTGAAATCTCTAATGCAATTTATCAATTACTAGCAAAACCCGCGGCTTTGCTCGCGTAATTCTTGAAAATTGCCAAGTGGTATTCATTGGTCTATTTTCATTAGAGGAAATTTTATTGCCACAGATAATTCAGAAATTGCTAATTAAGCCACACTAATTAAGCAAATTTCTGTAATAACTATATCAGAGAAATTGAAATTTTAAAACTTTTCTGTTCCTGCTCACATTAAAATTTCAAAATTTTTAAAAACTGTTCTGTGGATGCATTTGTGTCTCAAACGTAACATCCATGTAAAATTTCAAGTTTCTATCTCTAACAATTTCAGGTAAATCATTGTTTAGAAGGTTTTTAGAACTTTTCCAACTTATTTCACTTTTTTCATTTAAAAATTTTTTAGAAACCGTTTTTAGCGAACACTGAAATCTTAAAAATAGCCACCATGCCCAATTTCAACTTCCTACACCAGCAGCATCACTAAAATCGCAATTTTGGAATGTTTTTTGCTTCTGCACCTTTTTAAAATTTCGAATTTTTTAAAGCCTGTTCTGTGGAAGCGTTTACGTATAAAAAATAACAGGCATGTTCTAAGTTTCTATCGCTAACAATGTAGAAAAAAACATAATTTATAACGTTTTCCGCTTAGTCGAATTTTTAATAGACTGTTTATACCGAGCGTCTGTATCTTAAAAGTTAACACTAAATTTTTAGTTTCTAACCCGAATAAATCCAATTAAATCATAATGTAGAACGTTTTTAGACCGTTTTCCCATCATTTCAGCCTGTTAAATTTCGATTTTTTAGAAACCGGTCTTAGTGAGCATTTGCATTTAAAAAATAACCACCATACCAAATACGAAGCTTCTATACCAGCTGTATCACATAAATTGTGATTTTAGTACGTTTTTTTCCCCTGTCCTTTTACATTTCGCATATTTAGTAAAGTGTTTTGGGTGATCATTTACGTGAGTAACAGCCAGGCGAAATTTTAAGTTTCTAGCCTTAATAGTTCCAAATAAATCGTAAATTAGAACGTTTTTACAACGCTTCTCACGCATTTCCCTCTTTTAAATTTTGATTTTTTTCAAATTGTTCTGTGCGACTAAATCAGCAGCCATGTAAAATTTTAAGTTAACTACCTCTAACAATTCCATACTAATTGCAATTTAAAACGCTGTTTAAACGCTTTCCACTCAATCCATCCTTTGAAATTTTGAATATCTTTACAAGCAATTGTTAGCGAGCATTTGTATCTTAAAAGTAACCACCATGCCAAATTTAAAACTTCTAATTCTGTTAGTAAAAAAAAAAAAAAAAAAATCGTAATTTAGAACTTTTTTTTCCTCTTTCACCCTTTTAAATTTCGATTTTTTTAAACTGTTCTGTGTGTGCACTTGTGTCTTAAAAAGTACAGCCATGTTAAATTTCAAGTTTCTGTCCTTAACAATTCCACAGAAATCGTAATTTAGAATGTTTTTAGAACAGTTTTCCCTCATATCACTCTTTTAAATTTCTAATTTTTTAAAAACTGTCCTTAGAGAGCAAGTATATCTTATAAGTTACTATCTTTCCCAATTTACAGTTTCTAATCTCTTCAGTATAATAAAATTTGTAATTTTAGAACGTACTTCGCACTTGCAACTCCCTGAGGGTAGTGGCACTGACGTAAAATATAACCTGTGTTAGAGCACAGACTGTCATTATAAATTTGCGAGCATTACGGTTAAAATCGGTTCGGTAGTTTCAAAGATTCCATAGAAATTGTAATTTAGAATGTTTAAAGAACACATTTAGCACATTTCACCCTTTTAAATTTCGAACTTTTTAGAAACTGTTCTTGGAGAGAATTTATATGTTATAAGTAACTACCAAGCCAAATTTAAAGTTTCTAGTTCCTTCAGTATAAAAAAAAATTGGAATTTTAGAACGTTTTTCGCTATTGCACCCCCCTGTGGTAGTGGCACCTATATAAAATATAGCCTATGTTACAGCAGGTACAGTTACCATCAATTTGCCACCATCACTTTTGAAAATGGTTCTGTAGTTCCAGAGATTTCATAGAAATTGTAATTTAGAATGTTTTTAGACCGCTTTTCGCTCATCTCACCCTTTTAAATTTCGATTTTTTTTTAGAATATGTTCGTAAAGAGCATTTACATCTTAAAAGTAACTACAATGCCAAATTGCATGTTTCTAGCTCCTTCAGTATAAAAAAAATCTAAATTTTAGAACGTTTTTCGCTCCTGCACACCCCTGGGGGTAGTGGCACCAACATAAAACATAACCTATGTTGGAGCAGGGATTATCACCATCGATTTGCCACCATCACTTTTGAAAATGGTTCTGTAGTTCCAGAGATTCCATAGAAATTGTAATTTAGAATGTTTTTTAGAAGGCTTTTTGCTCATCTCACCCTTTTAAATTTCGATTTTTTTTAGAATTTGTTCGTAGAGAGCATTTACATCTTCTAAGTAACAACCATTCCTAATTGCATGTTTCTAGCTCCTTCAGTATAAAAAAAATCTAAATTTTAGAGCGTTTTTCGCTCCTGCACCCCCCTGGTCACTACCCCCTGGGGGTAGTGACACCGACTTAAAATATAGCCTATGTTGGAGGAAGGACTGTTACCATCAATTTGCCACCATCACTTTTGAAAATGGTTCTGTAGTTCCAGAGATTCCATAGAAATTGTAATTTAGAATGTTTTTTAGAACGCTTTTTGCTCATCTCACCCTTTTAACCCCTTCGGCCCTGATTTTTTTTTTCAATTTTGGGAAAAAATTACTGTTATGTTAACAAAATTAAAAATAGCTATCGGAATCACAGAAGTTAGGGTTTAATGAATGTTAACGAATGCGTTCTTTACCAAAACCTCACAAATGTAGTTATTTTGTGTGTTTTTCATATAACAATAGTCTAAGGAAGAATTTTTGAAAACGTTTGGAAAATGTCGTATTACAACTAAATTATACAAGCATAAAAATTTAGTAATATTTTTTATCTTTCATCACAAATTACCAATCCGGAAAAGGATTCCCAAATTTTAATTTAAAGAGTGAAACGTATGTTTTAATTAAAAGAAATGCCAACGGCTTGCTAATAATAATAATAATAATAATAATAATTATTATTATTATTACTAAATGCTAAACATAAGTGAAGTGATAATAGGAAATGTAGAGATTCATACTATCACTATTAGGTGCTGGAATTAATAAAAATAATGTTTAAGACAAAATAATATTCAATAAAAGATATGTCCTATTAGTAGGACGTCAGGGCCGAAGGGGTTAAATTTTATTTTTTTTTTAGAATTTGTTCGTAGAGAGCCTTTACATCTTATAAGTAATCGCCATACCATATTGCATGTTTCTAGCTCCTTCAGTATAAAAAAAAAATCTAAATTTTAGAACGTTTTTCGCTTCTGCACCCCCCTGGGGATAGTGGCACCAACATAAAACATAGTCTATGTTGGAGCAGGGATTGTCACCATCAATTTGCCACCATCACTTTTGAAATCGCTTCGGTAGTTCCAGAGATTTCCCTCTACAAACAAACAAACAACCCCCCCCCCCCAAACAAAAAAAAAAAAAAAAAAAAAAAAACAATCGTTACTTTTTTATAATATTAGTATAGATTGGAGGTTTACTTTTACATATTTCATAAGAAACATTTTTTTTTCAATTGACATAAAATTTAGATTATGCTACAATATCCAGACATTTTAGCAACATTGGGAAAGAGTTTGGCCAGAATTTCAAACAAATTATTTCTGTTATCATTCCAGAATAACTTCAACTTAAATTTTAATATTATTCGAACTTTACGGACCTTAATTTAAGCACACGTAGAAACGAAAATAAGTCAATAAATATTTGATATGATTGATAAAACTGCACATTTACTGCCAAATGCTTACATCACTTGTATCGCGGCAACCTTTCGTCTTTTTTAGGTTAGGACCTTAAGTTAATATTTGAAAACATTTCTATTTGAAGATGAAAGCTTAGAGTGTTATGAACTGAATAAATATTAAACATTTTAACCGGTAAAAATTACATGATGTTTAAAAAAATGTAATTTCTATTAGAGCTTTATTAATTTTTTAAAATATGTAGTGAAATGGTTTCGTTAAAATTTGAAGAGAAAGTGGTCGGGAGAAAAATCATTTTAATTTCCACAATGTTGTAAGAATTCCGATATTAAAGAGACTATGATTATTTTTCGAACATTCATAATGTAAAATACTCCAATTTCATGCTTATGATGATGCCGTATTTTCTTTTAAAAATGACGCAATTTCAAGGAAGAATTTGCCATTTTGCCCGCTTAATTGTCTTACAGCTTGGTTTATCCGGGAAATTAAATCACTTTATCTTTGTGATGTGCTGCTTTAATCTTAGTCTAAACTGAAAATAAAAGTGAAAGCGCATCTCCTTTAAACAATCTTTGTAATATGTTTCACTTTTATGGATAAAAATTGCCGATAAAAGTTTTACACTTATCATTCTCATCTTTTTGTGTTCATAGTTGATGAATATATATATACAGGGTCATTCATAATTCCCTCCGGGGTTTCGAAACGTTATAGTAAAAAAACGAAGACGAATATGAAAAAAAGAAACATATGAAATTATTCCGAAACTATTCAAGTTTTACTTACATACATTACAGGTGTTCTATGTGTGAACCCTTGGTCACACGGCATACATCCATGCGATAGTCCAGTTCCTGCCATACTCCGTTTCTTTAAATTTGCGGTATCACACATGAATTGTTTTGTCAGTTGGTACCTGTTTTCGGTATTTATTACGAAAGGCCCGTTGAACTGACACCACTGATTCAGATTTAAAGAAACGGAGTATGGCAGGAACTGGACTATCGCATGGATGTATGCCGTGTGACCAAGGGTTCACACATAGAACACCTGTAATGTATGTAAGTAAAACTTGAATAGTTTCGGAATAATTTCATGTTTCTTTTTTTCATATTCGTCTTCGTTTTTTTACTATAACGTTTCGAAACCCCGGAGGGAATTATGAATGACCCTGTATATATATTTAATTCTCGACCGTGCGAAGAACTGGTATGCTGCTAGTATTTCAAGAATGGAAAAGGTTGCAAAAACGTTCATAATTAATGTCTAAACGTTTAAATGTCAAATTATACTAAAAAAGATGTTTGGTGAAGAATGCGTTAATGATTATATGGTTTAAAAAAGTCAAATTTACACGATACATACAGTTCTACCACAATTTTTGAATGGAAATTTTCGCCTTATTTAAAATAGAAAAATATTGCAATCTCTTCGATTAATCACAGGAAGATTTCTTATCTGAAGTAAAAATATTATTCAATGATTTCTAATCTGAAAAAAATTTGCCATACTCCTTTGAAATTCTAAAGAGTGTACGCACCTTGAATTTATATTTTTAATTTGCATATGCATTTAAAATTTGAAACAGAAAATGATAAATTTGTATTTGTTTTAAATGCTAAAAGATGTAAATTAACAACATAATACAAATTAAAATAACTTTTATTAGGTTGTTTTACATGTTTCGACTCACCCCTAGTCATTTTCAAAAACAAATGAAAATATTCCATAATTGCACGGGCTTTGAAGTTATTATTTCCATGTACTTTTTTAGAAATTACGCACGTTATCTTTTATTTTTACTTGGTTGTTTATTTTCATTTCTGAGACCATGGAGTAACTCGAGCCACAGTTTCGGTAAATTAAAAGATGCCGCATCGTTACATATTGTATTTTTGCGTGTTAGTAATATGTAACGTTGCGGCATCTTTTAATTTACCGAAATTGTGGCTCGAGTTACTCCATGGTCACAGAAATGAAAATAAATAACCAAGTAAAAATAAAAGATAACAAAAAAAAATATTTTTTATAGTACGACGTGTTAATATTGGAACTCATTGTTACTGTTTATGACTCAAATATTTCAATTAAAATGACAACACGTATGATAAATGAGAATGATTTACAAAGCTTTGAGAATATTTTCCTTATTTAAAATCCAAATTTCTTACCATTGTACACCGTAAATATGGAATGCGTGTACAAAATTTCGAAATTGAAAAAATATATTAATTTATGTTTCTTATATATATATTTTTAAATATTAGAATTGTATAAAGTTGGATCAAATATAAAGGAGACTGTTTTATTAAATTATTTTAGAAATGTTATTTACCAAAATTATACCAAAGTTATTTTTCTAGACAGCTTCTTTTAACACTTTCACACTTTGTTCAACATAATGGGAGTTTTGTTTATTATTATTCTTGTATAATAGACCTAACTAGAAAGTGTATGAACCATACTTCAGCAAAGGAAAAAAAAAACCTTGACTTCTTTATCTAGTGTAAATCGTACTCCTCCTGACGCTTCTTTCAAGCACTCCAAGTAAATGTTACTCAGAAGATCGTAAGTTTTGACTAGAAGGAGATGATGAAGTGGCGTAGAGTAAAAATTTGTATTTCGTTACGGCTGTTGTGTGGGGTATTGCATTGTCACAGAGAAGATGAACATTGCGATCGAAATGGAACGTTTTTGTGACAGATGTGCAGCTTTAATCGTCTGCAATGATGCACATTTCTATACAGAGTTATATGTGTGTCGTTCATGAAGAAAATTAACGCACAAAATATTCCGTAAATCCCAAAATTGTTAGTGAGAAGAACCTTGTTAGTTTTTGCTTTAGAGGGGTCATTATACCTTTTTGGTGGTATTCCGTACTCGATAGCATTTTTTCACCTTTCTCACGGCCTTTTTTAAACAACTTGAGCCTTTTATATACTTGAGACCTCTATAGGTTGCCATTTCCGAAATCTAATCTCTGCCAAATTTCAATAGGCTTGACATTTCATTGTTGAAAGTTTTCTAATTGTGTTTTGTGAAACTGCACTAGGTACTTTTTGTTTATTCATAATGCTAGCGACTAAATAAACACGTGTATAATGAAAAACAGAAGATTCTAAACAACAAGTTTAGGCCGTAAACAACTTAGAGTTAAGTAGTAGTTATTCCAGTTAATTCATCCACCATTGGCAGCAATGCATCATGCATTCAATATGTGTTGCGATGGTGGACACATTAAGCATATTTAACTCGATTTTCTAACTGAAATAATCTGAATCCTGCTGTATGTATTGTAGACTATTGTGTTGTGTATTACGTTATGTGTTGTGTGTTTTGTATTAGACGTGTTAGTTTTATTTGGAAATGTGCGTCCGCCTTATAATGCAACACATCTGCATGCTATTAATGGCGTACTTAAGATGATGATGGGATATAAACAAATTACATTTCGGGATTATATAAAAATTACTTTTACATATAAGACATAATTTTATACTAAATCGAGGATACTCTACAATTTTGTAATTGACCTATTTCTCATATCGCGGGTCAGTTTCGAGATAGTAACGCAAACTCCATATTTTGCCACTAAATCGCATTATAAGCGGTTTCATCGCGTAGTGCATAGTCCCTTTATTATACCTGGACATCACGTTCATGACTATAGTTCTCGCTCTTCTGAAATTAATCGTGAGGAACAAGACTTTAATGGGCACCATGTATGTGCACCTCCATAATTATTTCCAATACCTTGGGCTTGTACACTGTTAAAAATTTGCAGCAAACTGTCCAGTCATTCGACCGTGTTTATAGAAAATAGTTACATAACCGCAATTTAACTCTATCATGACCATATTATTGCCCATATTATGGGCAGAAGAGACCTGTGGCCCGTTTTCAATAAAAACGGTCGAATGACAGGACAGTTTGCTGCGGATTTTTAACAGTGTACTTATTTCCGAAAAATCCAACTAATACAGATGAAAAGCGTGTGTAATAAAGTCGAAAGAAAAAGAATATTTAAGTTCATTCTTTAGAAAAAAGTATAAAAGTTCCGATCAAGTGAATTCTTAAAGAAAGTCTCTTTTGTGATTCTTAGTTTACTCTAGGATATTGATTTGTGGAAACTGAATGCAATGCAAACACAGTAAAGGGACAAAAAGAAATTGAAATGTTTTAGATTAATTACTTTTAACAAATGGGGTAATTAAAACATTTTAAGGAAAAACGCAGTAAAAATAAACTATAACATATAGTACTGTAAATAAAAAAAATGTATATGTGCTTATTAACGTTTTCCTATTTTATTTACAATAACAAGTTCTAATTTTCGAACTTATTGTGGCTGCTGACGATTCAAGTATTTTATTTAAAAGTGACAACATAGTGATAATTGGGATTTATTTATATTGTTTTGGCACTATTTTCTTTGTCTATGATCCAAATTTCTTATTGTGTTTACCATTATGAATCGCTAAAAAATATTTTTTTTTAATCCGTAAGAATGAGCAATATATGTATTAATTTATCTCTTATAAAATTTATTTGGAAGCAATGATAAAATTTTAAAATTGCTTTTATCACGAAATAAATTTCCAAAATGAGTTTGTTAAAAATGTTTATAGCACATTAAAATGTAGATCCCAGCACAGACTGGAACTACAAACCAGTCAAACTAAAACTTTTGAAACTCAAATTTTAACAACACTAAATACGTAACTATGCAATTACTGTGTTACTATACTAATAAACTTAATTTTGTGTAGATATAGTTTATAATCAAGCCAAACATGACGATTCTGACTTATCGTTGTATATTGAAGTACAGATACTTACGGAAAATATCACTTTTAACATGAGAGAGAAATCTCCTAATATTTTCAGTTAATTTGATTTTTCGAGTAAACTAAATGTGATTTACTCCTGGTTTAAAATTATCTGATATGTGTCCCTTTTTATTGTTCACCAATAGCTAATTCGTAAACCGTTAGTTTTAAAGATATAGTTCGAATTTCAAAAATGTTTCATGTGTTGTTCTTGAACATATGGAACTTTACGTCAAACTATCATAAGAATTATTGATTTTTTTTTTTCAATTGAGTGAAAAGGTGACCATTCCAGGAGTCAAATCCGAGACCCCGGCAGGTACAATTTTTCGCTCAATAGGGAAAAAATCAGTAATGATATACACTGCTCAAAACAATTAAAGGATATTGCAGTTTTGGGTGGATTTTGTATCTGGGAAACTTTTTAGCTGATTGATACATGGTCGACAGACATAGTAGGTTATATGAGAATAAATTACACATGTTTGGCAGAAAAAATGCATTTTATTGCGCATTTGTGTGCAAAAGGAAAAAAACACAATTTGTGCATATGAGAAAAAAAGAATAAGAAAAGGTGTTTTCTTCAAAGAAAATCATTTTCAGTAGGGGGTATGGTTTCCACGGGCGGCCAGCAACGTTGAACACCTTTGAGGCATGGACTCAATGAGGCTATTAATGACGAGTTGGGGTATTTTGCCCCACTCTTCCAGAAGAGCTCTTTCAGTTCTTGGAGAGTTTGTGGGGGTTGTTGGCGGCCAGAAACTCGTCTTCCTAGAGCGTCCCAAACGTGCTCGATTGGATTCATGTCTGGAGAACACGCTGGCCATTCCATTCGAACAATTCCTTCCTCGAAAAGGAAATCCTCCACCAAGTTTGCACGATGTGGCCTGCAGTTATCGTCCATTAAAATGAAGTTATCTCCGATTGCTGCAGCGTAAGGGACTACAATAGGTCTGAGGATCTCATCCCTATATCGGCGACCAGTCAGAGCTCCATCTCGAATGATGTAGAGGTCAGTGCGACCGTCAATGGAGATGCCACCATACACCAACACTCCTCCACCGCCAAATCTGACACTTTCGTGCGCGAACGCAGGATTATTCCTACTGCCACGGTCCCTCCAGATGAAAATACGCCTATTATCCGGATGCACAGAAAAACGGGACTCCTCAGAAAACAGAATATTGCTCCATTCATTTCTTCTCCAGTTGACATGCTCGGTTGCCCACTCGCTGCGGTCGCGACGATGCCTTGATGTTAATCTAACACATACCATCGGTCGGCGAGCATACAGACCTACAGCATGGAGCCGGTTTCGGACAGTCTGAGTTGAAATCGTGGTGCCTGTAGCCGAGCGAAGGTGTTGTTGGAGAAGAGTAGCGTTCATGTTTCGGTGTCTCCGAGCTGTTAACGCTAAATACCGATCTTCATTGGGCGTTGTTGCCCGTCTACGACCTTGCCCTGGTCTTCGGCCTGCACATCCACTCTCCAAAAAACGGTTCCAGATCCTGGAAATGACACTTTGTGACACTCCAATGGCTTGCACTACTTCGGCTTGAGTTTGGCCCCCTTCTAACGTACCAACAATTCTCCAAGCTTCTGAATCTGTCAAATGACTTCGCTGAGACATCGTACTCATCGAAACAAAGCAATCACTGAATGCCGATCATCCTTGTCTTCATTCTCTTTTATCCAGTTGAAAGTCAAATTTCATTCGCTGCCGCTGAAGCGACGTTTTTGACGTCGAACTCAAAATTTGCATACTCCACAGTTTGAAAACCAGAAAAATTTGCATTTGTGATTCTCTTCTTCTATTTTCGGCAAAAAAAATTTCGTTTATATCTTTATTTTATATAAAACTTCAAATATCCTTTAATTGTTTTGAGCAGTGTATTTACCAATAAGTATGATTAAGTTAAAAATAACAACAAGAACGACAAATAATGTATGAAGCACAGATTATGAATAACTTTCTAGCATATTCAGAATACTGAAACAAAACTTCACAGATTAATAACGTGAAAAATGAAGTCTAAGTAAACAATTTGGAAACGCATAACACTTTTGAAAGCCCAATTTCAGAAATTACCATCTATAGTCGCAAAACTATTCGAATTTGTTTGTGCAGCTATGTATATGATCTATAAATTTATATATAAAATACATAGTAAGCAAAAATTTAGTTCAGTTAGAAAACGTATAACAAAATTGTAAATTCCTCTTCAGCAATTTCTGTCAATAAAGGAAAATGTACTAGAGATACTCTATGCCACCCTGTATATTATCTATAGAATTTATGCACACTAAGTAATGTTACAAAAATAAGATAAATTTAAAAACGCATGCTACAATTGAAAATCCACTTCCAGCAATTATTGCTTAATAACAGTACTGTTACCGAATATTTTTGTGTGTCCCTGTAAATGAACCATAAATGATATACACACCATATTCTACATTAATCATCTTGTAGTGCGTCTCATTGATGTATATCAATTTCAATATCTTTGAAATAGTGTAAAATCATTATAACACATTGCAAACGATTTTTCCTCATAGACCGTAGTGTAATGTAATTCTTTTGAGTGTTCCTGTAAACGAAATAATAATTATAATAATTACAATAATAATAACTAATACAATAACTAATACAATAACTGATCCAATAATAATAATTATAATAATAACAACTTCATTTTACACACTTCATTTTCAATACCGAGCATACCATGGTAAACCGGAATAACATACATCAATTGCATTACAATCCGAGTATATTTATGCGAGTTTTAGCACGGAAAGACGGCAGACAGACAGTCAGACAGGCAGACGGACAGACAAACCAAATTCAAACACTTTTCCACTACATTGAAAGTATTAAAAAATTACGTCAAAATAGTTTTTTCTTTAAGTTATGAAATTTTAAATTTTATATTGTCCATGTGTTCTGTAAGTTATATTTAGAAAACCTTTTTGTGTTGTGTGTGCATGTTCTAAAAAGTAAAACAATAAAAATTAAAAAAAAATTCCATCAAAAGTTACCGAGTTTTAATACATCAAATTTAATTAATTTTTATCTTTTTCTGGAATTAGAAACGAAAAAACGCTATTTTAGTGGCAGAAAATCCAGGAATTTTAAAATATTCAAAGTATCATAACTGAGTAAATTTTGGTTGTAGACGAATGGAAGTTTTACTGTTTTATTAGGAAGTCGCATGAAGAAAGTTTCTCTTATTATAACTTACAGGCACTCAGGAACTTGTATAACAATTTAAATTTGGTGACGTTTTAAAAATAAATTATTTTGGCGGAAATGGATTTTGATATGATGGAAAATAACATTTGAAACATATTTACACGGGAATCATGCTTTCAAAACTAACGGTATAGGACTTATTTATTGGTTAAGAAGAGGCATGCTTTATGTATATCTTCATAATTACTTTTAACAACTTTGACTTCTATTTATTTCCAAACAACTCTACTAATACAGATGGAAAGAGTACATAATTAAGACGAATAGAAAATAGTCTGCAGGTTCATTCTTCGAGGGGAAAAGGGAAATAGATTATAAAAGTTCTGATCAAGTGAATCTTTTAAAAGAAAATCTCTTTTGTGATTGTCAGTTTGCTGCAGGATATTGATTTTTCGATACTGAATACAATGCAAACACAATAAAAGAACAACAACAGATTGAATAACTTTAATTTAATCACTTTTAACAAATGAGATAATTAAAATCTTTTGAAAAAGAAATACATTAAAAAGAAACTATATTATATAACCCTGGAATTGAAAAAATATGTCTTAATTAAACTATTATATTTATTATATAAGAAGTTGAAGTATAGCAAACCAAGAAAATTATTTTTTATCGTAACAAGTTCTAATAATCGAACCCATTGTGATTGCTTATGAGCAAAATTTTGTTTTAATTAAACGACAACAAAGGAAAATAATTTACAAAGCTTCGACACTATTTCAATTGTCTACGATCTTTCTTTTCTTTCTTTTCATTATGAATATAAACGAAAAATAACTACTTGAAATCTAGAAAATGGAAAAAAAGAACACACGTATTAATTTATTTTTCTTAAATTTTATTCGGAAGCATTCTTAAGATCTTAAAATAATGACTCTCGCAAAAGAAAATTTTCGAAATGTGTTAGTCATGTGAAAGAAATACAAGAAGTATTTATCAATAATAGAAGAAATATCATTTACGAGCCAGAAAATTAATAAGTTTCATTTTTAAATTACCTGCTGAGTACTCCTACTTGCATACATCTTTCTTCACTTACATGATTACATACCTATACCTTACATACTTTCATACATATTTTGAAACGACTATACATGCCCCTTCCTACCAGCTGATGCCTAGTATGTGTGATTGCATCATACCATTCGTCTGAGGAAAAACTGAGCTGCGCCGCCAGGATCCAGAGTGGCGCCCGTCAAGCACGTCAACCGTCGCGCCCAAGTCCCGAAGCACTTATAACACGCACGACCAGGAGAGTCCTCCCGTATGCGCTCCGACCGGTAAAAGTACCGCCACCTACGCATCACTCCTATTGAACCCATGAGGTGACGACATAGGTCGTTGCGATACGCGGTGGATCCTATAATTAGAGTGAACCACCACGAAAACACTTGGGGACGGGCCGGAGTCTCCCAACAGCTTCGGAGAAGGGAGCTCGGTCCTGAGCCTTAAGTCGGGTTTTTCCGACCCGCACTTGCTCTACCCGACGGATGTGAAGACCTACAGAGGTAATCACTGTTCCCTTCTACTGAGGATAAACCAAACAGATTTGATGACTTAAAGGTCAAAAGAAGTACATAAATATATAATAAATCATGAATAAAATTAAATCTTAAATTATATACGAAATATATTAAGGATATTAAAAGTCTTTAATATTGTTCTTATTTTCCCCAATGTACATGTAAATACACTGTGCATATAGGGATAATACAATTGACTGTACAATTTGTAGAGGGTGTATTAAAAGGGACAGAGGATTTTTATAACTCAACAACAACCTTCTCAAGTTATTCTTGCAGGTGATGAATGTGTGAAGTCGGGCATTTCTTTATTACGCTTCCTTGTTTTAATTCCAAATATCACCGACAGATGACGTTGCTCTGCTTCAAACTATTAAAATTCGCAAACAAAAGCATTTTTATACATTAGCTACAAAAAAAAAATGTTAGAGAATACCCCATATATTTTAATCTCCAAATTCTCTGAGGAAAAAAAATGGAAATAGCCATTTGGCTGGAAATTGTATGTCGCTCACTTGAAAAAAAGTGACATAGCCTTAAAAAATTCATTTTGCATTTTTTTTAAGTATGTCCACACGCATTTTGATGCGTCCTAGTTGAACGGACACGGAAATTTAATTTTTTTAGGTTTTGTTTTATTGGTGCTGCTTTTTCAATTTAATTAGGATCTAAAAATGATTTATTTGCCTGTCTGTCCGTTTACTTGTCGTTTTTCGTCTTTATAGGCTTTAAATTTCGTAAATATTAACCAAACGTCACAAATTTTAAATAGAGTATTAAAACACACAGTACTACTTTAAGTTTTTTTAAATAATCGTCATATTGTTTTTTTTATTGTTTTTAAAAAGGGATACATTATTTTTTTTAATATACCATCATCCACTACGCATCAAAATGAACGATATTCGTAACAATGGACATAAAGCATATTAAACTGTAGATTCCAAAAGCAAATAACACCTCAAACTAAACCAAATTCATTTTGAAACTCTAATTTCAGCAACACTATAAATCAAATGTGAAATAAAATTAATATATTTTTACATTAATAAACATCTTTTTCTTTAGGTATGATATAATTATTCTTGGAATCACATTTGATGGTATTTACTTAGCATCGTAAAATGGTCGTAAAGTAGTATAAGACAGATAGTTCGTTAACAGACTACACATATTTGTGAACTAATAGAATAGAAAAAAAAAATAATGCCTTACAGAATCCAAGGAAAAATATCGTTGAAAAATGGAAGATTTCAAAAAATAAATAAAATTATAAAACGATACATGATTAAAGGTAATTTAAATAACAATACAGGTATCATATGATTTGTCATTCCAACTGACTGAAAAAGTGTCCAGCCCGGTATTTGAACTAGGGGCCTTAGCCATTCATGGAATCACATTTGATGGTGTTTACTTATCATCGTAAAATGATCGTAAAGTAGTATTAGACAGATAGTTCATTAACAGACTACACATATATTGTGAACTACTAAAATAGAAAAAAATAATGCCTAACAGAATCCAAGGAAAAATATCGTTGAATAATCGAAGATTTCGAAAAATAAATAAAATTACAAAACGATACATGATTAAAGGTAATTTAAGTAACAATAGATGTATCATATGAGTTGTAATTCCAGCTGACTGCAAAAGTGTCCAGCCCGGTATTTGAACTAGGGGCCTTAGCCATTCATGGAATCACATTTGATGGTGTTTACTTATCATCGTAAAATGATCGTAAAGTAGTATTAGACAGATAGTTTTTTACCAGACTATACACATATTGTGAACTACTAAAATAGAAAAAAATAATGCCTAACAGAATCCAAGGAAAAATATCGCTGAGCAATCAAAGATTTCGAAAAATAAATAAAATTGTAAAACGATATGTGATTTAACGTAATTTTCATAACAATACATGAATCATATGAGTTATAATTCCAACTGAGTGAAAAAATGCCCACCCCGGTATTTTAATTCGGGACCTTGGCTTAAGGAGCAAACGCTCTACCAACTGAGCTATCCTGGACAATAATACAAATGATACAATTTACTCAGACATCCTTTTTGATAATGAAATATCGTCTGTTACCTTAAACACCTCAACAGATTAAATCACAGGTAACAGAATTCCAAGTAAACATTGGATACGTAATGAAAAAAATCTTGTGTGGATAAATATACTAAAAATATCAACGTTTGACACACAATAACATCGTGTAATAAACAGACGACAACTCCGTTTCAGACTCAATGAACACAGAAATTACAACTATAAAATAGCTAATATTTTAAGGCAATATGATTTTAAGGTTGTTTTTAAGCCAGTTAATAAACTAAATTTTTCACAGTTAAAGGATAAAATTTCACATCAAAACTTTTGGGGCATTTACAATATCCAATGTCAATGTGGTTTGTCCTATATAGGACAGACTAAACGACAACTCCGTTTCAGACTCAATGAACACAGAAATTACAACCTTCCATAGCTAACTGCAGTCGTTTTTATGCTCTTCCAAAAGTACACAAAATTGGTGTCCCCCTCCGTCCTATTGTATCAAATATTGGTACTGCTTCTTACCCACTCGCTAAATATTTGGTTAAACGGTTTTCTTTTCTTTCAGTTTCCAATTTATATACTATTCATAATTCAAGTGCTTTTGTGAACCGTATTAGGAACTTCCCCCCCTCCCCCTCATTACGCATGGTGTCCTTTGATGTTATTTCACTGTTTACCCATGTTCCTGTCCAAGGGGCACTTCAATGTCTCACTTTAAGATTAAAAGAATTCCATTACCCAGATTATGAGATAAACCACATTATTGAGTTATTCAGTATTTGTTTAACGCAAAATGCATTCCAGTTTTTAAATCAATTTTATTCTATGTCAGATGGTTTAGCGATGGGTAATCCTTTAAGTCCTTTCCTAGCAGATTTGTATATGCATTATTTTGAGGATAAATTATTTAATTTTATAAATTTTCCATTTTATTGCAGATATGTTGATGATTCTTTTGCACTCTTGGACCTGTCTATTTCATCCATTGATAACGTCTTAACTATTCTAAACTCAATAGATCCTGTTATTCAGTTTACATATGAAGTTGAAGTTGAAAATAAATTGTCCTTTCTTGATGTGTTAGTCACACGTCAGCCTAATACATTTGATACCTGTGTATACCGGAAACCTTTTGCAGTCTCACTCCCCCCTCATTTTAATTCGTGTCACCCCCCTTCTCAGAAAGCCTCGGCTTTTCATTTCTTTATTAATAGAGCAATTTCCATTTGTTCTGATAATGTTTCCCTTGGTACAGAATTGAATTATATTAGATCTGTTGCTATTAATCGTGGTTTTAGTTTGACTTATATCAACCGTTTAATTTTTCGTTGTCTAAATAAAAATAGTAATCTTGTTCCTTCTGATGTCCCAGAATCTTTTTCTAACCTCAT
The DNA here is from genome assembly GCA_963931845.1 of Maratus michaelseni. Taxonomy (NCBI): domain Eukaryota; kingdom Metazoa; phylum Arthropoda; class Arachnida; order Araneae; family Salticidae; genus Maratus; species Maratus michaelseni. The sequence goes on along the minus strand of OZ007592.1, from coordinate 77,915,039 downwards.
TATTTTACCATTTCACAATAGTATTAGCTATAAAATAGCTAATATTTTAAGGCAATATGATTTTAAGGTTGTTTTTAAGCCAGTTAATAAACTAAATTTTTCACAGTTAAAGGATAAAATTTCACATCAAAACTTTTGGGGCATTTACAATATCCAATTTCAATGTGGTTTGTCCTATATAGGACAGACTAAACGACAACTCCGTTTCAGACTCAATGAACACAGAAATTACATTAAGAAAAAAGAATTACAAAAGTCCTCTATTGCCTGTCACTGTTGGAGTGAGGGACATAATTTTAACTTCGACTCAGCCACTATTATTAAGAAATGTAACACTCCATTAGATTTAGACTTCTTTGAGGCAGTTTATATTCATAAATTTGGTAACTCCCTGGTTAATGATTTTTCAAGTGTACCGTACATCTCACCTTTCTGGGTTGAGTTACTTTGTCATAGTGAATCCTCTACAACCAACCAACCGACTTAATCAGATTGGAGGAGTTTCTCGGTGTGTGGTTGTTTTTCATTTGGGTTTTTAGATTCATTTTCATGTCTTTGGGGGGATACAATAGGGTTTAAGTTTATTTACACTGAGGAAATGAGTCCAGGATACTCATGAAACGTGCGTCTGTTTATTACACGATGTTATTGTGTGTCAAACGTTGATATTTTTAGTATATTGGATACGTAATTACCATAAATACACACAGAATAATTCTGTTAAAATTTAGTGGAACACATGAATCGCTAATGCTCGTATCTACGTGGATTTCTAAAGTATATTTTGTATGAAAAACGAAAATCTGAAATGAAAGCAAGAAAGTTAGATAATCTAGCAAGAAAGCAAGATCGTCTCCAAAAAGAAAATAAAAAAGAAAACTGCCCAGTTAAACTGAGGGCATTGAGCTCACAGGCTATTCACACCAATTGTATATTACACTCTTATTTCAAAAAATTTGAAATAAGCACCTCGAAAAATAAAGAAATCGACAATATATTAAAGGGGGGGGTCATCCCCCCGTTACACCCTCATAGTTAACTAATGAACACCTTAAACTAATCAGGGAAGAATCTAATTACAATAGATATATATATATACAAAATTTGAAGAAAATCGGATAATTCTGCATGAAAAACCCTTTTATCTAAATTAAGAAGATTAGCCCCCTTTCCCCCTTTATACTTAATCAATGAACCCCCAAAACTATTCAGAGAAGCGCATTATCACAATGAACCTATATACAAAATTTGAAGAAAATCGGATAATTTTGCATGAAAAACCCATTTAGCTGAATTAAGGGGGGTTAACCCCCAGTTCCCCCCTTTTATACTTAACCAATGAATCCCCAAAACTAATCAGGGAAGCGCCTTATCACAATGAACCTATAAACAAAGTTTGAAGCAAAACGGTTATTTCTATCAAGAGTTATCGCGTTACGTACATACTTACATACGTCCATACATACAGAACGGGCGGGCACATTAGCTCTCAGGCTTTGATAGCCTGTGAGCTAAAAAAGGATTCTTTATTAATTTTTGGCAATTAGTTTTTGCTAAGTGCTTAACGAATGTCTTGTTCTACACTGATTTTCTTTCTTTTGGAAACTTTTAATTCCAGAATATGAAATGCTACGAATAGCTTACGAAAAATGTTTGTACAGTGCAGAACTTGAAAATAATATTAAGTTACAGTTATGAATTATACATACACTATATAAAATTCTATTTTTAGAATCTCATTTCATGCAAAAATGTAAAATAAGCAGAAAAGCAGTCTAGGAAATTTTTAACTCTGTGAAACAACATACCTATACCAAATATCGTTTATATTTATCTAACAATTCAGCATTTGAAGCATATTTTGTGTGTCTGGGAATATTTATTTTTATAGCAAAGCAATTTCGTCAAAAATATTATCCCACGCTTTGTGTTATTTAAATATGTAAAATATAGAAGGAATATTTTTCTGAATTTGTTGCTAAGTAATATAATATTTTTTTTATTCTGTAGCATATTATGTATGAAGTTTTACCCAATAAGAGAAAACATATCTCAAGAAAATCAAATAATTTATTTAAAATAATTCATGTCGGATAAAGTAAAATCTTCAGAATTTTTTTTCAGAAACATGCAGTTTTTTAGAAATGAAATTTACTTTAATGTGTATTGCGTGCTTTATGACGATGTTATCATATATCGTTACTGGCATACAATGCATACTGTTGAAGATAAATTTGAACATTTAAATTTTTAGTTAAACTGATAGACTTTTGTAGCAGCTCTCCTTTACAGTGCCAAAATAACTGTTATTCTTGGATATGGGTTAAGTCTATGAAAATAATATTCAGAATACTTAAATAAACGATCGTACAGATTTGGAAATTTTTCTAACAAGGAGAGGGACAAGCTTGGTAATCACAGATTTTGATTTTTTAATATATGTTGTAGGGTAGAATCCCCTTAGTATCAGGTTCAATGGATTTTATACAACGCTCCTTAGTTTTCGAGAAATAGTGGGGGGGAGGGGGGTCTAATATTATAACTTAACTTAAATACCATAATTTCCGGCCTATAATCCGTGTATCAAACAATCATATTTCGACCCAGAAATTTTATTGAATAATTGAAGTCAAACATTCACAGCGATTTAGTTAGTTACGTTTTATAAAATAAAATGTCGATAGATCGGTGGATCTTTTGAGAAATCCTGTATATAATCTATAAAATTTATATGCACGAAGTAATATACAAAATATTAGTTAAATTTAAAAACGCGTACCGCAACTGAAAACGAACTAACGGCAATTATTGTTCATAGACAGTACTGTAACCACATTCTTTTGAGTCTCTCTGTAAATGAGAGATAGATACATTGTATGCATACCATATTCTACAATAAGCACTTTGTAGTGCACCTCAGTCATATGTTTGAATTTGAATGTGTGTAAAATAGTAAAACATCATTAAATACGCTGCAAACGATTTTTCCCTATAGACCGTAATGTAACGGAATTCTTTTGAGTTGCCCTGTAAATAAACGATATATTCTATGCAAACCATATTCTACAATACATATAAGCGCCTTGTAGTGCACACCTCAGTGATATGTATCAATTTGATTATGTTTAAAATAGTGTAGCCTCATACAAACACGCCACAAACGATTTTCCCCCATAGACCGTAATGTAACGGAATTCTTTTGAGTATCCTTGCAAAAGAATCATAAATGCTAGACATTTCATTTTCAATACCAAACATGCCATCATAAACCTAAATAACATATATCAATTTTAAGGCAATCCGAGTATATTTACGCGAGTTAGAGGACGGACAGACGACAGGCACACAGACAGACAAACCGGATTCATAAAAACTTTTAAACTATGCAGGAAAGTGTTAAAAATCAATTGCGATTTTTAAACACAAAAGAAAAACTAAGTAGAATAAATGTAATTGATTATCCAGCTTGAGTGGTTATTCATTTATGAAATATAATTTAGGACTTGCATTTAATTTTTTAACTGAGATTTCTTAACAATTTTAGATGAAATACAATCTTTTCTTTTTGTATAATGCCATATTAAAATAGTTAGTCTTATTAAAATAAGAACAAAAACCTTTTGAAGATTTAAATGAGGAGAGAACAAAGCTAGATGAAAAGATACATACTATATTAAACTATTTCGCTAGAGACATTCTATAACAAACTTTTGTAATGAAATTTCAAAAGACATACTTTGCTATTTTGTATTTTTTTTTAAATTCTAAAGAAAGTAATTTCCATAAAATATATTAACGGAAAAAAAAAATGTGTAATTCATTGAAAAAATAAAATTAAAAAATGGACAACAGAAGACATTGCGGAATTTTCTAAATGTAATTAGAACTGATTAATAATGCAAAACGCATTACAAATAACATAAATGCAGAGGGAACGTCAGGTAATTTTCTGAAAATGTTTGCACAACCCATGACTGCAAGATTAAAAAGATTATTACTTTCTAATCTTTCTTTTTTCTCTTTACGAAAAACTAATCGTTTTTCGTTTTAATTTAATTCATATGTTTTCAGCAATTCATAGATTCAAAAACATATTGATTTGAACTAAATACAGCATCTATATATTTAAAAGAGAAGCCTGCCTTTTGTTTTTTTCGATATCTGGTCTAAACTTTCTACTGAATCATTTTTAATAATTATATTTTTTTAATTGAAAGCTGATAATTTGTAAATGAGTCTGCGCTAGGTATTTTTTAGAAATATTTTAATTTTTATATTTTGTTTTTAATTTTAAAAGTTTCAAATGAAATTTCTTCAAAATGGTAGTAATTGGTTTATTTCCTCTGTTAAAGAGAAAATTGAAATATTATAAAAATTACTATATCTTTATTAATGTCCTTTTCGCATTACATATAAAAATAACTGTTTTTAAATTTTGATCTTAAAATGACGTCACATTTAAAAAACCTTACTCATTAAACATTTTTACTCATAAAATTGTTACATTTCCATATTTGTTTCATTCAGCTGATACTGAGTATAGGACGAGACGCCAATGTCAGAGGGAAGTGAGATGCTTTGTTGAGGGAAAACGACGTCATATTTAAAAGGAAACGAACATTTCCTTTGATATTTTACTACAAATGCATCTAAAGACACAAATTTCTGGACATTTTACTCACCGGTATCAAGATTATAACTTCACGTTAAGAGTGCAAATGTTCACATGCAAAGTTGGAAAACGTAACATTAAGTTTGGAATTATATGTATTAATAACCTATTGCGCGTTAAAATATATTTTATATAGTGAATATGAGTATGAAAAGCACGTATGTAAATTTTACGACGCTGAAAATGACGTTACGTTTAGAATTCATTAGAAAAAATTCTATGATTTTGTCAAAGTGACGTAACGTTGGCTGATTTTTCATTTATTAATACCAATGTTCAGATTCTTAATTGATAACTTCATCATAAATACCTAACTTGATTAGATGCACACTTATACAAAGAAAGTGTAATTTTCCGGAATTGGAAAGTTGAAGTTTATGGAAATAGTATTTTGTTAACTTTGGTTTAAAATAATATTTGTTTTAAAAGTTTGACTAGGCAATGTAAGATTGATTTTTTCTGTAATTGTTTTTGTAGGTATAAATTCAATATAAAGTTTCTTTTAAATCATTCTTTTACGTCGTTTTCAACGGGTTCCACCTTTGTTAGAAATTAATGTTGTTTTATTGAACATATCTCAAAAATACTTTTGCATGTATTTGTAAGCAAATTTAAAAGATGGACATTTTTTTTTCTTTGGGAATTTTTCTTTTTTCGAGATCAACGGAGGTATTTATCAGGTTTTGAAGAAAATGAAAAAAAAAAAACCCCTAAAAATGTAAGCTTGAACTGGTCGTGTTGGTGGGGAGAACTCTTTGTTTTCTCTAGAAAGCTGAAAGACTCATATAATTTATGAAAATCTGCAAATAAAGAAATAATTGCAATTTCTGTTGAGTCAGTAGAAATGAGATTTTAAGTGAATTAGGTTGTTGATAAAACTGAAACTATTTTGTTAAATTGTATACGCGCATTGATATTTAATATTTCGTAATCAACACTTGAAATTAACTCTTTGATTCTATTATCTGTGACCCTATTCATTAGACCTATGACCCTATTCATCCATCTTTTGTGTACGCTGTGTATTTTTCCCATATTCAATCACTAGTAGTAGTTAAGAAATAATTGCTGTCTAGGGCTTGCACTCTACAAGGGCACATCAGGGCAATGTATAAACAAAGTAAAATATCAAGTACTTTTTATTTAAATGGGTATATATCGTGGTTAAAGATACAGAGGGTGCTCCCGCATTTTTGTTACGATTTTCATTTTCTCTATAATTTAAATTAAATGAAAAATAAAATAAAATAAAATTCATATGGAATCGATTCGGAACAGGGTTTAATTATCGTCTGCATCATAAAAAATATTCTTTGCTTTAAAATGTGGCTGAAAAATAAACAATGGGTCGAAGGCTATGAATTTTCACTTAACGAAGAGAAATGCTCTTATTCGATAACTAACCCCTTGGGGACGAGCGACATGTATACGTGACGCATAAGATGCTCAGAATCCACGATTATTCCCACCAGTTACTTTTTATTGTAAACTCTGCCTTATTTAATGACAGCATTTCTGCGATTCGATTAGAAGAAAATGTCTGTTTTAAAAAACCAGTGGTAAAAGATTAAAATTTCTGTAAAAGACGCTCGTCGCGAAAGGGTTAAAAAAAAAAGAGTGAAAAGCATGGTTTTAACATTTCTACACGTAAAATAAGTGAATTAATAAAAAAGGTAAAAGAAAGGTCAAAGTTTACATTTGGGGCGAGAAAGGTACAAAATAAATATACAACAAAGGTACGAATGTTTTATAAAAATTTAAAGTAGCTAGGTTACGAGATTTTCGTATTTTCTTGCTCAATCGAAACTGCAATTTCGCAAGTTTCACTTTAGACTTTTTAAAATTTGAACTTAAAAAAGGGACTTTCAATGTCACGCATAGATTAGCAATACAATCCTTTAGTGTTAATGCCTCCAACTATCAATAATTCAAGCCATCAGTTTCGGAACGAGGGGATTTCAATTCAAACAATGCGACTGTTCAGATATCTTATCGCGATTTCTTGTAGTTTGAAATAAAGGAAACTTGTATGGGCATTGTGTTTGTGCCTGTATGTGTATGTGTGTATTGTGTGCGTATGTGTATGTGTATGTGTATGTGTGTGTGTGTATGTGTCCGTGTGAGTGCGTTTGTGTGTGTGTGTGAGAGAGCGAGAGAGTTTATATGTATGTGTTTACATTTAAACATTGTTTTGACCAGTTGCATAACCTTTGACTTTAATATGACTGAAAAGGATCCACAACATTCATTTATTATGTTTGTTTTTGAATGTTTGAATTCTTCATCCTCTTGATGCATTTTTTAGATATGTGCAGTACTGGCACCACGACATGTCACCATAACCAGCAATGGACAATCCTGTCAAAATCTCGAATACTAGTGACAAGAGACGACGCGACGTTGCGAACAGTGTGTGACAGCAGATCAAGGAACTGAATCGGGATAACCTATTTTGGACTACCGACCAGGGCGCAAATTGTTTAATGTATTTTGCTAAGGAATTCGACAATTTTGTCTCAAATAGTTCCTAATTGAATACTAACGAGAGTTGCATCAATAAAGTAAAAAAAAAATGTTTAAATGACTCGAGGTGATCCACAGCTAACTATCATAAAAGTGCCTTCACACGATACTCGAAGATCCAAACAGAGTGCTTTACACTGACGAGATAGCATTTTTGCTAAATCCTAAAGTTCTCACATTTTAAGGGTACAAATTCGTTAAGTATACTATTTCGGCACTTTAATCTTTGCCTTATTCAACCGCAGAAAAAGTACTCGAAGATTGTTATTCAGAAATAGTGGTTCCCAAATTTAAGGGATCACTCGAACGCTGAGAAAAACTCACCTACGACAGCAGGCTTTTTTTGAGTCAGCGCGCTGGCTTAATATTCAGTGGCTGTGATTAGATTAAGCCATTTTAATCACTCAAGGCTGTGATTAAAATTCTATTTACAAGTTAATTCGATTTAATTGCAATAAAATTCTGCGATTTAAGCGTTGTTACTGAAATGTGTCGTGCTACAAAGTTGTTAGAGAATCTTTTGAGAAAATCTTCTTTTTTTTTAGTTTTGGATACAAGTTTGTTATTATTTTCATTGTATTCACTCATTAACGTAACAAAAAATACCAGCCGTTATGTCATTTATTTGGCGTTTCTGCAAGAATTAAAGTGTATTCTGTACTGGAACAAATAGGTGTCCACTACTTGATTTTGTGTGTCCACTATTGGCGCTTTTTAAACTCTACAAATATAAAAAAAAAAAAAAAAACTTTTGTGCGGAAAATGTTTGAAACGGATATTTTTGCACCACAGTCATGTACAGAAAGAGTTAATTGAGATACTGAGCATTCGTTGTATTCACAGTCAATAAAACTAAGTAGGGTACAGTAAAGAACTGTTGAAAAATGTACTTAATGTGTCCACTGCTGGTGCGGTTACCTTAATTATTTGCAAAGCGTTTCCAGAATATTGATGCAAGATCAACCCAAAATAATCTTAATTTTGCAAATAGTAATTTTATCTGCACATATTTAACATCTAATTGCATTTTGCATACGTGATTAAATTGAACCAACATCAAAAATAAAATTATAAAAATTTCTAAAGACATTAAAATGCTGAATAAAAACCTACCAGTTGATCTTTTTTTTCTTTTTTTAATTTTTTTTTAAATTTAATGCGCGAAAGCAATTTTACCTTAACAGGTGAAAAAGGAAAGGTTAAGGTAAAATTGCTTTCGTGCATTAAAAAAAAAGAAGAAAAAAAAGAAAAAAAAAGAAAAACTGATATGTTTTTATTCACCTATTTATTTTGATTTCACTCTATTTCCCATTCCAATTATACTGGATTATTTTTAGCAGTCATTTAATGTGATCAGTGGAAAGTCGAAAGATATGATGCTTTAGACACACATGTAAATAGAGTTTTTATTATTATTATTTTTTTAAGAACACATGCATGATTAATCAAAGAAAAAGTATTTTTACTATTATTGGAAATTTTCGCAAATAATGAAATGTTTTGAAAACAGTCAATCAATAAATACATCGGTCCTACAGTACAGAAAAATATAATTAGTTTTTTTATAAAACATTCTGTGGTTGCTATGTTTTTAAATGCACTTTTAATAACTAGAAAAAACTTTTGGAAATTTTAAAGCATTTGATATTTTGAACAACAGTTTTTATATCAGAGCATGTAAGTATTGGAAACGTAAATATTACCAGGAAGCACGAAACTCGTCCAAATAGTATAGTTTCACGTCAAAACATACAGTTTTTCAAGGATGAATTGTGCTTTAATATTTTGCCTTATGATGCTTGTTAAAATTTTAGATTCTTTTGAACAGGAAAATAAGCTTTTCTATTGTATTTTTCTACACACAAATTTCCATTTTTATCGACGAAAGTAAAAGTAGTAGTAATTATAAGTGCAAAAGACAAACTAAAAGTTTATTACTTATTTTTTACTGGCTTAATATAGAAATTTCAGATCTATAAATTTTTATTAAATAGTGAATATTCATTACCATTTGCTCTCCAAATTGGTACTCGTGTTACGGTAGCATAAACTCTGTCACTAAATGGTTATATTCTGTATTTTGTTGACTGTTTCTTCTAATTTATGTATAATATTAGACTAAACAATTAGATTGATATATCCATTTTTATTTAATTTAAAATTTAAAGATAAAATCTCTTAGTACATTATATATATATATATATATATATATATATATATATAATTTACTTTTAACATCTTTCATGATTCATTTTTACTTTCAAGTACACTTTATAAAATTGAGTAACTCAAAAAATCAAGATAATGTTCCAAAATTATAGTTCTAAGGTGTTTAATGTTTAATTATGCTTAGTTGTGCAGTTTTAAATTTAATGCTTCGGAATTCATTAAACTTATTTAAATTAATAATGTATAGATTGCAAAAAGTTAAGCCGATACTTAAACTTAATGCTATAGCGAGCAATTTAAAATTATAACAATACTTTTTACACTATCACATATGAGGACAGTATAAAAATTTTCAACTAACAGCATTTTAAAAAAAATTGCTGTAAATAGCTTATCTTTATTTATTTTTTTAATTTCTTTGCTTTAATTTTTAACACAATTTGTGTAAACACTATATTTTATCACTATATATTATATCCCAAATTCGTAATTAAAATCGTCTGCTTTGTAATCCGTTCCTTTTCCCAATCATTGTTTTAGAGATACTATATTTTTTTCTAACCTTTTTACACTTCTAGATTACAATTTTTTATTGCGAGGTATTTTTATTGCGAGGGTTTTATTGAGGGTTTTATTTATTTTTTTGCTTGTTTTGATTTAATAGTAGTTTTAAGTTTTTCCTTCCAAACCTTACAAAAATTTAACATTAAGAGGCAGTAAATTTTTAAACATTGAAAGAGCCGAATTATATTTAGAACATATACGCAAATCTTTCTAGAATATTCAAACATGGTTTTGAACAAGTCCTGAATAACGAAACATGGATCAGTTCAACGAATTTGCATTGGTATGTGAGGTTGTTTCTTTCTTAACACTTTCTAACATAGTTGAAAAGTGTTTATGAATTTGGTTTGTCTGTTTGCCTGTCAGTCTGTCCGTACTCTAATTCGTGTAAATATACTAATATTGTCAAGCAATTGATAAATGCTATTGAAGTTTACTATGGCTTATCCGTATTGAAAGTTATGTGTGCAGCAGTTATAGTTCAATTACAGGAACACTCAAAAGAATTCCGTTACATTACGATATGCGGGAAAGGATCATTTGCGATTTATTTTAATGATGTTACACTTTTTCAAACATATTGAAACTGATATATATCACCGAGGCTTACTATAGAATATAGTGTGCATAGCACTTATAGTTCCTTTACAGAGACACTGAAAATACTTCCGTTACATTACGGTCTGTAGAGAAAAATCGTTTGCCGTTTATTTTAATAATGTTTCACTATTTGAAACATATTGAAATTGATACATATCTCTAAGATGTATTACAAAAGGCTTACTATAGAATATTTTGTGTATAGTAGCGTTTATTAAACTTTGCGATCTCGCGGATCCCCTTTGATGTGATATGCATTTCGGGGACCCCCAACACTTTTTTTTCTTAATATAAAATAAGAAATTATTTTAATGTATGAACCTTTTTTATTTTCAATTACTCATATTCTGTGTTTAGTTGTTGAAAAAAATCAGCTGCATTTATAAGGAAAATAACATATTTTAAGAAGGTTAAAATGTACAAGCTATTATTACCTATGAGAAAGATGCTGCTGCTTTTTTTTAATTATTAGATGTGCATTGTGTTGTTTATTGTTTGAAACATGTATCCATAAGTCTGGTTCATTCAATTGAATTCTACATTTGTTTTCCATGTTCACAAGGCTAGAGAAAGTCTTTTGACACAAACGTGTGGTGCAGAAGGGAAATGATTGCTCGATAGCTTTTTCTGCTATTTCTGCGCTATTTCTACGTATTTCACACGCACAAACAAAAATTAGGAAGGCTATTTACTTGGAAAAAAATTTCATGGAATCATCGTATGATAATGCTGCAAGTTGTTTCTGCTCTAAGAATACTAAGCTTTTAATTTCACTAATTTCTCGGAAATGAAATGGATCCCTCATCCACTCATTTTCTGACTTCGAGGGAGGAAAATGAACTCTGAAAGTTTATCCAAGTGCTTAAGGTGTACAACAAAAATTTCAATAATATCAGAGTAAATAGTATCGCCAGAGGTTTGTAAGAAATCGAATAATGTTGGTAATGATTCAAAAATATTATTTTCAAATCGATTTGCCCAGAAATCAATATTTTTTTGTTTGCTTCTACTTTGTCCTGGACTTTGAAAATGTGGTACTGATGTTCCTTATCAGCTTAAATTCAGCTCATTCAGAAAACTAAAAATATGTGTCAAGTACGCCATCTTGACAAGCCAGAAGAAATCATTAAAACAACCTTTCAAATGGAAATTGGAATACATTAAAAACAGTCTTATTTCATTACGCAGTGATAAAATAAGATTTAAAACTTTTCCTTGCGGCAGCCACCTAATTTCTGTATGCAAAAGTAGCTGTTTGTTTTGAGTCTCAATTTTCTTGCACAAAATTTTAAAATGTCTCGAATACAATACACCAGCCTTGATATAATTTATTACTGAACAACTTTGTTGAATGTAGACTTCAAATCTGCGGGCATTTTTCTGGGAATTAACGATCAACTCTGAATACAACAATGTGTCCAAACTACATCTAGTGATTTAGTCTTAACCAAGCTGATCAAACCATTAATAGTTCCACTCATATATCAAGCCCCATCGATAATTTTTTAGACACATTTTGTACATTTTATTTCTTCTTTTTTGTATCAAATTGTCTGAACATGTGACTAATGTTACATTTATTGTGTGAGCTGGAAATTATTAAAACATAAATCTTTACATAACTTACCACCACATTCATAATGAAAGAAAACTAGCAAATGTACATCTAAACTTTCATCCACGCGAAATAAGGACTAATTTTTGCGTGACCTATCGATTGGTCCTCAATATTTTTACACAAGTCTATTATTCTGTCCTTAACAGTATCACTGATAATGAAGATAAATTTAAATCATTTGCTGCCTTTTCTCCTAGCATTATTGTGACCATTGCTTTAGCATCAGGTACAGTTCTCTTCTTTGCAATCGTATGAGGTTTTGCAGATTTTGCTACCATCAGAGACAAAAATGATGGAGGCTGATATGAGGCAAAAATGCCCTTTTAAATATTGGAACAACTTGAGGACTTTTAAAATAATATTTATGACTTGTTTTCAGTTCTTTTAACTTGCTTTTAAAAAAGTCAGTTGGTTTGTGTTTAGTTAGTAAATGTCTACTTAGTGTTGCTTGTTTCACACATTCATTTAACAGTATATCGTGACAAATAACACAGACAGGCTGCTCAGGGTTTTAATACAGGTATTCTTTAAACACTAATTCAAATATTGAATAAAAAAGTATAAGTATGTAACGAGGGACTAAAATACAAGCAGTGCATTTAAAAAGGACAATGACTGGTTGGAATGTACTCACAACCGTTTTCATATAGCAGCATACTAACGCATGCGCACTACACTCGCAGTATTAGCAAAATAAATGCTAATCAGAGAAGCAAGCCTGAAAAAACAGGTAAATATTTTGTAAAATACGAACCGATTTCCATTACCTCTTAAAAACGAATTAAATTTCATTTCTCACACATGAATCCTCATTTTTGAAAAATAAAATTTCTTGCACATTTAGAAAAAGAAAAAGTTTGTGAGTTTAGTGAAGTTTGTTCTAATCTGAAAGTATTTTCTAGTTTTGGAAAAAAAAACTGTACTTTTCCTAGATTGTAAAAGTGTGGACATTAAATAATGGAATTCACAAGTTCATAACTTCGTCGACTTTTTTTTCGGAAATTTAAAAATGAAGGTTTCTCTTTTTTTTTTAAAATCAGAACCAGAAGTAACTGAAAAATGTTCCTTACATGAATGTTTAAGATTTTTTTTAGTGGAGAACCTTTATTAAAAACGAATTTTGCTTTCGTATTTTTTAATAAGCTGACGTATGGTTACGTGATTGCTACTATGACAACACGAAATGCATATTTAAAGTGAACTTAGGTAGATGTTAGTCTATTAAGATGCGCACATTGTTTCATTGTTTCAGAAAAATATATTCGGCAAAAATGTTTGGTTTGTGCAGAGATATATTCAGAGTGAGGCTCTTGTAGATAGGGGTGAGGGGAGGGGTGGGGGTGGAATCCCCTTCCGGGCATTGACATCTTTCCCCCAAAAATATTTAGGTATTTAATAATGGTCCTTGACTTATAGTTCTAGTCCTACTCCCCCCCTCCCTCCCCCGCTGCAGCTACAGAAATTCTTGCCGAAGAAAAATATCAGAATTCAACACTGGGCTTGAGGACCCCCGGCTGTAAGCTCGCGGACCCCCAGGGATCCGCGTACCACAGTTTAAGAAACTCTGCTGTATACCATTCCTTGTTCATTTACAGGGACACACAAAATTACTCGGTTAAAGTACTGTCTGTTAATAATAATTGCTGGAAATGTTTTTGCAGTTGCTGATCGCGTTTGTAAATTTAACCCATTTTTTATCTATTACTTGGTGTGTATAAATTATATAGATCCTATATAGGGCAGAACAAAAATTCTCGAGCAAATTTTCGTTGATTGACGGAAATTCCAGAAGAGCAATTTTAAACTATGCTACGCGTTTCCTAACTGAACTAAAATTTAGCATTTTATGTAGTATATATACAAATCTACAGGTGATATACATGGCTGCATAAAAGAGTTCGGATATTTTTCCTAATATTGTTTGTAATTCCTAAAATTGGGTTTTTAAATATTTTATGTGTTTTCCAAATTGTTTACTTAGATATGGGCGGGGTTAGTTGAGCTTAAGCCGAAAGGTAGGCTTCTACGCCAGGTTTGACTTTGACCTTGTTAACTTAGATATAATCTTTCACCTTATTAAACGGTAAATATTTGTAAAATTATTTTGGAACTGTTGGAAAGTTTTGAGAAAGTTTTGTTGAGAATAATCTATGCTTGACGCATGATTTTTCATTCTTGTTTAATTCTATTATGGTTGTGGGAAAAAAAGTTAAAATAAGTAATGGGTCTTAACATTATAGCTCAGTCAAATAAAGTGAAAAAAGGGGTAAACCTCGGAATGAAAGATAACAAGCTGAAAATTTGCAAAAATCTTTGTTTTGACATTCTAAAAGTAAGCTAAAAAGTCTCATATAATCTCGTGTCCGCGTCTCGAGATATTCAAGGTCAAAGGTCAAGAAAATCGTTTTTTTGCTTATACCTCGAAAACTGCATTCTATTAAAAAAAAATCCAGTTACAAAATTAAAGTAGACAAAATTTCCTATAAATCACATATATTATCTTTAATTTTCTGACAAAGGATTTAGGCACTAGAGCGCGCTGAAGAAAGACAACTTTTTGACCTTCAGACCAAAACGAGAGAAACTTCATCTTTCACCCTTGATTTCTCAAAAACTATGCATTTTATCGAGAAAACATCTGTTACAAAATTAAAGTAGGAAATATTTTCAACAAAATTCATAAATTAACTTTAATTTCTGACGGAATGTTTAGGCCCTAAATAGCGCTGAAAAAAAGCGACTTTTTGACCTTCGAGCGAATACAAGAATAACGGCCCTTGCCTACCTTCGATTACTCGAAAACTGTTCGTTTTATCAAAGAATATTAATTGCAAAATTAAAGTCCACAACATTATCTAAATATTGCAAAAGTAACTTTAATTTTCTGACAAAGGGTTCAGGCGCTAAAGCGCGCTGAAAAAGGGCTAGTTTAAAGCCCTCTGCCAAAACAAGAGAAAAATACTTCAAGATTGTTTCCTATGCTTCAAATGGTGTTTGAAATATAACAAAATTAAGAAATTTAAATTGTTTACTTATTTATAAATGACATTCATAAATAAGACATTCGTATGATAATATTTAATATTAATTTATATAAATATTAAGATATTGAAATTAAATAGTTTAAATACATTGTAATTACATTTTTGTTTATAATAATTATATTTTAAGTAGGAAAGGGATCAAGTATTTGTTTTACGAACAATGTAAGTGCTTGGATATACCTACGTATATTATTTTCTGAAACACGGTCTCCTAAAAAGACCATTTTCTTTTTTCTATTTATATTAATTACGAGTTAAAAGAGATAATACGGATGTAAGTAAACTTGTTGAATGGTTCACTCTTCATAATCCTTTCCCAAATACGAAACAAGTAGTATCTATATCTACTGGAATTGTGGGAAATGACCAGATAAACTGCCACAGAGCCCATAATATTAGTCTTGAATCAATGGTCAAAATAACTGGTTTGAAATTTAATGAAATAAAATTAAAGAAAGCAGACAAAGTTCTTCCAATTTCTGCAGTTAACAAATCCATAAAGGTAAATAACTACAAAGTTGCTGTCAATCCATTGCTACTCTTCCAAAGAATAACAGTAAACAAAAAGTTTGAACATAATCTCAAAGAATACCTGCAGTATGAATTAAGTCCATACCCAACATCGCTTTTTGATAATGCCGGCATGCGAAAAACTACAAAAGCAAAATTGTATAACAATATGGAACCTCTTAATATTGAGTTGGATGAAGATAATGTGACTTACATTATCGATGGTGGATTTATTCTGCATCGCGTCATATGGAGCAAAGACGATACTTTCTCGATTATTCTTCAGAAATACGTCAAACATTTGCAAATACATTTTGGTTCAAATATTGTTGTTGTATTCGACGGTTATTCATAGATAACAGTAAAAATATAAAAGCAGTGGATAAACTCAGAAGAACTGTTGCTTTTCAACATCTTACGAAATTCGTTTTGATGAGGCAACGATTGCGCCAATCAGCCAGGAAAAGTTTTTATCGAACCGGTGCAATAAAAAAAAACTTTATTGAAATGCTTATTGAGCAGTTAAAAACTGTTAACTTCACTACAAAACAAGCCAGAGATGATGCTGATACCCTCATCATCGAAACAGCCATTGAAGAATCGAAACATCAAAAGACCGCCGTCTTAGTTGGAGAAGATGTTGATCTGTTAGTTATTTTAATAGGACGAACACAGTCACATCAGCGAGAAATCTTTTTTTAAAAAAATGGGTAAAGGTAATGTGGAGACACGAATGTATTCGTCTAAAAGCTTCGACAAATATCCTCGTTCTAAAGAACATATTTTATTTTTGCACGCTATCAGTGGATGTGACACAACATCTGCGCTGTTTAAAAAAGGAAAACTGGCAATTATAAAAATGTTCGAGAAACATTCCAATTTGCACGAATCAACTCAATTGTTTCAGGAAGACAACTGCCCTCCAAACACATTATTTGAAAATGGAATACGTGTTCTTTTAGAAATGTATAATGCTCCAAAATCAGAACTTAGTATTGACAATTTTAGATACACACAATTCATTAAATCAACAAGACTCAATAAACCGGAGCAGTTATCATCTCTACCACCAACAAGTGCAGCAGCTCGACAGCATATTTATCGTGTCTACTATCAGATCCAAACTTGGTTAGGGGAAGATTTAGAACCCAGAGAATGGGGGTGGGTAATACAAAACGAGATCCTGGAACCCACAACAACATTATTACCTTCAGCCCCAGAAGAGCTACTCAGTACGATCTTCTGCAATTGCAAGAAAGGCTGTGGCGCGAACTGTGGAAGTAGAAAAGTAGAGTTGCAATGCTCCTCAGTTTGTGGCCAGTGTAACGGACAAGCATGTCTCAACGCTTCATCATATCCAAATGATCTTGATGAAGAAAGTGAATATGTACCTGAGATTCTTGAGGTTTTAGAGCCAAGTATTACGGACAACGAGGATGATGATAACGATCTGGAAATTTTATATGGGCAACCAGAAGAAGGAGACGACGACGAACAAGAAGAAACGTAAGCTGTATGCCTGCTATTGATAATCAGAGGTAATAATCGCCTTATAATTTAACTTAAGCAAAATATAATAGATTTGATAATATGATAAATAAAAATGTAATTACAATACATAAAAACTCATTCCAATATGTTATTATTTACACATAATTAAACAAAATATTATCAAATTTATTTATAATTAATTCTTATTTATAATTAATATTAATATTTGTTAATAAGTAAATAATGTAACTAATTAAGACTAAATTTGTAGATAATTTTATTTTCTACAAGTTTTGTAATAGCTTCAAATATCATTTGAAATATAAGAAAAAATCTTCAGTGGGTTTTCTCCCTTTTAGGCCGGAGGGCTAAAAACTAATTAAAGTTAATGTAAGCATTTTGCAGAAAATGTTATCTACATTAATTTTGTAGCTGGTGTTATTCAATGAAATGCCTAGTTTTTGGATAATTGAGGATAGGAAAGGGGGTTTCTCTAGTTTTTTGGCTCAAAGGTCAAAAAGTCGCTTTTTTCAGCGCTATTTAGCGCCTAAAAATTTCGTTAGAAAATTAAAGTTAATTTATGAATTTTGTAAAAAATGTTGCCTACTTCAATTTTGTAACATGTTTTCTCGATAAAATGCATAGTTTTTGAGAAATCGAGGGTGAAAGATGAAGTTTCTCTCGTTTTAGTCTGAAGGTCAAAAAGTTGTCTTTCTTCAGCGCGTTCTAGCGCCTAAACCCTTGGTCAGAAAATTAAAGATAATATATGTATTTTATAGGCAATTTTGTCTACTTTAATTTTGTAATTGGATTTTTTTAAATAAAATGCAGTTTTCGAGATATAAGCAAAAAACCGATTTTCTTGACCTTTGACCTTGAATATCTCGAGACGCGGACACGAGATTATATGAGACTTTTTAGCTTACTTTTAGAATGTCAAAACAAAGATTTTTGCAAATTTTCAGCTTGTTATCTTTCATTCCGAGGTTGTATCTTTATTTGACTGGACAATTAAAGTAAAGTAATATGTTTGTCTCAAGGAACATATAACAATGTCTCAAGGGAACAGTGAACAAAGGCAGTATAAGCAAAATGAGATTTAAAGTGTCATGTTCGTTTATTATTATAAATCAGGAATATCAAACTCGTTCGTCATCGAGGGAAAAATTAACCATTATATACAAAGCCGTAAGCCACATTAAAAAGAAGAGAGAGAGAGAGTGAGAGAGAGTAGATTTATAACAATTCAATCATGTTAAAGAATATTCATAAAAGAGCTTCGAAGTTATTATCATTCGTAGTTTTTTTGACCTTATTTAAAGAAAAACCTGTCAATATTTTCACTATCCAAATCTATAAAATTTGGTTGAATTTGGTATGTTGTTAGCTATTTTATAAACTGTTTGTACACGCTGATCTCATAATCTTGATCTTTAAGAACTTTTATTATTGTATAAAGATTCTATGAAGATAAAAAGAGCAAACAAGTCGTACAAAATTGCACTAGCGAACATAATATCCACTTTACACTATAAATCGACTGATATATAAATACAGAAATTCAGAATCAACATCCCATATCAACACGTTTATTCCAATATGAAATCACACTAAATTTTAGTTAACTGGAATAATAAATTCTTAACAACAATTTAAATATTGATCGTTAGAGGTTAGTTTAATTAATTGGAGGTTAAATAGATTAATTTGAATTCCACTTTTCTTGAAATTTAAATATTTTCTTTCGAATTCATTTTTAAATATATTTTTAAAAAGATCTAATTAGTATATCCTAAAAATTTCAATTCCGATGATTTTTGTAATAATGCCTAGCAACATGTAAAATGAAATAGATTTTGTTTTTGAAAACTGTTTTTACAAAGTAATAAATTGGAGCATCGTACCAAGCGTTTAACCAAAGTAATAATTTGAAAACGTGAATACTATTAAATAATATCGTAACATTGTAAATTTGACTAAGTTTACTAAGGTGATTAATGATATCAACTAAAAACTTTGAGTTTCTTGTCCGTTGGTCATCTTTAAATTGTCCACATTCATAATTTGTCGATTAAAAAAGAAAATTGGTAGTCTCTTGTAACCAGATAAAAAGTTAAAATATCATTAGTGGAAAGCCATAAACTTTTTCTGTTTATGTTCAATATCCACATTTCCAAAATTTTTACTAGATTGATGAGGAGTGAGCGTACAAACATAAATGATAGTTTAAAAAATGTTTTTATGCACATATCTGGAATTTAAAATTTTACAGCACAATCAAAATTATACAAAAATGTATTATCTTGATATTTTCATTTTTCTTTAAATTTTGAAATTGCTCTCTTTTTAACAGCAGTCATGACAGGGACTCTGTTATTTGCAGTATAATTTACTTTTAAAACTACAAACAGTCTTCAGTCAACACTTTCGTAAATGAGTGAAAAAAATCGATGTTATACCGAGCATAGCAAAATTTTCCAGAAGCTCCTCATTTATTTTTAAGTTATCATCATAGCTACGAATATAAACTGTCTTATGAGAGTAACTATGTCCATCTGTGCTTTCGTAAATTACAAAGTTTCGTAAATACGTCAAATATTGAAATAGTAGATTTAAATTCACTTCTCTGAAAAGTTCCCTACTATATCATCAATCTTTCTGGTGAAATGGTATTCAAATTTATTTAACTGCTCTGGATATCATTTCTCCTTTATAGTGAATGATTTCGACTTGCGTGAAATTGAATGTAAGAAAGCAAATCAGTTGTCTTTTTTATAGCACCTGTGTTATTTTCAATAGGTTTTGTCAATACACTTTGTTTTTTTATGGAATATCTGTTTCAAATTTGACAGTTTATTTTTCCGAAGTTCGGCCAGATACCTGTAAGATCTCTTGATACTTAGTATTGTCGTGACTTTTTATGTTAGATTCTTCGCAAGTATAAAAGAGTTTCTCCATATGAAATATAAAATTTCAATTTTCTATGAAATATAAAAATATTGCAAATCCAGTTTTTGTTGAAATCTCGATGTTCGTTTTCAATGAATCATATTTATTCACTCTGGTGACAGCTTTAACATAATTTTTCAAATCCTAACATATATGTGAGTACGAATATAATAGTAACTAGGCTATACCGAGTATTCGCAATTGAAGCGCAGCAGTTTGGCTTTTGTCGATGAAATTCAGAGAACTTATCGTACCACAGCTGAAAGTTGCTGTTGAGAGAATATCGAATTGAAAATCAAATACTTTATAAAAATAAATACTACAATTAAATTTGATTGCTAAATTATTCTGCTCATTGTGAATAATGACTGATGCATATATACACTGTGGCAATGTCTAGCACGACTGTTGAAGATTGTTAGGAAGGTATCGACTATACAAGGTTCCACCGGAAAAAATGTAAAGCGACTTTCTCTAAGTAAAAACCATCAAAGATCTGATTTGGTAATATTTTGGCGCTTAATTATATCAAGGATCGGGGTGACTTCGAGCTTATTCCTTGCTCTCGGTGGTATTCCGGAAAGGGTGGGAGCGTCGACTGACGGATATACACACCGAGGCAATACCTAGCCCGACTAAGGCAGGTGTTTATTCATAGGGTTTGCCTAGAAAGTTGACCTTTAATTACTGAGGCTACAGATCGAATTTAAAAATTCGGCCCACATTATTACCTGTGTTTGTGATGAATAACATTCTAATTGATCAAGCCATTGCTTTGAAATCGTGTTCATTTCATTGTAATATTGGTTCGGATACATATCAAGCTTCACTCATCTTCAGCTTGCTGTGCTTCAAAATTAAAAAAAAAAAATAAAAACGAAAAAAGAAAGATCATACAGCACTCATTACTCGACACATTTACTACCCTAAATAATAAAAATAATTATAGAGCTCAACTTCAAAATTTACATGTCTAAATAAATACGAGAAGGTACCTGAGTAATATTTTCCGAGGGTGGGGAGTGTGTGTGTGGGGGGTCTTTCACAAAAACTAGCGTTATAATAACTTTCAAAGCTACCCATTTAAAATTATTATTTTAACTATCGTTTATTAGGCATATTTCATTTAAGTTTTAATACATACCTTAGTATTTATTACTTAATAAATATTACTTTTTAATGTTACGTAAAGTCAAAGAAAGTAATAAAATAACGTATTGGTTTCGACATAAAAACAGAAGATAACAATTTATAAGTAAAATACTATAAAGCTTTTATAAATCTTTCAATTTTCTGATGCATAATCACGTACTTTATTGCACTTCAATTGGTTATCTGTGCATTCACAATCTCTTGGATTTGAAATTTAATATTTAAAATTGTGTTAGATTTATCTATATACATATAACATACTTCCTGATATTTGACATATCTATAACTATATGATTACTGCAAATGTGTTCGTGTAAAGAGTTTTTTTTGCATGCGTGTTCGAATAACAGAAAACAAAGGAATGATAATAATAAGTACTAATTCGCGTTCATAGGAGTACTCGTATAGCAACAAAAATATTACTGTATTTAGAATTTTCTTTATTTTTTTTACATCATTTTTTAAAATACTAGAGAGAATAAATTTTAAGATGAAAATCCTTTCTAATATATTAATTCAAAACACGAAATATCTTTATATAAATGTTAATATTGCATTATGCTTAAGGCTTTTGAAGAAGCGTAGAATGCCATATCTCAAGACATTTGACAAAAGTCTGTTTTTCCATATCTAATTAGTCAGATAATTTAAAAATATATTTCTGGACGAAAAATAAAATGTTTGAAACAAAAAAAGAATCACTGCCATTATTAAGCAACAAGTGTTATTGATTTCTAAAATTTTTTCTTCCAAAATAATAAAAAAAAATTCCCCAACGTTTAAAATTCTTGTGAGAAAAATATATTAGATTTTTCCGAGTTCAAGAAAAAAAAAACATTATTTTTAATAGCCAAAATTATCGCTAAAGCGGCAAATTTTGCAAACAAATTAACGCTAAGTGTATACAAGTGCTTTCTTAGAGAGAAAAAAGATTATTATTTTTCTTTAACAAAAGAAACTGTCACTTTATGCCCCTATATAAACAGACTGGGTTTTATTAACATCTGTGCTTGGTGAGTGCAGTTCGTACATTTCTTAACAAAAGAGGTATTAGTTTGAGTGCAGTTAGCCGATTTCCCCGTGTAAATCCGTCGAAAACCTGAATTCAGAAAAAAATTCAAATGCAATCCTTTTTAGTATTATAGATAGAAGAAAGTAAAAATGTTATTCATAAAATTGAACCAAATTATATATATATGTTTTTGGCTATGGCCAGCAGGTCGCAGTTGAAATTTGTGATATTCCACAGATGGCGCTGTAATAGCATTTTTGTGCCACTTTCATTATAGTATCATCGGAATGTGCACGAAGTTATGCATAGAATTGTACCAAACTTCATGAATACGTTTTTGACTATGAATGTCAGGTCCTAGTTGAAAATGGGGATATTCCCATCAAAATAGACGCTGTGATGGCAATTTTGTGCGATTTTCTCGATTTTATGCTGCTTAAATGAAGAATTTATGAATATTTTTCGACGAAATTTTATATTTAGGTGTAATGTACTAAGCCGAGGTTTGTATAATATTTTGTAGAAAACCGGCCTATAAAAGGTGGGTCTGTGATAGCGAATTTTGTTCGGCTTTCGGAACGGGATAGCATTAGACCAAGCTGTTGTGCTGTGCTGTCGTATACCAGCTGCTCAGAAAGCGAAGACCACGGCCTCGCGTGAGCGGGATGTCGGGGAACCGTTGGTGCGTGAGAAGATGATATGAGATTCGACTACCCAGAGAAGAATAGGGAAAAAAATCCTACTAAATCATCTAATTGTCCAATCTAGGTTTAATTTTAGGTAGCTTTCATTACTAAAAGCTACCTATTGCAGCCGTTCAGAGAAAAGTAGTTTCAGAAAATTTTGGTATATTTTCACCGATCATGACCCCCAGACCACAAAACCACCCTTCGTTCAAATGTCGATTTATATATAATAGCCATATATATACATATCTAACATTTGTCATGCTGTAACTCTCTTATTTATGAACCGATTTCGATGTGACTGAGAATGTGCATAGAACATACCACGGTCTCGACCGAGTTCGTTGCCAAGCTCCTTCCGCCATCTTGTTTCAAAATGGTGGCCAGTTATAAAAATTTAATTTTTTAAAAAAATCAAAAAGATGTACAAAAAAATTATAAATTGATAAAGTTGTTTCCGTTAAGTGTTATATCGTGATACAAGGATTCCGGAGCATTTTTTGTTTTGACTATATCTTAAAAATGGCTGAGATATGGCTGTTTGAAATTTTAGGGTGGCTGACATTTTGAAACAATCTGATTTTTGTTATGCTGTAACTCTCGTATTTATGAAGCGATATGAATGTGACTGATCATGTGTACATTACATACCAAGGTCTCGACCGAGTTCGTTGGCCAGCTTCATCCGCCATCTTGTTTCAATATGGCGGTCAGTTAAAACTTAAAAAAAATTTTAAAATTCAAAAAAGGTGTTCAAAAAATTATAAAGTGAAAAAGTTGTTTCTTTTAAGTGTTATATCGTGATACAAGGATTACGAAGTATTTTTTGCTTTGGCTTTATCTTAACAAATGGCTGAGATATGGTAATTTGAAATTCTGGGGTGGCTAACATTTTGAAAAAAGCTGAGTTTTGTTATGCTGTAAATCTCATGCTGAAATTCACATTCAAATTCAGTATTAACGAAAACCGGGATTGAATCTTCTATAATCGGGTTCCAAGCCTTTTAAGCTTCGGGTGTTTGAGTAAAATGAGTTGAATTTTTAAAAACATGGAATATGGAAGCTACCTTTTCCTCCCGGTACAGGCCCGGAAGAACGTTTTCGACTTCGATTTGGTTTAATTTCGATTATTAACACGTACAAGATAGAAGAAAGTTTTGGGATTAGCAAATTCAACTAGTTTTTTTTTCTTTTTTGTAACTATGTTAATTTTTGTTATAAATAATTAGCTGTAATTATATAGGTAACACAAATCTGACTCAAATACTTACAAGAAAAAAATAATTTGTCAGAATATTTACTTTAAGTAGAAGTAAAATATGTTTTAAGATTAAAAAATAACTGATTTTTATTACTATTTTTTTAAATATTTTCAAAGCATTATTTATATTTTTCTTTCAGATAATCTGATATTTTCGCAGATGATTATGACAAATATCAACCACCTTGGAGTAAAGGTAATGTATAAAATTATTGAAATTTATTTTAGAAATTTGAAAACTTAATTTTTAAAATTCACGATTATAGTAATTAAAAAAAAATCCAACTTACAAGGAGAGGACCAAGCTTGGTAATCACAGATTTTGATTATTTTTATATATGTTGCAGGGTAGAAGCCCCTTCGTCTCAGGTTCAACGGATTTTTATACAACGCTCCTTAGCTCTCGAGAAATAGGGGGGAGGGTAATATTTTAACACAACTTAAATATTTACTTTGTAACAGAATTATTGCGTTGGTAGTAGCTCACTTGTTATGGCATCTGTTCGTAGATCCGGGTTCGAAACTGGGACGAGCTACGTTTGTTTTTTTCATTTTTTGTTTTATAAATATACTTGTAATTACTATTTAATAATCCTAATTAAAAGTTATAATATTGTGCGTTAATTATAATGTTAACCTATTTATTTTTTATTTGTAACTAAATCGTCGTATAAAATATCATTAAACAGTTAATTTTTTAATCACTTTTAAAATGTATTTCATATATGCTTTATCGATGCAACGTATTGAACAATTGTGTCAATTCGGGATTTTAAAGAAACATCATTTATATATATGGCCTTAACAAGGGAAGTCAATGCAATGATAATCCTATTCTGTTTTTAAAGTAAGAAGCATAATTATATTAAAATTTAGCATAAGAATTATTGAAGAATTTTTATTTTTTTTATATAAGAATTGCAACATTTTTTTTTTTTTTTTTTTTTGCATATTAAAGATTTTAAAATTTTTAATACGCATACTTGCGCTTTGAATTAATTTATAATTAATATGTATGATTTTGTAACAATTTTGTAATTCTTACTATTCAATAATGGATCCCTTAAAAAAAAATTCCTTTAAATGATGATAAATGTTTAATAATGGCTTAAAAATCAAATAAATTAAATACATTAGCATTATAATTAATGTATGATGATAAAATTTTTAATTGAGATTATTAAATTATAATTACAAGTATATTTATAAAACAAAAAATGAGATAAACAAACGTAGTTCACCCCGGTCTCGAACGATACGTGGCCCGTGGATAAACGAGCAGACGCCATAACAACTGAGCTACCACCAACGCAGTTAGTTCGCTACAAAGTAAGTATTTAAGTTGTGTTATAATACTAGACCCCCCCATTTCTCGAGAACTAAGGAGCGTTGTATAAAATCCATTGAACCTGAGACTAAGGGGGTTCTACCATACAACATATATAAAAATAATCAAAATCTGTGATTACCAAGCTTGGCACTCTCCTTGTTACATAAGTAAAATAATTTCATTTTTTTTTTAAATATTGATTTTAGTCACTAACTTTTAACTCGTGTTTGGATAATTTCGGATTTATTGAGCAATTTTATTAATTTATTTTCATTAAGGAATATATTTTCTGAAATATCAAAAAAAAATATAATACAGTTCCTTTAAATTTCTTACAGGACACCTTGCTCATGTTTATTTACAATTGAATGTAATAGATATCGATAAGATCGATGATGGATCAATGGTAAGAAAGAAATCTTACTTATTTATTACCTTTATTTAATGTAATATTCAAAGTTACTAATTGGCAAAAGTTTCTGCTTAATACTTAAAAATAATGAAAACGAAATCATCCCATGATTAAGCTTATTTATAAATAAAATAAGAATTTGAAAAATATTTTTATTTTGATAGGTAAAATAAATCTGAAAGCTTTCTCAAATAATACAGGGTGCGTAGAGGTGCTTATTTTTCATCACGAATATTTTCGAATGGCAAACGTTGCCTTATTTAATTGCAGAATTCTCTGATTAAACAAGGCGAAGTTCATTATTTGAAAATAGTTGTATTCAAATGTAAGCATCTCTACACATGCTGTAATAATATTGAATGTTCTTTTAGTTTTAAGTTCTGTCATGCGATTAAAGTGAACTTATAATCTGGAAAACAAATTGCATGATTCAGCATGATTTAATTTAATTCTCTCGATAAAAAAAAAGAGGAATAAATAGTATGAAAAACAGTGATCTTTGCTAAAATATCTCATCAGAGGTAGTTCACTATAAACTTCCAATAATAAAAAGTTGTATTTCTATACAAGAAAAAAAAAAGTTTAACCTTAATATTACATTCCTTCAATCGAAATTTTCATTTTTTTTTGTTGTTTTTTGTTTGCCGTTTGCTTTTGTAACATACACAGATTTTAATTTCCGTATAACAAAATGTAGTGATGACTTGATGTGCTTATTGTAGTGAAATTTTGATTTGTTACTTTCATAGTTTACAATAATTATAATGACTTTCGATGATTTGTCTGCCTTAAAGCGCGATTATGTGGAAATAGTTTAGAATAAAAAAATATGGCACCCATGTTTTCAGGACAATATAAATAAACTTTTGAGTTCTGGTTTGTTATTTAAATTATTGTCTCTCTCTTTCTTTTTTGGTTCGTAAATGAATTTGAAATTTTTAAGGGGCTATTTTGATTACAAAAAGTAGAAAGCTACCTATTGCAGCCGTTCGGAAGAAAGTACTTCTGGAAAATTTCGATATATTTTCACCTATCATGATCCCTAGATCTCAAAACTACTCTTTGTCCAAATGTTGATTTATATCTATCTATACAATATTATTATATCTTACTTTAGTCATGCTATAGCACTATTATCTATGAATCGATTTGGATGTGAGTTTACTTATCAAGTTTTACTTATCAAGTTTACGACTGAGTTTGTTGACCAGCTTCATCCGCCATCTTGTTGCAAAATGGATGCCACTTAAAGATTTCAAATTCAAAAAGATGTATTAAAAAAGATTAGAAATTCTAAAAGTATTTCGTGTTAGGTTTTTGGGCCTTGATACAAAGATTCTGGAGCATCTTTTGTTCCAATCTATCTGAAAAAATGGCTCAAAAATAGCAGTTTGAAATTTTAAGGTGGCTGACATTTTGAAACAAGAAGGCAGAATTTCTGTATAACCGGGTTTAATTTATGAATTGTATTGAACATGTCTTCTGGCAAAATTTCTTTCATTACTGTAACCATTATTCCAACTTTTGTATGCTTAACACTATACATTCATATCCGCCAACGTCAAATTCTCGCCAAGTTTGACGCCACAAATAGGTTGTCATAAATGAAGCCAACTGGGCTATAGCTGACTAATTTGACGAAATTCTCATTCAACAGAAGTACCCTATAGGCTTTGAGGTTAAAACATATATGGTACTTCCGGATGACCTAGAGTCTTGAAATTTAGCACAAAGAAATGTCTTATAGCACATATAAAGAAAAAACGCCGAAAATCATTTATTTATAAATCTATGTCGAACTATTAAGTGACAAACTCATGAATTTCCATATTTGGTACTAGCGCATCGTAACGGTAATATAACATAACGGTACGGAACCCTCGGGATACGTGTCCTATTCTATCTAGTGCTGATTTTTTAACATTTTAAATACACGACCATTAGTGATAACTATGACAACTTTCTGTTATTTTTTTGATTAAATTTAATTAGAGCTCAGATAAATTTTCATTTAGATGAGTATGCATTTCAAACGTAGATACATAGCTTGTCACTCTTCATTAGATTATATACCTGTTAAATATTATGTACTCTTGTTTATTTTTCCTTTGAAAATATAGATTTTCAAAAGAAATTAACACATCTCTTTTCCATTACCATGTAGGAGTATAGTATGCAAAGTTATTTAACAGAGTTTTGGAAATATAATCGCTTAAATCTCAGTGGCTATCTATCAGAAATGGAGGTGGCTTTAAAATTTCCAGCAGAGCTTGTGAAAAAGCTTTGGGTTCCTGATTTAGTTTTCGATAATACAAAACACGGCGTACTCTTTGATCTTTCTCAGCCAAACACATACATAGAAGTTTTACCATCTGGCTTTTTCTGTCGATGGAGCAGGTTTGTTACCAAATTAATATTAATTTTTAATAATTTTGTTGCTATAGTGATTATCCTAATTATTAAAATTAGTTTTTATGAAATTTTTATATACAGGGTGGCCATAAAATAACGTGATGTGTCCTAACTATTCCAATTAGTTTTTATGAAATTTTTAGGCACAGGGTGGCCATAAAATAATGTGATGTGTTTTGAGTCCTGTAGCGACAAATCTATCAGACGAAATGTAACAAAATCCCGTGTGCGTGCTCAGTGAATCATGCGGTTACGATAGCTTGAAAATTTAGTACTAAAGCAACCTCCTGTGAATACTTTAGAGGTTTTTATTTTAAATGGACATATTTGAATAATTACATTCCTGAAAAAGCGATCATGAAAATAAAATGAATAATTTTTACATTATAACTCTAGTTTTTAATCACATATACCTAATATTTAAATTGAAAAAGCATCTACATAAAATGTATAACTACCGCAGATGTTCAAAATTATTACATCTCTGGTCAATACACTGCTTATAACAGTGGGATATTGATTCACAAACTCATTTGGTGTTGTGGCTCATTCTTGCTCAATTGCAGTTCCGGAACGCTGTTTTTGAACATCCACAAATTTTCTTTTTTCAAAAGTTGATCTTGGTCCACTCATTATTTTCAATTAATTGTACCTTGAAAAGAAAGAAAAATTAGAAAGTTATGATCCGTTAAACAGTGTATGTATACATTTTACTGAGGCATCATGTATATATATATGGGATTTCTTTATTATAAAAAAACTGTTAAAAGGCTAACTTCTATTTCTTTATATTCATTTTTTAGGGCTTTTTTTAAAATTCAAAGGTTTTGAAGGGCTTTTTTCTAATAAAAAACGCAAAATCAGGATTTTTAAACAATAACAAAAAATGATTAGTAAGTTGACTATTGATTGTGATACTTCAATATAAGTTTTAAAAATAAAGACAGTAACTTATTTTTCTTTATTTATTCATATACAGTCCATCTCGGCTAAGATAGTTTACAAAATATATATATTAGAATATGGGAAGTTAATCATTTATATACACTCTAAAAACGACATTTTTAAAACTGAGCAAAAAATACTGAAATCTGAGAATGTCGCATAGTCAAAATGGCTCCGAATGAAAATTACTCAAGTTTGAAACATGCATATACTCTTTACTGAAAAACATGCACACACTCAAGAATAAAACATCATGTGCTCATATTTGTGTATGTCCATGTTTCAAAAATGAGTATGAACTGATATGTGCTCATTTTGAGTATGTCCATGTTTCAATATTCTGAGTATTTCTGGTATTTCCGAATTGAAAGTATTGGGTCTTCACATTTGAAACAAAAGGTTTCATAACAATATGAAAACATCGATTTACTCAGATTTGAAAGAGTCATTTTTTTCAGTGTACCAAACATCTAAACAAGTACATTCATTTATTTCTAAATGTTAAAAGGATTGATGTGATAGTAATTTCAGACTCTTTTCATTTGATGATGTTTTAAAATTAGCGTAGAAGTGTTTCACTCTGCATATTTAAATACTCAGTGCAATTGATATTTACCTTTAAACGCAATTTTCATCTCTTCACTTAATATTTTCTTAATGAAATATTAGATCATTTGATGTGTGCATTAATTAATTTAAGGTGTGAAAGTGTCACCGTATACTGCATTCGAAAGATAGTAAGATTCCACTAAATAAGATATAATGTTTTGAACTCGATGTTTTTTATTATCTATATTTTATATGCATAATTATTGACCAATACATTATTTAAAGCTGCACGTTTAAAATCAGTTATTCTAAAATCTTATAAAATGAAAGCAATAATAAAGCTGAATCCCTTATGTTTCTTTTCAGACAATTACTCTTATTTATACGCTAATTTTACATTCGTTCGGAGGGTCAGTGGCAGCATATTCAATGTGTATGTTCCTAGCATGCTTGTCGTGTCTTTATCCTGGATTTCATTTTGGCTGAATATTGAAGATGTGCCTGCGAGAATAACACTTGGTGTGACTTCCCTATTGACTTTAGCAGCTCAGATGGTTCAAGCCCGTTCAGGGTTACCTCCGATTAGTTACATGACAGCCATTGACATATGGTTATTTGCATGTCTCATAATGGTATTTAGTTCAGTGATCGAATTTGCTATTTCGTATCACTTCTTCATCTCAAATAAACAAGTACGTAAATTAAAATATAACATTCCACTATAATTTATTGGTTGCTTTGTACCTGTATAATATATTTGTAACTAATTTTGTTTGAAATGTACATATTATTAGAATTACCCAATGTTTTTATACAATTGAGCATAAAAAAAGGAATCAAAATTATTTCTCGAAATATATTTCAAAATATATTTGAATCGGTCACTTTGAAAAGGGGTCAACTCCATAGGAATTGCATAAGAGTTGACCCCTTTCCAAAATGACCGATTCATTTACACTGAACCACTTAACAGATTTGCCCGAACAATTGTAATCTTCGCTTTATTAATTGGCAGAAATTTTTCGATTATATAAGGAAAATATTTTAGTACGGAAAAACTGGTGTTTTGACCCCATTCTTAGCTTATTGTGTCAAAAAAAGAAACTGTTAAGGGGTTAAGGGAAGGTTCTACTTCTTTGGCCCAAAATTCGCGTGATTTTCACGATTTTTTTCGGTTACAGAAAAAAAGAGATATCACCTTCGGAATTTTTTTGCATTATATTTATTGATATTTCACTTAAATATTTAAATTTTTCTGAAAATGAATAATACGCCTTGTATGACGGGGAGTACCTGCAGGCAGCGCCTTGAACTCCCAATCGAGCAACCGTTTTCTGAGGTCACAAGCATCCGAAACAAATTAGGTCGCCCAATCGTGACAGAGAATTAAATTTTGTGTAGCTTATACCAAGATCTAGTTCAAAAAGCTGATTTTTGATAAAATGTGGTGGTCATTTGAATAAAAAAGATAATATTTTCGTGTTTGTTTTTACGTTTTGCGAGTTCGAAAAAAAATGAATAAATAGAGATTACACTTTTCGGTGGCATAAGTTTCAGAAAAAATTATTATCTGTCTTTTAAAAAATGAAGGAAATCGGTCGAATAGTTTTCGATAAAAATAGTCTGCCAGTTTGAAAAATATGGTTTCGAGGTGGTTAGAAATGGTCTTTTATCCGTGGTTTTCGACATGGTTTCAAGACGCATTTTCGACATGCCGTCGAGACGGGTTTTTTCGACAGGGTTTCGAGATGCATGTCGACATGGTTTCTAAATGGTTATTTTCAACACTGTTTTTAGACACAATAAATTTTGTGCGTAGAAAGCTGTTTTCTAGCTGCTATGGTGTTACATGCGAGAGCATAATTTCATTTTGCATTTTTTTTTGCAAGGAATTGAAATATTACGAAATCGCTTTATGGTAACAACCTACAGACTTCAGGAATGTCCAAAATGCAAAATAAGATAGAAAATTTTTATCCAAAAAAGTTAAACCTCCCATTCAGCTCGTACAATATGCAGTGAATGCATATAAAAATGGAATAAAATTTATTTTTTGTAATTAATGCATAACATTCACTTATTGGCGGAATATTTACAACTGTTTTCAAATATAAAAAAAAAATAAAACGTAATCCCACGGGTAAAACACACTTCTATTTAAAGCAGAGCATTTCTAGAAATGTTATTCAAAGCATAATTTTTAAATGATTCCCAAATAAGAAATTATGAGCAGCAGAAAGCATTTGGCAGATTTGGTTTGCTTGGTCGGGTTGTAAGATTATAGCATTCTAGTGTGAGTAAATGTTACATCGCGATATAGCTTAATGTTCAACTTAGCGTTATGAATCGACTTTGAAAGCTTTACAAAATGGTTAAAATGTTTGCAGAAGATGCGGATCTGGGTTCTGTACAATTACTTCAATGGCAGATTACCGCATTCTAAGCCACGGTGCAGACGCCAAAGATCAATATTTGCAAAACAACACACCTCTCTGCTACAGGGACACCTCCACCTCTCATATCTCGGCAAATGTTTCATGTAGATTTCTTAAATGTATTCATCTTTCATTACGATAATGATGATTTTGTTCCTTTATCATGGTCTCATGTCACAGCCAAGCTGAATTAGGTCAGTATACATCTGTTTTGTTTCCAAAATCACAGAAATCAAATACTCTTAACGAATGAGTCTCTTAATTTTCAGAAAGATTCCGCATGTCTTTAATGTAGGGAAGGCCAGGG
The DNA here is from genome assembly GCA_963931845.1 of Maratus michaelseni. Lineage (NCBI taxonomy): Eukaryota > Metazoa > Arthropoda > Arachnida > Araneae > Salticidae > Maratus > Maratus michaelseni. The sequence continues at coordinate 77,882,398 of OZ007592.1, read as the reverse complement.
ACACGAATCTGTAGAATAATATTGTAAGAAAATAACATTACAATGGAGGCGATTTACTAGTATGGGAAATAATGGCATATATTTTTTCTAGTAGTTCGGTAGCAGATGCCCAATATTAGCGGCAAAATCCTACATCCTATCGGTTGTCCTTAGGCAGACATACCTACGCGATATTCATTGACGTGATCATCATGCACGACCAAATAGAATTATCTTGTTTTAGAAATATCAGGATAGTGAAATATTAATACAGTCCTAGTGGCTTTCAAGATCACCTGAATTGACCGTGTCCTTCATTCTTCATAGTGTTCCATTCATAAATATTGGTTTCAGTAGAAACGGGAGATTGGGTTACATTTTTAATTACAAATTGCGGATTTTCAATCGCATTGTTGCAAACAGAAGAACTGTATATACACGAGAACTAACTTTATATCCCGATTGCTGTTCCTATATACGTTCAAGATCATGAACAGCATGTTCACTAAATGGGAATATAATATTTTTTCTTTTCGCGACGAGTGGCACGTCACGTATACGTACCAATTGCTCGAAACCCATGAATTTGTACACCAGTATTTTAGTACAGAAATTTTCGCTTTTCTAATATCCTATTTCCAGTGATTAAAAGGAAAAACTTACAATTTGGAAAAACTCGTGCTGAAGAATTAAAATAAGTGTAAAAGACGCTCATCTCGAAGGGTTTAAATTTAAATCACATGTGGATCAGCATCTTAAAGAATGTACAATTTCAGAAAATCCATCATCGTCAATCTTGATATTAAGTAGAGAATAATAATGAATTTTGCAGTCATGAAAAGATCTATTTTTTGATGGGATTGGATTCAGAAATTTTGGTTCTCATACTCTCATTTACAAGGTGAAATATTTAGAAACCTCATTTAGCGGTTCTTTCACCTGTTCCTATCGAAATGGCATTGCTTCCAATATAATTTGTGCTCTCAGTAACGCTTTCTTTATACAATGTATCATTCAAAATGTTTGGAGAAAAAATCATCGGATAACATAATTATAAAGTTTCAGAATCTTGAATTAGTAAATTTGTTAAATGATATATTGCTATCTGTCATTGTTTGTCATAAATTCAACACAGAGATAATGTAAAACACTAATAACAAAGATTAAGCTAAGGTAGTAGCTCCGACATTTATTTAATCTTTGATGCTGCATAACACCTAAGTAATAAGAATTGTGTTTTGCAATTTCAATTTCGCTAATTGTCTTAGAGGCACGGTTAAAAACAACTCTATCAAATATATTGTAAAGAGAAGATACAAAATATATTTGTTTTTTAATTATTAGTTTACCTTCTCACTGACGTGTGCGTGTTAATAGGTTCAATAAGGTCCAGGTTTCAAAGCAATCCAAACAGTATTTAAATTAGCATAATTCTACGGATATAATGCAATTTTAATACATTGAGTAAAGATTGGAATGTCAACCGTCGGATCTGGGTTCCGTCACTGAACCGGTGAATTCGTCCACTGAATATTTTTTCCATCTCTTTATTAAGTGATTCGCAAAGTTTCACATTTTTCTGATGAATAGTTACTGCTGCAGGCACCCCTGAATAAAAAAAAAACATTTATGAACACCCTGTAAATTTAATATAAATAACTTCATGAGATTTTTTCGTTGTATCAGTTACATTACATATCTGCTAACAATGTCATTTTGCTTTTTCTCAACAGCTATCATTAGCCAATAAATCATCTCGAAAAGTTTCATGCATTATACCAAAGAGACAAATTCATCCGTTAAGATCAGGAATACGCTGTAACTTGGATTTCCTAATCATTTCAAGTACAGGAAGTTCCAGGAAATCAGAAGCGCGTCCGCCTATTAGAAATTCTACAATATACCTGGATAACATTAGCAGAAAGTTCTTTCCTGTGATGTGTACTTTGTTTTTTACAACCATATATTGGACATATTATCTATGTATAATAAAGTGATAACATATTCTTGTATTATCTTAACCTCCTAAATAAAAAAATTGCTATTATTTTTTTGTTTATTTATTAGATTATTTATTAGAATTTATTTATTATTAGAAAAACCCGCGGCTTTGCACGCGTAGTTGTTGTTGAAATATGCCAAGCAGCCTTTGCGTGAATTTGAAATGGACATGGAATTTATTAATTAAAAAATGTTATGTTAAATTCCGTAGAAATTGCAATTTAGAACGTTTTTAGGACGTTTTTCGCTCATTTAACTCTTTTCAAATTCAAATTTTGTTAGAAACCATTGTTAGTGAGCATGTATATGTTAAGAGTAACCGCATGCCAAGTTTCAAGTTTCTAGACCCTTCAGTATAACAAAAAATTTCTCTCATTCATCCTTTTAAATTTCGAATTTTTAAAAAATTTTCTGTGCGTGCATTTACGTTTTAAAAGTAGCAGCCATATCCAGTGGCGGCTCTTGACTGGTTTTATTTGGGGCACTAAATGCACGACTGCCAAACTTATTCTTTTCTTACCACTATTTTTCAAAAGAAAACGTTGTCTTTTTCATTTGCAGAAAGTTCTGCCATTAAACAAGTATAAGATTTCTTTTGAAAAATAGTGGTAAGAAAAGAATAAATTTTTCAGCCAGGCATTTAGTTCCCCCAAAATTGTAAGTCACGAGCAGCCACTGGCCATATCAAATTTGATGTTTCCATCCTTCACATTTCCATAAAAATTGCAAGTTACAACATTTTTAGAATGCTTTTCGTGCATTTAACCCTTTTAAATCTCGAATATTTGTATGTGTTCTTTTTGACCATTTACGATTTAAAAGTAACATCCATTTAAAATTAAAGTCTATGCTTAAAGAGATAAAAACATAACACGAAATGTTAAAAAATACCTTTTTATAAAGATTACATATGTTTCATTCGCTCTACCGACGACATCTTCAGATCTAAATGATAAATGAAAGTATTCTCGCATAGTTTTTTTGAAAATGGTAAACATAAACCACGACATCGCATGTCCAAGGCAAGCAGGTGTTTAAATCTAAATTAAATATTAAGCTTATTGCCCATCCATTACCCGTGAATCAATAGAAATATATTTGCGAAAAGATAACATTTGCAAAGAAGCCGCTTCTTTTGAATTACCTAAAATTTGGCACGCGATGATTTACAGATTGTAAAAGCAATAAAAATAAAAATAAATAATAATTTTCAAGTTTTCCAGTTTGACCAATTGAAGCACCTGCTTGCCTTGGACATGCGATCTCGTGGTTTATGTTTACCATTTTCAAAAACTATGGGAGAATATGTTATTTATCATTTAGATCTGAAGCTGCCGCCGGTAGAGCGAATGAAACATATGTAATCTTTATTAAAAGGTATTTTTAAATATTTCGTGTTATGTTTTTATCACTTTAAGCATTAATAGACTTTAATTTAAAGTAACATTCATGTCAAATTTTAACTTTCAATCACTAACAATTCTGTAGAAATCTTAATTTAGAACATTTTTAAAATGGTTTTCACGAATGTCACTATTTTAAATTTCGAATTTCTTAGAAACTGTTTTTAGAGAGCATTTACATCTTATATGTAACTACCATGCCAAAGTTTAATTTTCTAACTCCTTCAGTACCACAAAAATCGAAATTTCTGAACGTTTTTCGCTCATGCATCCTTTAAAATTAAAATAAATAAATAAATAAATAAATAAAATAAAATAAAAAACTGCTCTTTACGTGTATTTGCGCCCAAATGATAGCAACCAAGTTAAATTTCAACTTTCTGTACTTAACAATTCCATAGAAATAGCAATTTAGAGCGTTTTTAGGACGTTTTTCGCCCATTTCACTCATTTAAATTGCGAATTTTATTAGAAATCATTCTTAGCGAGCATGTGTATCTTAAAAGTAACCGCATGCCAAATTTCATGTTTCTACACCTCTCAGTATCACAAAAATAGTAAGTTAAGAACTTGTTTTTACTCCTGCATCCTTTTAAATTTCGAATTTTTTAAAAACTGTTTGGTGCGTACCTTTGCGTTTTAAAAAGCAGCAGCCATATCAAATTTGATGTTTCTATCTTTAACAATTCCATAAAAATTGTGATTTAGAACCTTTTCAGAATTCTTTTCGTGCATTTACCCCTTTTAAATTTTGAATGTTTTTAATCTGTAATTTTTGACCATTTACGGCTTAAAAATAACAGACATTTCAAATTTTAACTTTCCATCTCTAACCATTCTGTAGAAATCGTAATTTAGAACATTTTTAACGCTTTCCACGAATGTCACTATTTTAAATTTTGAAATTCTTAGAAACTGTTCTTAGAGAACATTTACATCTTATAAGTAACTACCATGCCAAATTTCATTTTTCTAACTCTTGCAGTACCACAAAAATCGTAATTTTTGAACGTTTTTTGCTCGAGCCTTTTAAATTTCGATTTTTTTAAAAACTGCTATGTGCGTGTATTTGCGCCTTAAAGATAGCAACCAAGTCAAATTTCGAGTTTCTATCCTTAACAATGTCACAGAAATAGCACTTTAGAAGATTTTTAGGATATTTTTCGATCATTTTACTCTTTTAAATTTCGAATTTTGTTAGAAACCATTGTTAGCATGCATGAATATCTTAAAATTAACAGCCATGTCAAATTTTGAGTTTCTATCCTTAACAGTTCCATAGAAATCGTAATTTAAAATGATTTTAGACAGGTTTCCGCTGATTTCACCTTTTAAATTTCGATTTTTTTTAAAACTGTTTAGTGTGCGCATTTGCGTCTTAAAACTAGCAGGGACATCGAATTTCAAGTTTCTATCTTTAACAATTCCGTAGACAGTGTAATTTAGAACGTTTTTAGAACGCTTAATTGTTTTACATTTCGAATATTTTAGAAACCGTTCTTAGAGAGGATTTACATCTTATAAGTAACTACCATGCCAATTTTCTTGTTTCTAGCTCCTTCTCTATAAAAAAAATCTAAATTTTAGAACGTTTTTCGCTCTGAACCCCCTTGGTGGTAGTAGCATCGACATAAAATAAAACCTATGTTGGAGCAGGGATTGTCACCATCCGTTTGCCACCATCACTTTTGAAATCGCTTCAGTAGTTCCAGAGATTACCTCCTACAAACATGAGTTTATTATTAATAGAAATAATGTATTCCGTATTCAGGTGTTACGTATAGAATATAATTTATTCTTTCCTGAAGAAAAATATTTATTCAATATTTTGTATATTTTCACTCTACAAAAGTGTGATTTAGAATTTCAGGCAAAATCGTTTTATCGTAAGAATAAGTTTTCTCTGTTTTATCAAATATACGCTTCAAATGCTAAACTGTCGAATACAAGAGCGCGGGTGCTTAAAATAAGTTCAGAGTTTTTAACTTTTTATATTTCTCTCTATTTCTTTTTCTGATTTCATATTTTTCTAAAGCACTGAAGCTAAAAATAGATTTATTTGTAAGTTATATAACAGTAGGTGAAATCCCATGAGGTAGGAATAGTGAAAAAAACTTAAACTGCGTTAACCAAGAAATAATCTGTATATTTAAAACACAAGCAAGTTTTTTCGTCATCTTTCCTGAAGTTTCTACGGAACCAATTTTAACAATAATTTTTTTTAAACTAAAAGCTGTCCATTTCTAGATGAACCCACACTGGCTATTTTTTTATTGTATTAAATATTTATATTTTTATATTTTATTTTACATTTAAAAACTTTTTAATAAAATTTATTTAAAATGCTGGGAATTGGGTTTGTCTTAGAGAAAAAAAGGAAATGGGTTATTTTACCTTTTTTCACTATATATGTGTTGATTTTATTTTCTCATTACAATTAAATAAAAATTTTTAAGTTTAAAAGATGGTGTTTAATACAATAAAGAATACAATTTCTTTCAAATGCACATAAAGTTAACACCTTTCTTAAAAAGAAGGCACCCCTTCAAAAACATAAACTGCAAAAACTTTTCTATAATTGTGTCAAAATAATATCATTTTAAGTGATTTTTCATTCCACGAACTTTTCAAGGAAAACAAAAACGCCATTCTTACTCTTGCCTATAAAAATGACGCTTTTTTAAAAAATCATTTAAGAGACTACGCTAGTCATCCGAAGAAACTCGAACGCTAATGTTAAGTCTATGGGAAGGTTCTTGACAGATTTCTCGCTCGCATTTTAATATTTTTAAAATATTTTTTTTGGCATAGCATAGCTGAGGCCTCTTCCTAACGTTGTTACTTTTTAGTTTTTCGATTTTGGTTCCAGTTATTTTATATAAGGGTACTTTCACTTTCAGAACCGGTTCCAACCGGTTCCAAAATTAAAAATGCCCGCATATAAAAAACTGCAACAAAAATCGAAAAAGTAAAAAGTAACAACGTTGGAGATTGACCTCAGGAATCCTATGAAAAAAAAGCATTTACAAATATTAAAATGCGAGCGATAAATCGCGCTAGAACCTTCTCATAGACTTAACATTAGCCTGAGCGTTTCTTCCCGTGACTAGTATAGACTCTTAACTAAAAATTTCATTCAAAACGTACATTTTCATTCAGAAAACTGAATGAAACAGTACGATTATTCAAGTTCAAACAAGAACAATGATAACAAGAATGAATAAAACAAGAAAAGACATAGACCGTCACGTTTTTTCTACGATTGCGTCTAATTGGCGTATTTTTCATTGGTCTTCCGTTCCTCCTCTACTGAGATTAAGCCCAAAGAGCTCATAATATTCCCAAAGAGGCCTAATCGCAGAAAGGCGGCATGCTTCTATTAATAAAAATGATGTCATGTTAAACAGAAAACAATCATCTATACTAATATAATAGGTCAGGATCACAAAATTTGGATAGTAGATTGATCTTATGACGAAGGAAAGCAATAAAAAGGATTTTTGAAAACTCACAAATTAAGGGGGTTAAATGGGGGATCGAAAGTTTTAGATCATTTTTCACCATATCTCAGTAGCAGTTTTAAGTAGGAGAATATGTTAGGGAGGTAGGAGAATTTGTTATTCAGGATAACAAATCTTCTAAAAATATAGTTAAAAATAGTTACATATATTTCAGCGATTTTAGAAATCCAACCACTAAGGGGGTTAATTTGGGGATAGGAAGATTTAGGTCACTTCGTCATAGCCCAAAAGTTGTTTCAGGTAGGAGCATGAAATTCACGATAACAAATCTACTAAAAAAATAGTTAAGCACGTTTTACAGCGATTTTAGAAATTCAACCACTAAGGGGGTTAGTTAAATAGGGATCGGAAATTTTAGGTCACTTCGCCATATCTCAGTAGCAGTTTTAGTTAAGAGCGTGAAATTCAGGATAACAAATCAACTAAAAAACAGTTAAACACGTATTTAAGCGATTTAGAAATTCATCACTAAGGGGTTTAAATGAGGGTTCGAAAATTTTAGATCATTTTTCAATATATGTCAGCAGCGATTTTAAGTAGGAGCGTCTAATTCAGGATAACAAATCTACTAAAAAATAGTTAAACACGTATTTCAGCGATTCAACCACTAAGGGGGTTAAACGTGGTTCGGAAGTTTTAGGTCCCATCGCCTTATCTTAGCAGCAGTTTTACGTAGGATTGTGAAATTCAGGATAACAAATCTACTAAAGAAAAACTGAAACATGTATTTCAGTGATTTTAGAAATTGAATCACTATAGTGGTTAAATGGGGAGTCGGAAGTTTTGGGTCACTTAGCCATACCCACGAAGCCGTTTTAGGGAGCAGTGTGAAATTCAGGATAACAAATCTACTAAAAAAATGGTTAAACATGTATTTCAGCAATTTCAGAAATTCAACAACTAAGGGGGTTAAATGTGGGGTTCGAAGTTTTAGGTCACTTCGTCATATCTTACAAGGGATCCACTTCTGGTGTAGCTCACATCTGACATTGAGACTTGGTGCATTTTGTAGCCATATACATAAAAGTTAGAGAACCGATAAAATTTCTCTGTTAAAATCATACTTTATATATCTTTTTCATACTCTTAATTTTTTATTATGGGATTTTTAATTGTTAATTTCACGCCACAAATGAGTTCAGCCGCCAAATATGCTGCTACGAATCCATCATACACAGCAGACGATAATAATATTCGGCCAGGGTTTGCCGGGAAAAGTTCAACAGTAACGAATAAGGGTGATTCCATGTCAACTGGCCTAGAGGCTCCCGCTCGACACCTTTCAAATTTTATATAATTGATACAGGACACACATATAGGTATAAGATGGACATCTTCAAACTGTCAGTGTCAGAAATAGTATAGTTGGGGCGCTATGGGTCCGTTTGAAAAACTCGCTATTTCATGGTCACAGAAAAAACGAGGAAATCACCAAGTTTGCCATGTTATTGCTCATGATACAAGAAACCTTACTTATTGAAAATATGTGATCTAGTACAACTTTTTGTGCTAAAAAACGTAATTACAGTATTAAAAATCACAAATCAATACCTTTGTATTTACTTGGCCTCAAATTAGGCCATATGGCCTATCGTGATGAATTTTACCCGTACTTTAACAGGCTGCAACTACTGAAAAAATTATTTTAAAAGTTTGTCACTAACAAATTACCTATGAAGATGTCATAGAACTGCTGGTGTTGTTTCTTTCCTGCTTAAATATTCATTAGTAATTTATTCAGCTGTGAAATCTTCTAAAAAGTTAAAATCATCAATTCCATACAATTTTCAGAAGCGTATATCTCAAAAGGGACACTAAATTAGACACTAAATTAGACATTAATTAGACTAAAGGGACATTAAATACCCCTAACAAAATTATTTTTGTATATGTAGTGACTTACTGTTTGTTAGTAAAAGAGTATATAGGGCATAAAGGCATGATTAACACGAACCCCCCCTCTCTCTCTCTCTATATATATATATATATATATATATGTGACGATTCTACTTGCATTACCATACTTTTTGTAGACTCATACTCAAGGCAAGGGTTTCTCCCAGGAATTTTACAGTCGAGCACCGAAAAAAAAATTCATTGTGTACGTATAGAACTCAAAATAAGAGACAGTTCGTTCCGGTTCACATTTTATTCGAAAATCAAAAGAAATTGGCTATGCTTTACTTGTCACGTAGCAAAATCTATCCATGCTGATTTTAAGACCGTGAAGAAGACTTGATGATTTAAATTATTATATTAAGAAGACATCTTTGGTTCGTATAGGCAGGTAATTTATCGAATCTATCGGCGGCCAAGGAGAACATTCGAAGATTAGGAAGTACATGACGGGGCTGCATACACCGCCAGATCCCGGAACAGTCTCAATCCATACTTGTTAATTTTAATATCGTGGCATTACTTGATGATTAAATTTTAAATATAAGAAGACATCTTGGATCTTAAAACAGAAGACAGTTGTTTTTCGAATTTACCGGCGGCCAAGAAGAACATTCGAAGATCAGGCAGGCATGTCGGGGCCGCATACACCGCCGAATCCCGGAACCTTCTGACGCAAAACGCAGGAAAACGCCGTATATCATTTTCTGAGCGCTCCAGAATACATTTTTACTAAGAAGTCTCTCGACCAATCAGCGCGTTCGGATTAATTTCTCCGGCGCTCTTATATGGAAGCGAATTTATCGTGAGTTGGAAAAAGCTCGGCAACAAATGCTTCGAGAACAATCTCGTGAAATCTACTCCTTTCGAATAAATAAGAAGAGAAGCAAAGAAAAACGAATACATAGGTTTTATCAAGTATGGCAAGATGCCAAGATAATTTTTACATTGAGACTAAAGTCTTTCATAATTTAAGAAGTAATATTTTGTCAGGAATCGTAGGGAAATAAAAAATAAAGAAAAGAAATTCATAAGTTGTTATTTCAAAAGAGTAAAATATTTTTAGCTGGGAGATTGGTGTTTTTTACAAGAATTAAATTCTAGGATGCATTTTATTTAAAGAAATAAAAGTGCGTAATTTTAATAGAGCATCTATCAGCGCCATTTTTTAAGAGAATGAATTTGGAATAAACTATATTTTGCTAGATGTAAATTTGACAATCGAAATACTGGAGCGAGAAAATAATTTAGAATAATGGGATTTACACAGAATTATAGTTTTAATGAGGTCAATTTTTTAATTTGTTTCATATATATATATATATATATATATATATATAGACAGAGAGAGAGAGAGAGAGAGAGAATACATTTCTAATGCATTTAAACCTCTATATTGGGGGCAATACCGAACAGCTGAAAGTTTTTCAACCCTGAATACCCTTGTATCTATATGTTTTATGCCCCTAATTAGCGGACAAATTCCGTGGTCCTAAGGTGTCTGCTATCGAGAGGTTTTACTGTATATTATACATATATATATATATAGTTTATAAGTACCTTACAGTAATTTCATATCCAGATGTACAGTTTTTCTTAGTATTTACCTTATTTATAAGACATCAAAACTGATACTGTATAAGACATTAAAACACATACTCTACAAGACATTTTGCTTTATAAAAACCATACATATGTCGTTTAAAATACTTAACTTTCTTCTGAAGTGGAGAAGTCAGCCTTAAAAACAGTGTGTTGATGTTACAAATCCATATCCGTTGTTAAATCTTTAAAATGTTAAAATATTACTGTTGTTTGTCTTCATCGCCAACCATTTAAGTTTTTCTGAGTATTTTCCCCTGAGTTCAAAAAGCAATGTCATCTGTGACATGGTGCACGATAGATAACAGATGTCGCTGCCTATTGAACTACGGGAAAAACTCAAATCAAATGGATGGAGATCAAGACAAACAAAAGTAAACTGAAAATACCCATAGAAAGTGGAAAAAATATTTTTTTTTACATTTTGAAAATTTCTACGAACATTTATGACGTCTGTATGGTTTTATATAAAAAATGAAACTTATCAACCCATGTGTTATATATATATATAAATATATATATATATAACACATGGGTTGATAAGTTTCCGGTCTGGCACACAGATGGCGTTGTAATCGCTGAACCGATGTTTTTTTTAGTAAATACTAACCTTTAAAAGGTAGCAAAAAAATGGCATGACGATTCGCAATTTTGATAAAACGTTAGAGTGGTTTCAGTTGAACGACTTTTTTGATAAACAAAAAAATGGTTAAACAAGAATTTCAAGAATTGTTATTTGATGGGAAAAAACATCGTTCAAACAAAAGCTTGGCTTGATAAGCGTTATCCGGACACTGCACTAGGTAAATCAGCAATTATTGACTGGTTTTCTGAATTTAAACGTGGTCGTACGGACACAAGTGATGCACCACGCAAAATAGGTGGTTACTCCGGAAAACATAAAAAAGTCCACAAAATCGCTTTGGGGAACCGTAAAGTGAAGTTGCAGGAGATAGCTCAGACTCTGAAGATATCCAAGGAACGTGTAGGTTTTATTTTGAATGAACATTTGTGTATGAAAAAGCTGTTGTCAAAGTGGCTGCCGCGCTTGTTGACTTGTGACCAAAAACAACAACGAGTTCTGAGTACTGTTTGGAGCTTTTTCGTTATAAAATTATGTTATTTATTGTTAAATTATTATTATTATTCATTTACTAAATTAATATTATTAAATTTTTATTATTAAATTAATATTATAAAATTATTATTATTAAATTATTATTATAAAATGATTGTTATAAAACTATTATTATTATTATTAAATTATTATTATAAAATGATTATTATAAAACTATTATTATTATTATTAAATTATTATTATTTATTATTAAAGTTATGTTAATTATTAAAGTTATAAAGTTATAAAGTAATAAAGTTATAAAGCTTTGTTAAAAATTTGTGTTTTCTTTATTAGACCGGGAACTTATCGGCCCATGTGTTATATAGAAAGAGAGAGAGAGAGATTTCAAAACTCAGATGATAGAAAGATATTTCAAATTACAAAGTGCATTGAAATCAACTATAGTTTTTAGATATGTCAAATGTTCCACCAAGCATATTTAAATACGGAATTTATTTTTTAAACATTATTTTTGTAGAACTTATATTTCGAAAAATATCAACATTTGTTAAAGGAGAAAAATAAACAGAAATCCTACATCTTTGAATGAAATATTCGGTATTAAAAGTTGAAAGGAAAGCTGCTGTCTTTAATATGTAGTGTTTGTGCTCAATTAATGAGGAAATACGCCTTACCGTACCGCGACTTACGTTGTACACGGCCAGTTCATGACGTTTCAAACGTCACAGGGAGTGGATCATCTTTACACGGATATTGGTACAAAGCGTCGCGCCCATCGTTATACACTGCGCACAGTGGAGTATTTGAGCCAAAATCCTGGCCAAAATTATTTTTCAAGTGTTTTAAAGTTAAAACCATTGCTGTTGACTTACTATTAGTAAATACATTTAATTAATGTTTTACATACATAAATGTATGCATTTATTTAAGAAATAAATATATAATACAACGTTTACTTAACTGTTTACTGTTTATAAGAGGAAATTAATTGTTGATAGGTTTGTTTTATTTACAACTAATGTAATTAAATGTGGTTAATTTTACTACACATACATGATTATTTATTTATATAATGTATATAATATATAATATTATTTGCATTTAGTATTTAGCAAAGTTGAGTCTCTATAGTATAGAGATGCTGGTTTTGGAGTGTTTTTTAATAGATTTACAGTTCACCCAAAAAAACATTGATATCTATAAGTGCCAATAATATGCGGAACATTTTCTTAAGACAATTTACCTTCAAAACTGTAATCAATACGATTATCATTCAAAAATGGTTCGACAAACCCGGACACAATTTAAAAAGTTCTGAATATATTATATAATATATTTTAATAAATATATTTCAATAAATTAGAATTGAACAGGTTTAAAAATAACCCATTTTCAATTTTAATTATTTTTTTTATTATATGAAAAATACAATTATCTAAATACACATACACAATAACAAAGCTGAAACATAATAAAAAAGCCCCGCCTTCTCACAAAGAAACTTTCACTTCAACTGAGGCTAGGAGCCGCTGGATATGACTTATACTCCTGAAATAGGCATAGATCGACTCACCAATTTGTCAGCTATTATAAAAGATGATTTTTATAATTATTGAGCAAATTTTAATTTTTGTATTTTTGGCCAGGATTTTGCATCAAATACTCCACTGTGCGGCTCCCGGCCATGCATGACGTATGTCACGACTGTACACATTTTTCTAGTTCTTGTGCATGGTGCATCTAAAACACAGTTTCATTTTTTTAGAAATTCTAAAAATCTGTAAACTAATGAACACTAGAAATTTTTTTTATGTCTGAGAACAACCATTATTTCATTTGTTTTTGAAACTGAATGACCTATATTTTCATTGACAATGTTGCTGAAAATATCTTCTAATCTGTTTGTGTTTGCAACATTTAATTAAACAATTACTGCTGTAAGTGGAGCATTTAAGGGATATCATCACTTTAAATATTTCAAAATTTTGATTTTCTTTACTTTTTGCTGTTTAATTTACTTTTTGTATACACAGAAATCCTATTTTATTAGTTATAAATCCATATCAGAGATGAAAGTTTAGAACTATTGAAATAAAGCGTGCTACACTGAATAAACTGTAAAGAAAACTTTCAGGGTGTTATTTTCAAAATTATATTTTCAAAATGTGTAGTCACTCTAGCTGTAACAATTTTCAATCAAACTTGATATTTATGAAAATTAATCATCACATATTTTTCTGGTGAAATACGTAGGATTTGTTTCGAAATTTTGATATATCGCTTCTTTTTTAACTTTAAGTAACGAAATTTTCATTTCAAAATTACATTTTACTTTTAATTGACGCCATTTCAATAAAAATTCATATTTCTTTTAAACTTATATGTATTTAACTAGCGTTTGAATTAAAATTACTAATTTTTGTGTGTTTTATCTAGGTCTACAATAAGTAATCGGGTCCACGGCGCTCTTTATTCGAAGTGCTCGGCCAATCAGCTGTCAAGCCGCCATTTTGTTATATATTAAAATGGTTTTACCCGTTGAAAATTTAAGTACAATATTGCAATATTTGACAAGTCGAAAATCTATTAAAATTTTAAGCAATCTGCATCGTTTTTGCTATAATAGTGTATCCTTTCGAATGTTAATTAAAATAAGAGAATAAAAATTTACTTCACGATGTCACAAAAAGTATATTCTAAAGTTTAAATATTGCGAGGCAGAAAAGCAATTTTTTTCGAAAATACTTATGATTTATCTTGTATTTTACGTTTTTTGTTCACTTGTGTTACTTTTAATATTTCAAACAGAGCAACAGGCACACAATACATTTTTGGTCTTTTGGTTGAGAAAATGAATAAGAAATTCAAATTATTCAATCTCATAACAAAGTTTTTTTTAATTAAAAGTTTGACAAAAAGTGTCCATTTTGAAGCATAAAGAGCTTTCTTTAGCTTTTCGACTTTCAGATTTTTAGTATGTCATGATCTAAATCTTACGAACGTAGTTTTTCCTCTACTAGAAACAAAATCGGAACTATAAATTAAGAGACATAATTTAAAAGTAGTATTAAATGTTGTAATGAATTATTTTTGGTTTTGGAATTCTCTTTATCATGTAATGTAATCCATTTAAGAAAAATTATTTAAAAGTGCTTTAGATATAATAAGTTACACATTGTTTCCCTTTTCTAAAGACTAAAAAGTTATATTCCTAAAAATACGTATTTATTAATTGTTTTTACAATCTATGAATTCAGTCTATTTTTATTTACAGTTATCAGTTTCCCATTACCAGTTCCATTCAAGAAGGAATAGAAGCTCAGAATCAAAAATACGCATTCTTAAACAAAGAAAACAACAAGGACTGGAAAAACAAAGCGTAAATTAGACAGAGATTAGGAAACGCATAGTTAAAAAATTCAAAGGAAATAAATATCTTGATAAAATTTGCAGAAAGATTTTTACATTTCTATTTTTTCTATTTTCTGTAATCTATTGGCTTTATTTTTTGTGTAATAAATAGAAACGGCATATTATACGATTAATAAATATGTCTTATATTTTATACATCTGTACATAAATAATGAAATAAAGTACTAAAATGACTACAAAGTGGATTATTTATAACATATGTTCATAAAAAATATTTATAAATTGATTTTAACAAAAAGTAAATATCTGCTTTATTTTAAATCAAAATAGCTAAAGCAAAGTATATTTTTAAAGTAGATAATTAAAAAATAGATTCAATTTATATAAATTTATATTCAATTTATATAAAAAAAAATAACAATCTGATGATCAAGAATCTTAGCAGACGAAAGTGATATTTTTGCCCCCTTCAGACTTGTGGACATTGCTTAATGATCGGCAATAACTTATTTCAAGAGGGAATTTCGATTTTAAGACTCCAGAATCCTACCCAGACGAGCAAATCCTACTACAGTAGAACTCCAGTTATACGTTTTGACAGGGACCGGACAACAAAACGTATAACTCAGTAAAAAGTGCAACTCAATTAATGGTTTACCAGAACCATTCTTTAAATATATCGTAAAAAATTTGTTCCGCTGAGGAGTTTATTACCTTTTATATCAAAAACTGAAGTTTACTAAGTATTACTGCACCCATGACATAAATTTTCGGAAATGTAACAGAGTAGAAAGAAGGTAACTTAGGAAAATACACATGAAATTATATTATCATAATAGCTTTATTAAAAATATTTTAATACACATAGAGTACATAAAATAAATAATTGGAATCTCCTTGGCATATAAATCATTTATCAAAAGACATTTCAGTAGTTTACTGAATCTTATTAAAATAATCAATAATCTTCGGTTGTTTCTTTTCAGTAGAGCCACCCCTGAACAGCAAACTTTGCATTTTTGTTAATAATACAGCCGCCTTATTCGTCCTGCTATTACTACTGAAGAACTGCTATACTACGTCGAAAGCTCTCATAGCAGCTCCGAAGTTTCAGTGGGATCTTTCAAATCAGACTCATTCGACGCATCGTCCATCTTTCCAGTTACAAAATGTATAAGTGAGACAAAAGTTCGTCCGGGGACGCAAAAACGTAACGTATAACTCAAAACGTATAACTCAGCTAATTTTTAATGGCATGCGGTCAGGGCAGCTGAGTTGAAGAGTATAACTGAGGGAAACGTACAACTCAGGTAACGTATATCTGGAGTTCCACTGTATTAGGGTGTATTAGCAGAATTTTCGTTTTTTGAATGCTTTTATATCAAAGCATGTAGCTGGCACTTTCTCACCCCTATTGTTGAACATAAAATATTATTTAAGAGGATAAATGTCCCTTTATATTCTATAATCATACAGGCTTCTTTCTTTCATTTTTAGGTCACAAAAGGAGTGATACAAATGTTGAGATTTTATGCATCTTAAGGCATTATTTTAAACTAGGCCTTAGAACCAATAAAGCCGTCCTCAAAGCTCGTGCAGTTAGAGGACAAGACAAGAGCAGTTTCCAGACAGTTCAAAACAAATCCAAACATTTTAATGTGGGGGACCTCAGCCTTGAAATCAAACACAGAAGTGACCGGCTACCAGTTGTTAATTTTGACGAGTTGAAGAGAAACAAGTTGGAAATTGTACGTCAAACGTTACAAACGAGGTGCGTTCTTTGTACGCACGTTTTAGAATTAAATTCATGATATCCCGTGCGTAGAACGGGTTAAACAGCTAGTTAAGTATATATTTTATGACACTGTTCATACAAATATCTTAACTAGTTATATAAATATTCATATATATATGTATCAGCTAGTTATATAAATATTCAGATCTTGATGATTTTTAATTCTGTGAAATGAATTATATCGTCTGCAGATTAATTTCTGTAATAAAATAAGTATCTCGGTCGCTTGACGATTTAACATCCATCGGAAGCTCCTATAACAAAAAAGCACCGATTTAAAAAAAAAAATCAATTTTCTTAATAAATATTTTTATTAATATCTCCTAAAGTTTTGATTCGATTTTAATAAAATTTGAAATGTCTCGACAAAATTCTGCAAAGATAATATATTTTAAATTGCAAACCATTTGGTTGGGTAGTTTTTGCGTTGTTATATGCGGACAGACAGACAGACGGACGGACAGACAGACGGACAGACAGACAGACAGACGGACGGACAGACGGACGGACCAAGCGACGACTATAGGTGCTACGTATTTATATAATTACGAACGCACCTAAAAAAAGAGGAGAATCCATTCCCCACCATTAATTTTGATTCTAAAAATTAACAAAACGACTCATTAAAAATTTTAACTGG
Source organism: Maratus michaelseni (assembly GCA_963931845.1). NCBI lineage: Eukaryota > Metazoa > Arthropoda > Arachnida > Araneae > Salticidae > Maratus > Maratus michaelseni. The sequence continues at coordinate 77,865,108 of OZ007592.1, read as the reverse complement.
TCAACATTATTGAGAAGTTTTATAATAGCATAGATATTTAATCAGATTATAGCATAAAGTGAAATAGTAAATCTTGCTTGTATCACTGCACTTTTCACGTACTTGCTGCATATATTTAACCGTTTTTATTAAAAATAACTACTAAATTTGTAAAATACTAAAAAAATTTGAACTCTAATCATTTTGACGAGTGTTAACACATTAACTAGAAGCGAGGCCCCAACAGAATATTATGAAAATGAAAATTGTCTTGTATAGGATGAAAACACTAAAAACTAAAATTCTTTAAATGTATTCATGCTGCAGAATTGTTTTGTTCCTATCATTGTGCTTTTATTTTTCAAAAAAAACCATTAATAGAATGTGTTTGTATCATAAAATCATCAAATATCCAGAAGATAGTTTTACAGGCAATGTCCTTTCAAAGCTTTTACATCAAAATTTTATCAAAACACGAAAAATTAATGATACGTTATTTCTGTAAAATAGATATTTCACCTTTTTGTTTACTTCTTTTAAATAATGCTTTTTTTTTCCTTTAATATTCATTAACACTTTACAGATTTCAAATCAAATTTATAAGGCAATCAATTGTTGGTGATTTTATACAAATACCATAAAAATTGGTGTATTTACCTAAAATAAACTTTTATAAATTTGCCATTTATCATTAAAAAATGATTTGAACTCTATATTTTATTTGTCAAAAAGTATTGCTATTGAATATCAAACAATCTAAATTACCATAACACGTATTCTGTAACAAAAGTCATTAATAAAATTTGACAATCGATTTCTGTTTAAAAAGAAAAGAACAGAAAAACTAATGAAATTGAAAGTGAGATCCCCTCTTTTTTTAAATAATATATCATTTATTTTACAACATTGTTTTTCATAGTTGTTCATACTTATTTATTTTTTATAGATACGAGCAAAAAGAAAAATCATTAAGATATAAATTATAAATGTATGATTTATTCAAAAAGTTTTTGGAAAAAAAGTTATCAAATTGTGTTAAAAGGAAAGTGATCGTAAAGTATTAAAATACATTTACCAATATTTTAATAATTATGATGGAACTGTATATTAAATTTTCCAACAAATATCTTTAATGTTAAAAGTGCTGTTAGATGCACCTCTCTCATTCTGCACTTTCTTTACTGAAAATACGCGTATAATAAAAAAAACTGTTATTTTAACAGCTATTCTACTGTATTTTAACAGAATATTTTGATTTCATGTAAAGTAAAGATTTTCCTTGTTAACCAGCGAAGATACATAGTTCAAATCATAATATTCCGCATTTTCAGCTGACAGGAAAGTTCGAATTACCAGAAATACTATAAAACAAAAAGAAAATCATCTGCACTTTTAAACATTTTGTATTTTGGTGCTGCAGTAACCACAACCATTACGACGGTGAAATCTCGTACCAACATTTGGATCGCCGGTTGAACTATAGCTCCAAATGGTAGAAAGAAATTTCTCCATCATATGACTTGAGCACCTAAAATTAGTTTTGGTGCTGCAGAATTTGTAACAGTCTTTTATAAAGAACTCCTAAACAACTGTAAAGGAAAATAGGCTGATCTCGTAAAAACCCCATTCCCATTAAACAAGATCCATTTTATGTAAAAAAGAAAAAATAAGTTTCATATAGAGGAACTCTTTTTATTTAACAGAACTGTCTTTTCTGTAAGTTGAAGAAATTTTATTTCATACAAAAAACTTCGTTTCAACTTATGAGGACTACCATGATTATGACACAGAAAAAGGTAAACAGAATTTCCCTGTACAAAAAACATGGAAAAACTGATGGGAAAACTGATAGCATTGCTGAAAAGATTTTTCTGTAAAATCTAAGACATTTGTTTAGAACGTAGTATGAACGAAGTAATTTTGATCCATTTTTGTTCAATATTTTTTTAAAGCCAATGAATAATTTACAGTCGATGTTTAGATAATTCTTTTTAAAATCCCATAAGAACTAGGCCTTTGACCACTTATTTTTCTTTTTCAAAATTCCTTCGACCAATATGTATAATCAACCAGTATCTCCTCTATTACTACATATTTCAAATCATCAGGTATTTGAAATATGATGATTTGAAATATGTAGTAAATTTATCGTTTGCATTATCACCCTTTAACTGTGGAATTATTAAATCAAATTTGCTTAAAAAATTGTGTATTATATAAATTTTTCTACAAATGTCTTGCCCGTGGAAATCCTGAGAAATCCTGGTAAATCCTGGGATAAAAGTCCACGAGTGAGACATTTGCAGATTTATGCGAAGGAATACCAGCGAAGATTACAAAATTGCTGTCTATTTCCTTACAAATTAAAAAATTCGCTTACATTTGCAGCTGTTCGTTTTGCTTCCACGCAATTCTTACGATTTATGGGAATATGTCAACAGAGGTGGTATTCCTTCTTTAAATAGTGGGATAAAAATGTTCTAAAAAATGTTTGATTTTTTTATTTAAATTATTACTAACTTTTAGGAAACAAGAAGTCTAATTTTTTATGGGAATTATATTTTAAAGGAAATTTAAACTATATTTTGCTTTTACCACAAATTATTCGATATTTTGCCATGTGTCCGATAAGACAATTTACTATTTTTAATTGTGCAATATGGGACACCCTGTATTTCCAATATAAAGACGATATTTTACCACTATTGGTGTATGATTGGAAATATTTCTGATGACTGAAATAACCCCGTATATTGGGCAACAATACAGTCAATGCAAACAATATTTGCTTTCGGCTAATGTGTTTTGTCATTAAATGAATTATTGCAATAAATCTTACCATACTTTTTACATGGTAGCCAACGTTTTTTAATTAGTCATACAACATAATATTAAAACAAATAGCATATCTAAATAGTTTACTATAGGATATTAAATATTTAACTTTCATCTAGTCTCCTATTTGTTATTTATGCACATTCTACGAAGAAACCAATAAAAAAGTTCTAATAAATTATTCAGAAATTGTGTGTTCTTGTTACGAAATATGAAATCTCAAAGAAATAAATTATTGCTGGAATATATATTTATAATTTCGTATTGCATATTTCTCACTAGAATTTATATTTTATTGCTATAGAATATTTTTCTGTTTTAAAAGGTTTTTAATTAATAGGGAAAATGCTTTTATTGATTGAATTCGATATACATGCATGCAATCACGAACATGACTATTTAAAGAGTTTGCATGGCAAAATATTGGAATAAACTACTCAAAGTGCGCTAATAACATTCAACATAAAAATTCAGCTTTCAAGTAAGCAAATCAATAATAAATTATCAAAAGATAGTGGAACATTTGTATTTTCAAACTATCAGGCTTTGCTCGCTATGCTGCTTGGGTTATAGAAACGAAACTTATATCAACGAAATATATTGGAATATATATAACGAAATATATCGGTGAATTTGACGTTGCGTTTTAAAGCAATATGGACTTTTACCTGGAATATCCTTCCTCATTCCTCAAAACGATACAAATACCATTGCGCTATGATATTTTTTAATGTATGAGACAAAATTTGTGCTATTATTATGGACCAACACTTTTAGTTGATCATTTAGAGTAGGATTTGGTAAAGAACAATAGAACAACATATAATATACTAAAACCATCCCTGAAAAACAATCTAACAGACAATGAAAGTTTGATCAATATCCGTAATGTAGGACATTTCAAAAAAGCTAATCTTTCCTAATCGGATTCACCTAATTATTGAACTTTACCCCATAATTCTAAAACTAAGCAACGCAGAACGATATTTATATACTGAAACATTCCTTAAAAAATATCTAACAGTTCCAACGAAATCGATTCATTTGAATATTTTAAAAAAGCTAATCTTTAATAATCAGGTTCAACTGATTGTAGAATTTCCCCCCATAATTCTATAACTAAGTAATGTAGAACGATATGCTACATATCAATGTTTCTTAAACTGGTCCACAGACTGTCGAAGGTACGTGAGTTTACACCCGGAGGCTTTCCAGCCCAGTGTTGATTTCAGACTTTGTTCTGTGGGACGAATTTCTGTAGCTCTGGGAAGGAGGAATTTGCACGATAGAACCTATAGTCTAGATCCTTAATAAGCATAAAAATCCGAATATTTCGGGTAAAACATTTCACTGGTCCGGAAGGTGAATACCACCTGGCCTCACTCTGAAACCATCAAGTAAAATATTTTTACCGAATTATTTTCTCATCCGAAATTCGCATAACATATGTATATTATGTCCATGTATAATAATAGCAAACACTTAACCTTGTCAGAACACAAAGCTTGTCACTATATTTTGTAATATTACTCGTGATTGTGAGTAAATGTAGCTTTATAGGAGCAACAATGTCTATACAGGATAGCTGCATTTAGTACTTTGAAATTTTATGAAAAGAAATCGATTAGTAAGTTACATCAAAACGAATACTAGTAAAATCTTGAGCTTTTTCAGTGAAAACTCTAATTTTTAAAATATCATATTTAATTTTTTTTATTTTTACTGTGCTTCTTTTTTTTATTTTAAAGGTGAAATTTAATAGTAATATCCAGCTGTATATTCTTTAAAATATTTTTTTTTGCATTTAAAAGTCTTTTAAAAATGCAAATGTTCTTCGAATAGTTAGTAATTTATAGTCGTTATGTTTTAATGTAATTTATAGTCTTAAAATTTTTAGTAGTCTAAAAAATATTGTTAGTAAATTTTAATATTTTTTTAATGAACTGTCATGCAATACTAAATATTATTTCTGTTGTTAACATCCCTTTTTTAAGCAAATGCAAAACGCAGAACGATAAATGGATACCATATGAAAGGATTTTGAACAGGCTTCTGACATAGTACACTTATATTTCGTTAAAACATGTTTTTCGATTAAAATTTACAGTTAATTAAAAATTAAATCGGTACTGTTTTCACAAATGAAATGAAAGGTTTTTCTCAAATCAATGTTGCCACAAAAATATAATTCCGCTTATCAAGATAAACCAAAGGCAAGTTCGCTTACATTAAAAACTCTCCAATACAAAAAAAAAAAAATCATAAGAATTCACCTACGCAATATTCTCCAATTATTTGAGAAAATAAGAAAGAGAGAAGTTTATTATTAAGTTTCTGAAATCAATTTAGAAGATATGAATTTCGAATTCCATTATTAAAAATATTCGGATGTGCCAATCCCGAAATTTTCTTGTATCACATACATGTTTCTATTTCAAAAACCCTAATTTATTTAATTATGCATTTGAGAATAGAAAAAGGGAGCATAGCAGCGCCACCTATTATATGATTTACATGAAAACCTAATTAGCACCAACTTATGTCAAGGTCTAACAAAATATGAAGTTTTGTGAAATTAAATGCATTAATTCAATAGACATGACTGTCGCTAAAATCATGTAAATATTGAGTATGAAAGCATAGCAGTGCCACCTGTTGGGCTATTTACACCAAAACGTAATAAGCAACAACTTATGTCAACGTCTAACTGAATCTGAAGTTTGACGAAAATCCATGCATTAGTTCTTGAGGTAGAGCTATTGCGGAAATGATGAAAACTGTAGCATAACATTGCTATTTATTGGGCGATTTACACCAAAAACGAATCAGCACCAGTTTAGATCAGGGCTAACTGAATATAAAGTTTTATTAAATTTCATGCATTAATTTATGAGATATGACTATCGCTAAAATCGTGTAAAAGCTGCAAAATGCAGCATAGCAACGACACCTGTTGCGAGACTTACACCAAAACCTAATAATCAAAAACTTCAATGTCTGATGTCAAATATAATGTTAAAATTTCAATATTACATATATTTTTAGATGTTCATCAATGCATCAAATATTGCTCTGTTCCATGTTAAGAGCAATGTAGCATATGTCACTTAAGCAGGACAAAACTACCGAATTTTGAATTTAGAACTGAATGAAAAACCTGCAACGTAGAAATTTGCATATACAATGGAAGTGGCATTTGTTTGCTTATCAGATTGAGAAAAAATTACGTTAACATTTAGCTTTAGATAAGTTATTTTCGAAGGTATTTGAAGTTTCAAAGAATTAGTTTTTTGCATCCGCAGCACGTAGTGTGGTATGTTCTGCGAATGATTTCCTTGAGTGGTGAGATCAATAAGTTGAGGAATTTACGAATTAAAAGTAGTAAAAAAGTTAATTTTAAATTGTATGTCTATTCATTTATAGGTAAAAGATGATGAAAGTAAAAAATTGAATGTTTAGTCAAACATTTTAAATTAGTTACCAATCATAAGTTTTATTGGTTTTTGACAATAAATTTAAAAATAATGTCTTAGACATGTTTAGTCCAATTTTTTTTCAGACTCCGCACAGGATTGTGGCAGGGTGCGTAGGTACTCTTTTATACTCTAGTGCACGAGTGAGTTTTGAGATTTTGGGTGCGATCGTGGTGTCCTGAATTCTAATATTTGTGCGTGAATATCTATTCTGCCATTTCTTTAAGTTTTTGAAAGTACGTGTGTATTTCCGGATATATACTTGTCATTGTTATTTATGCAATGATATGTTAAAAAGGCAACTGTGGTTGTATAGTATCTATATAGAGTGCGGTACTAGATGGATTCAGCTAATTTGGAACGCATCGTGACCTCGGGTTTGTTAGTTTTCTCTTGGAATTCGAGACACACGTGTTGACTTCAATTGAAGTTTTCGAATAGCAGTTTGGATAGCCTTAGTGTATGAGTTTTCGCGAATTTGGTAAAAAGATGAGTATTTTTCTTGAATAAAGAGCCATAGGAATCCACAGAATTCAATTTATACTGGTGTTATCTGCTAAAGTAAATTTATTAGCTTCCTGGAGATCGAGCTGTGTGGTCATTTAGAGATTGTTATTTCTCTCGTGAAATTCGAGCCACGTGTTGAATTCAAACGAATTGTAATAATTTTTGGAATACATTAACTGTTTCGACTCATATGCGACATAAGGCTCTGAATTTCAGATTTTCTAGATAAATCTTTGACACCAAATGTAGTTTCTAACCTTGTCAGAACACAAAGCTTGTCACTATATTTTGTAATATTACTCGGGATTGTGAGTAAATGTAGCTTTATAGGAGCAACAATGTCTATACAGGATAGCTGTATTTAGTACGTTGAAATTTTATGAAAAGAAATCGATTAGTAAGTTACATCAAAACGAATACTAGTAAAATCTTGAGCTTTTTCAGTGAAAACTCTAATTTTTAAAATATCATATTTAATTTTTTTTTATTTTTACTGTGCTTCTTTTTTTTATTTTAAAGGTGAAATTTAATAGTAATATCTAACTGTATATTCTTTAAAATATTTTTTTTTTTGCATTTAAAAGTCTTTTAAAAATGCAAATGTTCTTCGAATCGTTAGTAATTTATAGTCGTTATGTTTTAATGTAATTTATAGTCTTAAAATTTTTAGTAGTCTAAAAAATATTGTTAGTAAATTTTAATATTTTTTTAATGAACTGTCATGCAATACTAAATATTATTTCTGTTGTTAACATCCCTTTTTTAAGCAAATGCAAAACGCAGAACGATAAATGGATACCATATGAAAGGATTTTGAACAGGCTTCTGACATAGTACACTTATATTTCGTTAAAACATGTTTTTCGATTAAAATTTACAGTTAATTAAAAATTAAATCGGTACTGTTTTCACAAATGAAATGAAAGGTTTTTCTCAAATCAATGTTGCCACAAAATTATAATACCGCATTATATCGTGCTCAAGAATGAATATGAAAAATAAAAATAAATAGTACTCATAAAGATAAAGTGGGGTATTGTTGCTGCACGTGTTTATTTTATAGTTATGATTAAAAAGCAAAATTGAAATTCAAATGATCAATTTATTTTTCTCTGTCCCATGTTTTTTTTTCTTCTCGAAACAGATAATGTCATCCTCTAATGCAGTTAAAATACGATAGATATATATTTCTTTTTGCCTTTCCCATCATCGATCAGATTTTAGTGTCACTTTGATGGAATAACTGAGATAATTTTATAGCTTGACTAACGTTGTTTGCAGATATTTGTAATCCTTAATTTTTCTTTATAAGTCTAAAAAAATTGAATATTGGTAAAAAACTATTAGATTGCAGTGCGAAAATCTTCGCACGGGTCCACTGGTCTTTTAAAAAACTCATGTTCGTGATTGCATTAATGTCTATAATATTTCTTCAATAAAAACTCGTTCATCTGTAATTTAGAGATATTTTTATCAGGAAAATTTTTGAAAGCGCATAATAATAAGTCCATTAATATACAACGCGAAAAAACTAAAAAAAAATATTCTAATAACATTTTATTTGTATGAAATTTATATTTCCATAACAACCACAATAAATCCTAATTTTTATATTCCTTAGAACTCTTTTACTGTTTTCTAGCACAGACTTCGTCATAAATCGTATCACATAAATCGTAAGCTGGAGACCGAGCGAAAGATCAATAATCAGAAATCCTAAATTATTTGATATGTTATTTGCTTTAATATTATGTTGTATGCTTAATAAAAAAACAATGGCTTTAACCGAAGAACAGAGGTAAGCAAGCAAATATATCTATATATATATATAAGACGTTCTTGGTATGTATGTTCCTTATACAAATCTACAGTTTTTGTCAGATTTGAACGAGACTTGATGTACATACGTTCTAGAACACGAAAAAAATGACTGTCAACTTTAAAAATTTCTCAGACCATTCTTTATCGTATTTTAAAACATCTCCCATAGTTTATCATTACATAAATCTTTTTCTTTTTAATTTCTAATGCAATAATTCCTTCTTGTTGCCACACTCTAAAAACGGCACAAAAATTTAAAAACAAATGATAACACGTTTATTTTCAATTTATAATACAATAAAAATTCAGAATCACTCGCTATATTTTTTGATGATTAGTGATTATAAGAAGAAAATGCGCATTTTGTTTCTATATAAATAGAAGACGATAACTTTAAATGCAATGATGTAGTAGCTTAATTTAAATTTATTTGTAGTTAACACATTTACTTTAATACAGACGTTTCAATTTCAAAAAAACAATTTAGTGAAAAGGTAAAAAAAAAAAAAGCTAGATATGACGTCACATTCTATTAAAGGTTTTCATTTTGATTTCAAACTGAGTCTAAGTAATCGTCTGCTATGTTTCATTCTTACTTCGGTTGTATACTACAGCTGTATCTTATAGCTATGCGTTATATTGCTAAGTGTTTTATTGATTTAGAAGCAGTGGTAACATATTCTTTGATTTATATTAAAGAGAGTGTCTTTCGTTTTTCAACAAAAACTTCACGACTAAAAGTACATATAAAATTGACATGACTTTCATTATAGATTTAATTTTTATTAATGAAAATTTAAGTTTAAACAATATAATAAATTATAACACCTTGTAATAATATATTACTTTTAAATGCTAAAGGTGTAAAATTAACAACTTAATATAAATTAAAATAACTTTTATTACATTTTTATCAAACCTGTTTATAAAGAACTTAAAATTATAAAAAGTTTAAAACAAGACCCGCGTATAATTATAGTACAGACTGACAAATCCAACAAATTAGCTATCCTTAATAGAGATGATTACATAAATAAAATGGAAAATTGCATTAAAGATACGAATTGTGAAGAAGTTACAAAAGATCCAACTAATTTAATCAACTATAAGGTCAATGACATCATTAAAAATGGAACTTGGCCCATATTTATGAAGAAAATAATAAAAGTACATAAATTAGCTGTTATTCCTAGGATTATTGGAAGACTAAAAGATCATAAAAGCAACATGCCATTACGTCCTATAGTTTCAAAGGGCTCAGGACCGACTTACTTCTTAGAAAAAGCTTCTGTTCCCTTCTTAAGAGATATTTTACCAGATTCTACATTAACTATTAAATCAACGGAAGATTTCATTAAAAAAATCAAACATATACAGCTACCAGATAATTATATAATGGCTAGTCTTGATATTATTTCATTGTATCCATCAATTGACACACATGTAGTATGTAATAAGATTTGTGATGATATTGAACAGATAGAAGAATTTAGTGATGGTTTGAAAATAACAATAAAAAGAGGACTTAATCTAATCATCCATAATAACTATTTCACATTCAATAGTAAATATTATAAGCAGAATCAAGGAGCTCCAATGGGGTCACCTACTTCAGGTTTATTAGCTGAATATACTCTTCGCCCATTGGAAAATAAAGTTTTTGGCACATTTCACTTAACACCTCACACTTGGCTCAGATATGTTGACGATATTTTTATAATTTGGCAGCATAGTCTTGATGAACTTAAAATATTTATAAATCAACTAAACTCAATCGACAATAACATTAAATTCACTATTGAAATTGAACATAATAAAAGTCTTCCATTCCTTGATGTAATGTTAACAAGTACAAATAAATCTATCGACAGAGCTGTTTTCCGGAAAAAAATGGCTAACCAATCTACCATACCAAATAACGCATGTTCTCCCTTTACATACAAAATTTCAGCCTACAGATTTCTCATAAGACGAGCCTTTATAATATGTACTGAAAATAAATTGAATAATGAATTATATAATATTCGTAAAATTGCTTATAATACTGGTTTTAAAGTACACCATATTAATAAATTAATCATGGATATCACCAATAATAGGAAACCAGAAAAGAAAGGTGATTCGCAAAAATACAAACTTTATACTCTGCAATATTATCCAAGCTTTTTTGAAAAATTAAAACACAGCCTTAAACGTTTCAATATCTGCTTAATAGCCAAACCACCTAAGAAATTAAAGAATATCATTTGCAGTAAAATTGACCCAATTAATTTTGAGAATTATTCAGGAGTATATGAAATACCTTTTATTAAAGAAGACGGATCCAAGAATTACTACATAGGCATGACCAGCAGGAAATTTAATTGCAGAAAAAAAGAGCATATAGCTGATATTAAATACAATAGAAAAACTACAGTCCTGACAAGATTATATCAAGAAGAAACCATCCAAATAAATTTCAATGAAAGTAAAATAATATTTCCCTCCAGTCTATACTATCCATCCATAATAAGAGAAACCAAAGAGATACTCACGCGCAAAAGTACAATATGTAACGATTCGGCATCTTTTAATTTACCGAAACTGTGGCTAGAGTTGCTCCCTGGTCAAAGATATGAAAATAAACAATCAAGTAAAAAAATAATAGATAACGTGCGTAACTTTTAAAAAAGTACATGGAAATAATAACTTCAAAGCCCGTGCAGTTTTAGAATATTCTCATTTTGTTTTTGAAAATGACTTGGAAAGAGTCGAAACATGTAAAACAACTAATAAAAGTTATTTTAATTTATATTAAGGTGTTAATTTTACACCTTTAGCATTTAAAAGTAATATATTTAAGTTTAAATTTTAAAATGATGTTTTATTATCAGTGAAAAGTCTTGATTTTCTGTAATTGACGTTTATTATTATCCATAAAGTAAAGGCTTACCCACAATTACAATTAAGCCATACGAAATAAATTTTTAAATGTTACTGTAGTGGCTCGGTTATGTAATTTAGATCCAACTTAAAAGTAAATATTAAGATACTCCTTAATGTCATTTTTACTAAACCCATGTTTCCATTATTTTATTTTATTTTTGATGTTAAAATTATCAGCACGCTGTTTAATGAAATCTGGCAACTTTCCAGTTTTATAGTTTTGTTTAGAGTAATAATAATAATAATAAAGTTATAATTTAACAAATTACAACAACCATTGGTAAAATGTTCCGAAAGCTTATTTTTTTTTTTCAAATTAATCAAAAATATTTATTATTCAAAAATGTTCAACGGAACCATCTACAAATAAACGCATTTTCCATTACTACATTTGAAGAGATACAGGTATTCTCTGTCCTCGCAAAAATATCCGTTTGAACCATCGCCGCAGTTATTGAAACGCATTATCCATTACTATACCTTATCCTTAATATATACCTTAATATTTTGTCGGGTCCTTCCTGCAATAACTTTAACTCTTGTTTAGATTTATATCTGAGCTAAAGGTATTTTGAGGAAAATAAAGTTGAAGACCACGTTTTTTGCTTTATAAAACGATTTCTCATCCAGCGTCAACTTTTGAATTCGGCTTTTTTTCATATCTGATAGTTTGCATCTATCCTTTTTGTAATGATTTTATGCATTTCTATTGCCTATTCAAAGAAAAATTCTTCTAAAGTTACAGAATTTCGTTAAAAACGCTTAAAAAATAAGTGACGACGCCAAGAGGTCCATTCTCGACCGAAAACAACAAGCATTTCCCAATGGTTAATAAAATGTTTTCTTTGGTGATATTGTTTTTGGTGTAATTAATAAGTGATATTAAAACATTTAAAACTATGAAATTAAAATATTTTGATCACTCCTTATAATATTATGCGAGGCTTCCATATTTTCTTTCTTTATTTTTTAAAGTTTTAATTTAATTTGGCAATTCAGTTATGGAATATCCCACGTAAACCAACAAATGCTGAATTATTTACATTATTTTAAGAGCAAACCAGTTAATCTTTTGTAATTGAGTCGCACGCAGATTTAAAAATATCCATTCTTGAAAATTACTTTAAAATCCATAAAACATCAGAAAATTGAGATACGCTTTACAAAAAAATAACTTTGAAAGTACATTTATTTTATTCGACCGCATAAAAATTGAATGTGCTATGTTTAGAAGTAAATGTTTTTACTTTATAAAGATCAAATAAGTTCATCTTTCGTAATTGGATTGGGCAGAGATTTAAAAATATACATGCTTTAAAATCCATAAAAAATCAGTAAATTGAGATAAACTTTTCAAACTACATTTGAAAGTGCATTTTTTTTCTAATTGATAGTTTAAAATATGAAATTATGCGATATTTAGTAGTTACAAAAATGAAGTACAAGCAAAATGTAATGGCTAGGTCATTGCTATACCGTCAATATGATGTCGACATTAATAACTGATATGTTTTTGTTTTATAATATATATTTGTTTTATTTATATACCGTATGTACTCGTGTATAAGCCGACCCCCAAAACCGAGATGCAAAAAAGTTTAATACCAGAATAATTTTATACGCCCTGCTTTATCTCATTTAATTGTGAATTATGTAAGACGAAGAACATTATTGTAAAATACTGGTATTAAACATGTTTTCATCAGGAATTTTGGGGTCGGCTTATACACGAGTATATACGGTACTTTTTTATTAGTTTTTAGTTTATTAGTTTTATTTACTTATAATAATTTGTTTTACAATAAGACGCTATAGGATAGCGAATTTCGCAAAATGTTACGACATTTGGTTGATTTTTTTTCATTGTCATGAAAATCGTATATTTTTCTATAATTCAAATACAACATTTGCTAAATGGTACATACATTAAAATCGTGAATTTACAATCACAATTAAACATGAACGTTTCATTTCGCTTCTGCGAACGTCATCACAAACAAGGATGTTACAAACAAGTCGAAAATGTCAAAATGAGCATACACGTCAGAGTTCTGGAGAAAACATGATCGGAGAGTGCGCAAACGTCATCAAGTTCCCATGGTAACCAAGTGGAGCATACCACCGTAGTGAAAAGAGGGGTTGGAAGACAAAATGAGCAGATTGTATTAATGGATTATAACATATTATGCCAGATTTTATGAATGTTATAGGATAAATTATCGTTACATGTATACTACCCAAGCTTAATAATCGTAAGGGACTCTAAAATTTTATTAACATAAGAATTCTTGCATGGGATTATGATTCTAGCCTCTTCAAAGTCAATTTTGCTACCTTCATTCGAAAAATAAAACCTTGCGAGAGCTGTACTCTGTTTTGATTGTGAAATACCTCTCTTGTGCTCTTTTAATCTTTCTGAAAATTTCCGTTTTGTCTCACCGATATAAACTAACATTCGTTATTTGGGAGGGTAATCGGTATTTCATAAACTCCGGCTTTTTGATGATTCTGGATTTTATCAATATTGCTACTAATAATTTGTATGAGATATGGAGGGGGGATAGCTACTAATTTTATATTGAATGTCTGAAGCACTTGTTTTAATTTTTCATATATTATCGGAACATGATATATTTTTCTATAGTAAGCTCAAAGAAAACACGCATTCTCATTTATAACGCTGAGAAATTTTACTATGGTTGAGTCAAAGTAACGCTATTTTTTCTAATTATCTTTTTTATCGATTTATGGTCGATAATGCACAAATCTCCGTCATTGTTAGTGTCGTATTATTGTATTTTAATTTATGTTAACCCGGGCGAAGACGGTTGTTTCTGCTAGTATATAGATATTTCTCTTACGTAGCGTGAAAACAACGGCTGAATTGTAGCTTGCTGTGTGGCGGCAACCATAGTAACATAAAATTAATTTGCTTTATTACATTCCACAAATCAGAAGAGTGATTTCACCACTGAAACTTGCGTCATATTTAAAAGAAAAATTTCAATGGTTTTCATAAAATGTAAACATATTAAAATAATTCCGTTTAATTACGTAGTAATCGCGGAAGAGCAAAACACAGATTATTTATTGAGATTAACTATTAAGTATTCCGTGTAAATAGAATAAAAGTAAATAATCTATCATATTAAGTAATATGTAAAGCAAAATGTTAATGGAAATGACGTCATTCGAAAATCGAAAGATGTATTTTCATACGTGAATATATTTTGCTATGACATTTTCAGGATGACGTCATATTTAATGACTTTTATTCCTGCAGCTTAGACTGAACTCTTGCTACTTATTTGATGATCCTTGGTATGTGAAAAAAAATATTTCTGAAAATTATATAAGTTCCAATTAAATACAATAAATATTTAATGAAATTCTGGAATTTCAATAAATATTTAATGAAATTCTGGAATTTTGAAACAATTTCTTAAATGGCACTCTAATCTCGGCAGGCATGAATGGCTTTGATTTTAGAAATGATGTCAAATTTACGGACCTTACCCGCGAATGGCAACAACCCCACCTCTGAGGGTAATTTCCTTCGGAAAAAGACTGTTTATTGGACGAAGGGGAAGCAGTGTTAAAATGTTCTTCACGCCTATTGGGGTTTTTCTTCTCTTTACCCACAAATGACGTGATATGGGTAAAGTCCAACCAAAAGTGTGATGGCACATGGTAGAATTGTTTCAGACAAACAACGGATTTCTGAGTAGGTTTTCCATTTTGTGAAGGAGTTACCCGCAGGAAAAGCGTAGCAACAGTCAGGAAATGCATAGCAACGGTTTGTAGAGAGTTCCCAATGACGTCATGATCTTTAGATTCTATATAAAGCTAAAATATTTTAATATAGTATTTTGTCAATATGACATCTAATTCACTGGCCTTTAGTTTTAATTCAGCAAATCCAAATTCAGAGCAGGAGCTATTTTTAAATACAGCAAGATCTTTCAGCCGATGCATGAATAGCAAGGGTCATTGATTCGTTTTATGATCACGAGATGCATTCACCAAAAGAGCTTTTTGATTAAGAGTTTCTTTTAAATACAACAGAAAACAAGTCGTTTACGTTTTCTTAACTTGCCAAGCGTCTGAGAGATATTTTACTTTTCACGTCGAATGAACTTTAGACGATGATTGTTGATTTATATTGGACTATTTTGATATCATGTAGTGTTTTCTAAGAGTTTTTTAAAACGAATTTAAGCCATGGTGTACAATAACAATCAATGAACGAAGGCTCAATGAACGAAGTTTTAAATTAATTGTACTTCCAGACGCACCGGGGTGGGCGCGATTTTTGTTTTGCGCCATTTTGGCGAAAAAACCTCGTTTTCGGGTACCTGTTAGGTCTAGCTTGCTAAAACAGCATGTTAATTTTATTTTATTATGAAACAGTTTATTTAATTATAAAACACACAAACTTTGTATTGTAAACACAAAGAAATTATTTTATTATTTAACACAGAAAATGATTAATTCATTATAAAATGCATAATATTTAATTTATTATAAAACACACAGAATCTGCTCAACCGGGTTGCCATACGGAGCAAAATCTCGCCAAAATCGCCGGGTTGCTCAGGCATGAGATCGCCATTTTGGCACTAAGAAGATACTCCGGTGCGTCTGCGACAGCTGTAACAATATTTTCAGTTAATTACTTGAAATTTCAAAAAATTGTAAATTTCATAATGTTAAAATGATGTATGCGGATTGCTGGCTAACTAAATACTTTTTTAATTGTGTTTTCAACGAAGTTTTTAATAGCTTTTTTTTACATTAAAATGATTTGCAAATTTCATATGTTAAAATGATTTATGCTAGTACTCATTCTGGCTAGATTTGCTGCAAAAAGTGTGGAGCTTGCGAAGCAAGCTGGGACCACTTAGCGTTCCCAATGTGAATTGCGTTGCAATTCACGAGGGTTGAACTCTCTTGTTGTTTATATTAGTTGTATTGTGTCTAAGTTTGAGACAATGTTTGGTTTATGAGAAATAATTCTTACGAAAAACCAATATTGGGAAAATATTGTCTTTATTTAGTAAACATTTGTAATGGATAGTTACTGTTATCAAATCTCTTTATACTGAACATATTCGCTATCAAACATCAATATTGGTTATATATTAGGAATTAAAGGGCGAAATATTTCTTGCATATATAATTGGCAAATATAATTTTGGCAAAATGTAAAAATCCCCATGTTGAGTCCATACCAATATTGCCGAAGATATACAGAAAATATATCCAATACAAGGAATTGGTCAATGTACATGTATTCCGAGCAAAGATTTTCGCTCTGTATCGTTTATACAGTCTTAAGAGAACATCCTATGTCTAACTTCAGAAATACATTTATAGTAATTTTTAGTGGTTGTTTTCGTGATTGCCTTAGAATATAATCAAATATATTCATATATTCATAAATATATTCAAATATACTATTTTATTAATCATGTTATAGAGAACATCTACTATTTATTATAAAAAAGGCGAAACCAATAAAATGATGAAAAGGGAATAAACAATAATGGAAAAATCTTCCTTCAGATCTTTATGAATATTTATTCCCTTTGAAAGTTTCCATTATATTTTTTTCTATTCCCTGTAAAAATTATAATTTCTCTCCCAAGTTCTTCTTTTCATGGTTTAGAATGCGTATTTCAGACTTTGACGTTGTACTTCTTGATTGGGAAACTTGTCATGGGAAACGTATCATAGGAAACTTGTGGTGGTAAGGAAAGTGAATTGAGAAGTGTTGACACATAGTTGAATACACATTACTATCAGAAATATTATTTACAGCCAAAAATAAAACATTTAACACTGTTTAGAAAACTAAATTGTATAAATATTTATAGGAAAAAAGTTTGCGGAGTGATGCAATTCGTACAATTGTACTGTGACATTAAACCTAACATCATAATTTACCCCACCACTTTCGGAAACACCACTTACTTGCATTTGTGAAATGCGGAGATGGCGAAATTATGGTGTTAGGTTGAATGTCACGAAGCAAGGCTACAGAGTGCATCACATTTCCAAATTATTTTCATTAAATATGTATTCCATTTAATTTAGTAATGCATTTTCAACCAACTACGTGTGAACTCAATTTGACTGCCGGATTTTTACAGATTTTGAACTCTATGATCTACTGAACTGACTTTATATGGGTCACATACTGTCAAATAGTTTAAACTATAGATTGAAATGCCTCTTTTATAATATATACATGTCGTTTTATCTAGATACGCAATCAAGATCTATATTTCGTAAAAGCCAATGTAATGTCTTTTCCAGAATCATCCATAGAATCAAAATATAAAATATTTTCAAAAGTTATGGTGGCAAATTGATGAATACAGTCTCCTGCTTAAACATAGGCCATATTTTATGGAGATGCCACTACCACCATAGGGCGCAGGAGCACAAAAAACGTTCTAAATTTACTCTTTTTGTGATACTGAAGGGACTGGAAAATTGACACTTGGCATGGTAGTTACTTATAACATGTAAATGCTCTCTATGAACGGTTTCTAAAAAATAGGAAATTTAAAAGGGTGAAATGCGCGAAAAGCATTCTAAAATCGTTCAAAATTATGATTTTTATGACTTTGTTAAAGGTAGAAAATTGAAGTTTGATATGGCTGTTACTTTTAAGGCGCAAATGCACGCACAGAACAGTTTTTAAAAGAATTCGAATATTAAATATTATAGGAGAAAAAAAAAGTTCTAAATTACGATTTTTGTGATACTCAAGGGAATAAAAACTAGAAATTTGCCATGGCTGTTACTTTTAAGATACAAATGTTTGCTAAGATTGGTTTCTAAAAAAAATTCGAAACTTAAAAGGGTGAAATGAGCGGGAAACATTCTAAAAACATTCTAAATTACGATTTCTATGGAATTGTTAGGGATAGAAACTTCAAGTTTGAAATGGCTGTTACTTTTAAGACGTAAATACTCGCACAGAACAGTTTAAAAAATCAAATTTTAAAAGGGTGAAATACGTAAAAAACGCTCTAAATTACGATTTCTATGGAATTTCTAATGATAGGTTACTTTTAAGTTACAAATACTCGCTAAGAAAGGTTTCTAAAAAGATTCGAAATTTAAATGGGTGAAAGGAGAGACTAACGTTCTAAATTACGATTTCTACTGAATTTTACATAATATTTATAAATTAATTAATTTCACATCCATTTCATAGGGATACCAGTACCACTTGTTATATTTCAACAACTACGCGTACAATGCCGCGGGTTTTGAAAGAATAAAATAATATATTTTATTTTTGTATTCATGACAGGTGGACAGAACAAATGTCCGGAGACTTTTATATTATTACTTTCTACCGTTTTCATACATATAAGTAACTTTAAGAATGAAATTTCTTTTTGTTAGCGAAAAAAACAAAATATAAATATGAGGATTTGAACAATTTGTCCCACTAGAGGAAATATTTTACAGTTATTTTAATACTTTTTATGTATTCGAAATTTCTAGATATTATAGGTGTTCGATTTCTTTTGTGAGGTACTATACATTATGCGTACAGAATCACGCAAAGCGGTATGAGCTACGAAAATTCGCGAAAAGTACGTTGCCTGCCGATTTAGAAAATCACTGTTTTAACCAAACACATTTCTCTATGTACCTCTAAAAAGTAAAGTCTCCATAAGCGCATACTCGAAAAATGTCGGACAAAATACTGAAAATACTCTCCATGTGTACATACATAATTATGAAAGAACATCGGGCGGAATTGTATTACTATCTGTTTAAAAAAAAAACGGTAAAAATTTCTTTATTTGGCGAAATATCGTTCTGTTTGCAACGTATTAACACGACTGGTGATTTTTTAAAAACCTTAATACCTTCGATAATACCTTCGATAAATTAATAATTTACTTTATTATTTTGTTTTATTTTATTTTCATGGGAGGTATCTAATTTATATAATTATTAAAAGTACATTTACGGTGCTATCTTAGAGGCTTTTTCCGAAGTCAGAAGAAAACAACATTTATTTTAATAGTAAGTCGACACTAATAATTCTTCATCAGTACTACAGTTAATTGGTGTCGTTTAAAAACAAAATTATTCAAGTATGTAAAAGTGAAATCAAACTCTCAAAAAAAGAAAAATCAAATTGTATAGTCTTTATGAATAGTGAACTACATAAGTGGATCTCCATATAGAAGAGATAACAACTTAAATAATTCACGAACCGATTTATTTAAATGTTCAATAATAAATCTAGTAGGCCTGTCCAACCTTTCTTTAAGAAAGGGCGCACCTTAGCTTGTGGCACACAATGAAGGGCGCCATTAATCACATGATTCGAAAAATGCAAGAATATTATTTCCCTTTAGCAGTGATATCGATACCTACACATCTGCAAGATACACATATATATCATAGAGATAATCACTGGTGCCCTACAGTGGAGATGGCTCTTCTAAAAAATTGAACAAAAAACATATTATAGTAAATTTAATGTTGCATTTTTCTGATGTTTGGGGATAGGTGTAGGGGGATGGGACCTCAAGTACTTTTGCAGTTAAAGTAACCCAAAAACTTAATAACATCTGTAATGAAGAAAAAAGACATGCAAATATTAATTATTTTAATGCTTATTAACTTTGGACGTGGATTTTATTTGTAAAGAAATCTAGAAAAATAAAACATTCGAAGGGGCGTCAAGAGTATCTTCTAAGGGCACCCCCTCATCTAAGGTATAATTTTTGTTTTACTTTTATATTAAATTAATTTATGGAACATCTATTTATTTCAGGCCAGATTATATTTTCCCTACCAACTATGACAAATTTCAACCTCCTTATAAAGAAGGTAAGCGGAAAATATTATTTTTATGTTGTTTATTAATTTTGTTCAGTAGCGAAAAAAATGTAATAGATTTATAAATTGAAGTATCATTTAATACAATTATTTTTCCTTAGACTATTTAACACGTTGAGTGCCACGTCAGTCACTTGTGATTGACAGTGTAAAATATGGTATAAAACTAAAAAAAAAAAAAAAAATACATTGTTTTAAGTAATTACTGAAAATTTATTTAAAATTTACTTTATTTTTATTTATTACAGAATTCTATCATTAATGCATTAATATACACCATATTTCCAATGATGACCGGTCACTTGCGATTTTAGACATTTTGTTAAATATCTGGAAAGATACATGAGGAATTATCCTGAAACTTCAGGAGTGTAAACAACATGATAAACGTCATATATTTCCGCGAAGATTTTTTCGCGAAACCCCATAAGGGGCCGTCAACAAATTGAAAAAAACCGAATATCTTTTGCATAACCCTGTAAAAATTAATATATTAATATTGAAAAATTATTCAAAATGTAGATTATGATTAAGTGGCTTATTGTAATAATTTGGGTTCATTTTTATGAAGATAGCATGTATACTCGAAGAGAAATTCAGGTTTTTATAAAAACAGTTCCAAATTTTACCAAGTTTTTTGCTTATAATTTTCAGCGTTTTTAATATAAAAACAAGTTATTTTCAGAAAATATGATAAACAAAATTGTACACAATACCCTGCAATCAGAATTAAAAAATAATAAAAATTGTATGAAAAATGAGCAGGTTTACTAAATATTGTTTCACTGCGCATGCGCGAATTCCAACAAAATATACTGTGCATAATATATTAGCTAAATGTATAGACCAACTTTTATGAAAGTCTCAAAAACATAGCTTGAAAATTCTAATAGTAATCGTCGATAGAATAAGCTCGAATTTCGCTGTTCCCAAAAGGAAGCAAAAAGATGAAGGGTTGTATCCAAATATACTAGATTATGAAAATTGACTTAATAAGAATGAAGTGTCTCTAATTCTATATTTGATACAACCTCTCATCTTTTTGCTCCCTTTTGGGAACAGCGAATTTCGAGCTCTGCAAATTATAAGTAAAAAACTTCGTAAAATTTGGGACTGTTTTTATAAAAACCTGAATTTCTCATCGAGTATACATGCTATCTTCATAAAAATGAAACCCAAATTATTACAATAAGCCACTTAATCATAATCTACAGTTTGAATGCTTTTGCGATATTAGTTTTTACAGGGTTATCCCAAATATATTCGTTTTTCATCAATTTGTTGACGACCCCTTATGGGGTTTCGGGAAAAAATCTTCGCGGAAATGTATGACGTCAATCATGTTGTTTACTCTCCTGAAGTTTCACGATAATTCCTCATGTATCTTTCCAGATATTTAACAAAACGTCTAAAATCGCAAGTGACCGGTCATCATTGGAAATATAGTGTATATCTTATCAAAAATTTTTAATGGATTTCATTGAAACATTGTAAACATAAAAACGGTTGTCCTTCGCACGTATCACAAAATGTGGCAACTTATTTAATCATTTTTCTGATCGTTGTTCTACCAGATTGTGTCGCAATTTCTTCTTAGCATGATTTAGAATATTTTCGCAATGCAGAGACTTTTCCATGTCGTTTTAGGAGTTTGTGTCATATTTTTTTCAGAAGTTCTTGTAATACTGCCAGGTGGAATACTTTTAGAAACATTTAAAAAAAATAGTGGGGCAAGTACAATATAAAAATAGTCACCAGTGGTACGCATGTGGCCTGACCGGGATTTCCTTAAAAAATATACGTGGCGCTCAACGTGTTAATGTGGATTTCCCTGTAACGAAGCGGGGAATAGTCAGAAAAAGGTGTAATAAGATGTACACTTTGTAGAAATTTTACAAAAATCTAAAAAGTGTAACTTTGTACTTTCTTCGATCTATAATAGAAGAAAGTATTACAATGGAAATTTTTTTCGCAATTTTTTTATTTTTATGAATAACGCAAATATAAATGCACTTAATCATTAATTAAGGTGACAATCACTACTTGAAATAAGCAGAATGTAGTTTTTAGTTTAATAATACATTTCCTGCACGCCATTTGTGACTGTTAACAAATTTATTTCCACCGTAATATTGCAAATTTTTCAAGGTTATCGGCTAAGTTATCGCAAGTGGACAATAACTTGAATGTTACTGTGCTTCTGGAAAAGTTAGAAAGATTTAGATTAACTGGTTTCTATGCTGGATTTAAACATAATGCTCCGTGAATGGTTGTGTATACCGACCTTTTTTGATCGGTCATTATAATGAGAAAATAGTTATAAGTGTCAGTCGCTATATTATTCTTTGTCAGGTGTATTGTATATCCACCCATATGTGGTTTGTAATATTGCCCTCACCTCTTTTGAAGAATCGTGCTCATATGTTAAGATCGTTTGAATGGAGTAGAATAAAAACAAATCTATTGCTAGCCTAAATCGCCCTAAGGAAGGTGGATTAAACTGTGATTTTCTTGAGTTAGACTGAGAGTACCCTAAACATCTTAGAAAAATGTTGATTATATCTTTTAATTTTTAGGAGAGCCTGCACATGTCTATGTTGCAATCACCATAACAGATATAGATAACATTGATGATGGAAAAATGGTAACTCTTACAATTTATTGTCTTAATATATTAATTTTTATTATTTTATTTGGATTTATCTCTAACATCTTTAAAATGTAGGTAATATATCAGGTGAATAATAATCAGACTTGAGAAGGTATTAGTCTAAAATAGTAAGCTGATCTGTATTTTTAATTTCATAAAATTTTTTATTCAATATTGGAAACTTCAAAATATAAAGAAAAACCTTTACTAATAAAGGATTGAACAAAAAGCTACAAATTGCAAAAATGGATAAAAAAGCAATATAAATTAATGTAAAATAATGTGATATTTCTCTCGTAAAAGTGATATTTCCTAATCTAAATTAAGGAGCAATAATAATTTTAATAATAAAATAATATTTTCGATCGAAAAAGTAACAAAAAATGCTGAAAAAGGTCTATCACTGTAGCAAATGACTACATAGGGCCTGTTCAACATTTGTGTGCATTTGTCTAAGCATAACACGCGAAGATGTTAACGTTTCTGTAAAAAAAATCAAAAGTTTTTTGTTTATAGCATACAGAGTTTTCAACCAAATTTAACACCGTTTTCCGAAAACTTGATAGACCGGGAGGCGGCAGCACAGACAATAACCTCATCGAGTTCACGGCTGAAATTCCAGAATTAATTAAAACTCGATTCGCATATTAAAACGCAATCGGTCTGCTAAGTCATATCTTGGTGGAAAACACCTTAAAACCCGATTTTAGGGGTTGGCTCGTAGGTTTACCCTTGTGTATTCCTGCTCCCAGTCCTCCATGTTTTCATACCTTTGGGTGCAGGAAAACATAATGGTAAACCTACGAGTCAACCGCTAAAATCGGGTTTTAAGGTGTTTTCCACCAAGATATGACTTAGCAGACCGATTGCGTTTTAATATGCGAATCAAGTTTTAACTAATTCTGGAATTTCAGCCGTGAACTCGATGAGGTGATTGTCTGTGCTGCCGCCTCCCGGTCTATCAAGTTTTCGGAAAACGGTGTTAAATTTGGTTGAAAACTCTGTATGCTATAAACAAAAAACTTTTGATTTTTTTACAGAAACGTTAACATCTTCGCGTGTTATGCTTAGACAAATGCACACAAATTATGACAAGGAACAGTAAAAACAATATACTGCAATTAAAAAAATGAATATATTGAATATTTGATGAGATATGGGCATTTATTTGTATGAAATAAAGTTTAACTGCGCATCCCTGAAAGATAACAAAATTTTTATTTCATAATTTGGTAGTTAGTTATTTAGGACAATTTATATAAAAACAGGCAAATATCGCAAAAAAAGATTTAAAAAGATAGTGGCGATGCAGTGAGTTGCTTTCTAAACGTAGCTGAATGGTAAGGGATTTTTTTATAATTTATGAATCAGCTCACTGTATCGCCGATATCTTTCTGAGTTTTCACGATATATGACTGAACATATGACTAAAAAACTACTTTTTAATAATGTTTTTCTTATTTCGTATGTTGTACTTATTATAACTTGTGGCAGAGTATCTTAAGAGAAGACATTCTCGGAAAACATTATTTTTTTTTAAACTTTTAAAATGTTTAGAATATTAAAGCAGAGTCTAAAATATGTCTTGTTATCTCAGCTTGCATCATGTATTTAACCTACATGCATTCGTGAGTGAACTTAAATGGTACATTATTGTTGACATTAGCATTTCGGTTGTCTGGCAGGTATTTAAAACAGCTGAAATGGACTAGCTTTTCAAATTTACGTTCAATAGAGTCTAAGAAATGTCCTGTATGCATGTCAGCATTTATCAAGTATTGAGGTAGCTTGGCCAAAAACCGATTTATAATAATAATTATTATTAATTAATTAACTATTTATTTAATTAATTTTTTAAAATTTGACAGTTCTTAACATTTTTTTAATACATAGCCAAATTTATTATAATAAAATGGGATGTTTTTTCGATTATTTAACTTTGAGACTAAATTTTACAAAATCAAAACATTTTTTGTGGGTGTTTAAGTTGCCAGCAACCTTTCAGGTCAACCATACGTATTTCAGGTATACGAAAATAATCGTTTAATAAATGTTTCAATCATTATTAAATACTTAAGAAATTTTCATCACCAGCTCACCGTCTGTAACAATATAGTTAGTACACGAAACGTCGATATAATATTGTTATAAAAGTTTTTCACCCGGTCTTCTGCAAAACATGCAGTTTCTCGATTTTTCGAACTTTTGAGTAGTAAATTGGTCTAATAAAAATTTTCAATTAATATAACAGTTTAAAGAAAATTTTCAATACCTAAAAAAACTTTCCAAAATTTTTTACACCTATGAAAAAATAAATGTAAATTTATGGTGACACAAAGTTACGCGTGAAACTTTGGATGCAACGGAAAAATTGCCTAATAAAATTATACATGGTGTAACATGCATTGATAGTACATTAATAGTAGTTGAATTACCGCGTGAAATGAAATTTACACTGAAAAACGACTGTCTAATCCTTTTGTACTACTGCCACCTGTCGTAATTATTATAATTTCTGGCTGAGAATCTTAAGAAAAAATAACTATATTTTTAGTAATGAATATATTTAATTTTCTTCCCAATAGTTCTAAACACAATGTTTGCATATTCTTTCAGATTCGTTTTCTGTTATAATATTATATTCAAAATACGTAGAATTGTACTGCGAAGTAAAATTAGGCTTACACTGAAAAACTACTTTTTTAATGAAGTTTTAGTTATTTCGTATGCCGTACTTATTATAACTTGTTGCTGGAAATCTTAAGAGGATGTGTTTTCAAAAAACCTTCCAAAAACGACCTTCTTTTTTTTTAAAAAAAATCTTTAAAGTGTCTAGAATATGCTCTAAAAGCCGTTTCCTTTATTTAAGTCATGCAAATTGAATCATTTTACGAAATTACTCATTTTAATGACTATATGGCCCCACACTAATATGCCGATGTTTGTTTGTTTGTTTTTAGCCCAAAAATAATAATCGGATCGAGTTGTAATTTTGTATGTGCATATCAAAAGCTTCTAGAAATCGTTTTCTGTAGAAATATGCATAGGTTAAATTGATATTGTTTCCGAGTATTAATTGCATAATTTACATACAAAAATATTTAAGATGTATGAAACTGACATAAATATATTTGAGATGGTTAATATTAACAATACAGATAAAAAACAACGTCAAAAAATTATTGCAGGACATTGTTATTTATTTCAATGACGAACTGAAAGTATAAAATTTTAATTTGATATTAGGAGGTTAAAATTTATATCTGTATTGTTAAAATTTGCTGTAGATTCGCAATATGAAGTCAAATTTATAAACTGAATATTTTATATCTCTGTACTATTTCAATATGGAGAAAGCTTCTTACGCTTATTTTTTTTATTATAAATTTAAAGAAAGAATGATTCCAACTCGAATGGCTATTTTCGTTTTACTCTGTGACAATAAGTGATAAAAATGTATGGAGTGTTCCTTTAATTTATTCATTTATTTATTTATATTTCATGTATTTGTTTATTTGTTTATTTATCTTTTACCGACCGTACATTTTTTCTTGAAGGCACTTAAATCTATATAGCAATATCTTTCGTTCTAGGAGTATAGTCTTCAAATATATTTTGGTGAATACTGGAAAGATAATAGGCTAAATCTAACATATTATCAGACTAACGAAGATGAAGAATCCATATTTCCGCCGAATCTTGTGGAACATATCTGGGTGCGTGATTTAGTATTCGAAAATATGAAAGATGGAAAACTTCTCCATGTAACATTACCTAATACGGTCACTAAAGTATTAAAAGATGGCAGTTTCAATAGATGGAACAGGTTTAAGTATTATATTATTACATAATCTCAGTAATGTCATTCCTTTCAGAATTTGTGACACATTTATAGAGTTACACTATAAGTCAGAGCGTCATTCTCATTACCGAAGATGAAAATTCCCACCAATATTTTGAAATAGTAGATGTTACGTTATTTAAATGCAAAGTTTCTGATTTAACTAAGGCGAAAATTATGGGAAAGAAAAAGTGGTGGAAGTTTGCCCCTGCAGTAATCAGGTTCAACTATTAATACATTATTCACTATATTATAAAACTATATTATTACAAATTTATTTATTTATTTTTATTTAAAATAGCACTGTTCTTAGTGCGATATGGCAACACAGGTGCTTATAATGTGGCTTATTTTTAGTACTTTGTTTATATTTATTAAGAAAAGCACTGCAATAATTAATCTGTATTTTGTTATATATAAAATTACTTATATCATTAAATTTCCAATCTGTCATCTTTAAAAAACTTATTATTTAATGTTTCTGTAAAATAAGGTATCTGAACTTTTATTATTTCAAATGTTACTCGCAGGTAAATATCGTAACTATTTATTACAAAATTTTTGCTGGATTAATTGAATGAAAATTACAACCTTTTGATTCTTGGTAGAAACATTCACAAAACAGCATTTTTTGTTCTGTCTCTTAAGACTATGCCTTGGTCAGTTAGTCTCTATTTACACATAAACTATCAACAGTGTAGAACACGTAGCGAAACAAGTAAACCGTCGGAAATTATTTGTGTTGTTGTTAATTCATTGTTTGTTTCTTCATGTTATGGTGAAGCAAATCTTGTGTTTATTTGTAAATAGTGTAGGGGAAAGTCGGACAAAACCGGGACCCTAACGGGTTTTCTTTTATTGTTATTCACTATGTGAACAAAACAGTCAAAATTTACATTAAAACGATAAACTGATTCCTTGTGAAGAAAAAAAGTATTCATTCAATCGCGAACAATAGCAATTAAGATCATAAAAGCGCCGTTTTTAGAAGTGTGCAATGTCCCGGTTTTGTCCGACCACGTCGGACAAAACCGGGAACTGGAAATAATAATTAAAAACACATTGTAACTTTGCAATAATACTATTTATTAGAGGGAAACTTGCAGGATATGACATATTATAATTATATTATTTGAATCTATATCAAATCTACATCAAATAACAATGATGTAAGTTATGCCTTAAGAGTTAAACTTGTTTGGCACAAAAATCACAAATGAAAGTTTGATCTTGTTCATCTGCATTGCTGCACGCTACATGTGCCCACCCTTTGAAGTGAAGGCGCTGTATCCAACTCTCCTTGGGTTTAGATTGTTCATATAAATCTTTGCAAAAGATGCACGCTACATCACTTTCATCCTTCTCTTCGTTTGATGTCAACGGTCTTTTCTTCTTTGGCTTCTTCTTTTTCACCTCAGTTTTCTTTTCTGTCATCTTGAAAAGTTTTCGCTAAGTCTTTCTTGTCTTGTTTTTTCATCCTTTCTTTTTCTTCTAGTTCGAGTTCTAATTTGTAGCGGGTTGAAGTAAGGATGGCTGTTTTCCCTCGACGCTTGTCGGATTTCCCAATGACAGGTTAAGGACAAATAATAAGGACAGGTTTGTATATTGGAATAGGCTTTTTAATCCTGTGGTGAGACTACAAAAGGACGCATGATATCTCTGCCCAGACCTTGAGAAGACGTAGACAGCTGCACAGGAACTGGAGCCTTCGAAGTCGGCGTTGACAGCTTCTCTATCGACCCATTCCCTTTCTCAGGCTGAGGTTTATAGGTTCCTACAGGCATGTCTACATCAGGATCTTGTTGTTGTTCAGGCAATACTTGACATTCAGCCAAAGGATTCTTTTCCACTTCCATGGGCCTGTCGGTTCTCTCAGCGAGAGTAAAGAGGTGATCTGGGAATACGTCACTGTTAAACGGGTAGTTCCCCGTCTTTTCAAACCCTTTTATAGCAGATAGAGCGCTCATAAAATTTTTGTCACATGCAGACAGACAGACTGACAGACAGATATTGTCTAAAAACCATCAAATCGTGTTCAGGACTTTCTAAAATGTATAAATCTATCGAAAACCGGAAGTCGAAATTTTTCACGAATCCAATACTTTCTTTTTCTAAAGACAGAAGAAAGTAAAAATTATTTGTAGTTTATTAGGTATAAATAATTTGATACACAGAAAATTAAACACTTTAAAACTACCATGAAATTAAACAAAAGCTTAATCTCGCGAATAAATTAATTTAGCCCCGACTCGATGATTTACAATTTTTTTTTTAAAATTTTCAACTTAATTTGGAATATAAATGACTGAAAAACAGTTTTTTTTCATAACAACTTAATTTAAATAATACTTTTTGTATAGTTTTTAAATATTTATAGATCGTAAGACAATAACTAAACAAGTGAATTCCATTTCAATCCTGCAAATAAATGAGTTGTCCAAAACCTGGAACTTCCCGGTTATGTCCGACGACCCGCATCCCGGCTTTGTCCGACCACGCCATTTTCATGAAATGTTACTCTAGCGTTGTTCAAACAACTCATAGACACCAATACAAAACGTTAAAATAACAAGTAAATAAGGGGCTATCATACGTTTTACTTACCTAAACTAAATCCTTAGGTATTAGGATTGGTAACGTAATATTGCAGACGCCGAATTGTTAACTTTTTCACGTGAAACTTAAAAAAAAAAATCTCCACTGCGAAATGAGTTATTTTACACGACTACTGTTTACTGGATGCTGTCAAGCCGCTCGCCTAGAAGTAATTCTAGAAGTTTCCGCTAGATACTGCCACAAATCAACCCATAAAACCTGGATCCCTGTTTTATCCACCTACCCGGTTTTGTCCAACTCTCCCCTACATGCCCATTCTACGACACGGGACGGTGGGTAGAAATCGTGGTTTTCATTTAAATTTTGAAGTAATTGATAAAAATATTCATATAATATCCATCGACAATAAGGAAAATTGACCGGAAACGTTAAGGTCAGCGCCTGATTAATGCATTCGCTTTTGGTGTTTTAACGACAAATTTGTAATCTGAGGTAAATAAGATGTCAAAACAGAGGAAAATTTACAGATTTATCTTAATTAGCAAAAGGAAACAGATACAGATTGAATGCCATACCAGTACAAATAGCTTTTACTGACTTGTATTGGAAGAATTATAAAAATGCTTATATACTATTCATTGACAATAAGGAAAACTTACCTGAAACGTTGAGTTCAGGTTCTGAATAATCCTCGAGCTTCTGGAGTTTTAAAAACAAAGTCTTAATATTATGCATAAAAGATGACAGAATAGAGGAGAAATTACAGATCATTCTCAATTAATAAAATGAAACAGATATATATTTACTGCAATATCAGTACAAATAGTTTGATTAGTATTAATAGCAAATCTAAATACAATAAAACGCAGTGTGATCATTTCGCTGCGAAACCATCTACCTAAACCTGTCGCTGGTAAGATGCTGCCATTTTAAGCTTAATTTCGATTTGAGATGTGTATGAGAAAACTTATCTGCCTTAATACCAATCTCTGAGGGAGAAGAGATTGGTAGCCTCAAATCACATATGTTCAACATATTTTTCTATAAAACATTCAAAACACACAAAATTTCAATGACTTACGTGATCGACAAACCATTTCAGAAATCGCGTTAAATTTTGCTAATGTAAGCAAATAATGAGCTATGTAGTGAGTAATTCATTTTTTTTAGATTCACTGATAAAAATTTATAAATTCGCACATTGAATATTTTTGTAGTATTAATATTTAATATTGTGTACTTTAGTTCATGTGAAATCATAGTGTTTAATTTTGCTAATGTAAACAAACAAAATCATGAAAATGGCCTTTAACGTATGAAACAATGAAACTTGTTTTTTTTTAAATGTTAACTCTAGACAACTCAACTCAATTTTTTGTGTATTATCTTCTGAAATAGGGTAATAAATGTCGCCTTTTTTGTTTGTTTGTTAAAGGCTTATATATATAATTTATTTTCACAAAATTAATTTATTTCATGAATCATTAATCGATTTCCATTTCTTGCAAATTTAATTACTTCTCAACATCGCATAATTTTAAATTTTACACCGTTGAAATAGGGGGGGGGGGGGAACGTACTTTCTAATGTAATATGTTTGAAAACTGTATTTCAATTTACTAACCTTTTTTTATGATTTTCAAACCAAACAGCTCGATTAACATTAACACGTTTTTGCATGTAAAATAATATAAATCGTTTAGCATTTGTTTCCGGCTAATATTCCTTAACAAAATGAAGATTTCATAATAAATCACAAATTTAACAAATGTGTAATTAAACTGCGTGCTTAAACACAGAAATAATTAGAATTTAAAAAGTCAGCTATAGCTATTAAAATTTTTGGCGATTTCTTCGGTTTTAAATCCTGTCAACTGGCTAATACGAAAGTATCGTTTCTAAAAAGCAGAAAATACAGGTTTAGCAAAACTTTTAATAATTGAACCAGCTTTGCAAACTGAGACCAAGAGTAGAAACAACCTTGAATTGTCTTGAATATTTTATCACACATAATAGTGATACAGAAGGTATCTGCCCAATCACACTCAAACAGACTAGACAAGTCCTGCTTAAACACAATATTAACTATTACAATATTGGTTGGTAAAACACATCTTTTTATGAAAATTCGGCTGTCATGTAGTAGCTCTCTCTATTTATCAGTTGCCTTTATAAACACTTTAACTTATCTTTAATTTTTGCTCCTCGATATGGCAACATATAACATACCATGACCAAACACAGGTTTTTCCATGTACATACCTACAGAATCAAATATTTGATATTGTGATTTGTATATTGTAATTGCAAACTTCAATATCACAAGGAACTGTCTTCGTATCAGTATGATTGGAAGTGATGTCTCACTTGGTGCCAAATTTATCCTGGAAATAAATACTGTATTACATTTGATAGTTCCTGTCAAAAACTTTGACATAGATAAAATATGTGTGGATATTTTCTATAATTAGACGGGTTTCGTTACATAATCCTTGTTTTCGATTTAAATTCCTGATAAGCATTACTATTGCACCTATTTTCAGTGCATGTTTATGTGGGGATGTTCCGGATGGTGTCTGAGCATGCAGAAACTCAGGTGGATAAATGATTTTATTTTCTACTAGCAAGCTACGCCCGCTACGCTGGTCAATTTCTTTTAACGAACCTTTAATCAAACAAAATATTGACATTTCATAAATAACTTTTATATTTTAACAGAATAATAAGGCTACTATAATTTGTGACTCGTGCTATAGCCAATATACACGTCAGGACACGTTGCCCTTATCATTATCTTTTTACGCATGAAGGTTTCGCTATGGTACTCCATTGGAAATTTGGTAATTTTTGAAATTCAATATTTGAAAAACGGCATAATCATTAGATTTGAAATTTATATCAAGAAAAATACAATTTTTTACCTTTCAAACGCAGTTTGTCTAACAATTTTCTGACAAATACTTTTTGAGCTATCATTTTTTTCAGTAACTTCAAATGTTTCATTTTCCGAGATTAATCTGGTGCAACAATTAGCGAAAAACCCAGTCGTCAGCAACGCATAGTTTTTTATTAAAGAGGCTGTTGGAGCAGGGATTGTCACCACCAATTTGCCACCATCACTTTTGAAATCGGTTCCGTGGTTCCACAGGTTCCATAGAAATTGTAATTTAGAATGACTTCAGAACGCTTTTCGCTCATTTCACCCATTTAAATTTCGATTTTTTTTAACTTTATTCTTAGAGAGCATTTACATCTTATAAGTAACTACAATGCTAAATTTCAAATTTCTTGCCCCTTCAGTATAAAAAAGTCGCAATTTTCGAACATTTTTCGATCCTGCACCCCATTGATGTTAGTGGCACCGACATAAAATATAGCCTATGTTGGAGTAGGGATTGTCCCCATCAATTTGCCACCATTACTTTTGAAATCGGTTCTGTAGTTCCAGAGATTTCATAGAAATTGTAATTTAGACTGTTTTTAGAACGCTTTTCGCTCATTTCACCCTTTTAAATTTAAATTTCTTTTTTATTTTGTTCTTAGAGAGCATTTACATCTTATAAGTAACTACAATGACAAATTTCAAATTTCTAGCTCCTTCAGTATAAAAAATAAAAATAAAACTGCCCAGTTAAACTGAGGGCATTGAGTTCACAGGCTATGCACACTAATTGTATATTATACTCTTATTTCAAAGAATTTGAAATAAGCCCATCGAAAAATAAAGAAATAAACAATATATTAAGGGGGGGGGTCATCCCCCCGTTACCCCCCCCCCATAGTTAACTAATGAACCCCTTAAACTAATCAGGTAAATCTCTAATTACAATGAATATATATACAAAATTTGAAGAAAATCGGATAATTCTGCATGAAAAACCCATTTATATAAATTCAGGCGGGATTAGCCCCCTCCGTTCCCCCCTTTATACTTAACCAATCAATCCCGAAAACTAATCAGGGAAGCGTCTTAACCCAATGAACCTATAAACAAATTTTGAAGCAAATGGGATAATTCTGCATGAAAAAACCCATTTATATAAATTAAGGGGGGGGATTAGACCCCCCGTTCCGCCCCCCCCCATTTATACTTAACCAATCAATCCCGAAAACTAATCAGGGAAGTGCCTTAACGCAGTGAACCTATAAACAAAATTTGAAGGAAAACGGAATAATTCTGCATGAAAAACCCATTTATATAAAATAAGGGGGGATTAGCCCTCCGTTCCTCCCTTTATACTTAACCAATAAATCCCGAAAACTAATCAGGGATGCGCCTTAACATAGTGAACCTATAAATAAAATTTGAAGGAAATGGGATAATTCTGCATGAAAAACACATTTATATAAATTAAGGGGGGGTATTAGCCCCCGTTCCCCCCCTTTATATTTAATCAATCAATCCCGAAAACTAATCAGGGAAGCGTCTTAACCCAATGAACCTATAAACAAAATTTGAAGGAAATGGGATAATTCTGCATGAAAAACCCATTTATATAAATTAAGGGGGGATTATCCCCCCGTTCCCCCCCTTTATACTTAACCAATCAATCCCGAAAAACTAATCAGGGAAACGCCTTAACACAGTGAACCTATAAACAAAATTTGAAGGAAATGGGATAATTCTGCATGAAAAACCCATTTATATAAAATAAGGGGGATATGCCCCCCCGTTCCCTCCTTTATACTTAACCAATCAATCCCGAAAAACTAATCAGGGAAACGCCTTAACACAGTGAACCTATAAACAAAATTTGAAGGAAATGGGATAATTCTGCATGAAAAACCCATTTATATAAATTAAGGGGGGGATTATCCCCCCGTTCCCCCCCTTTATACTTAACCAATCAATCCCGAAAACTAATCAGGGAAGCGCCTTAACACAGTGAACCTATAAACAAAATTTGAAGGAAAACGGAATAATTCTGCATGAAAAACCCATTTATATAAAATAAGGGGGGATATGCCCCCCGTTCCCTCCTTTATACTTAACCAATCAATCCCGAAAACTAATCAGGGAAACGCCTTAACACAGTGAATCTATAAACAAAATTTGAAGGAAATGGGTTAATTCTGCATGAAAAACCCATTTATACAAATTAAGGGGGGGATTATCCCCCCGTTCCCCCCTTTACACTTAACCAATCAATCCCGAAAACTAATCAGGGAAGCGCCTTAACACAGTGAACCTATAAAGAAAATTTGAAGGAAAACGGAATAATTCTGCATGAAAAACCCATTTATATAAAATAAGGGGGGATTAACCCCCCGTTCCCCCCTTTATACTTAACCAATCAATCCCGAAAACTAATCAGGGAAGCGCCTTAACTCAGTGAACCTATAAACAAAATTTGAAGGAAAACGGAATAATTCTGCACGAAAAACCCATTTATATAAATTAAGGGGGGGTGAGCCCCCCGTTCCCCCCCTTTATACTTAACCAATCAATCCCGAAAAGTAATCAGGGAAGCGTCTTAACCCAATGAACCTATAAACAAAATTTGAAGGAAAACGGAATAATTCTGCATGAAAAACCCATTTATATAAATTAAGGGGGGAATTAGCCCCCCGTTTCCCCCCCTTTATACTTAACCAATCAATCCCGAAAAGTAATCGGGGAAGCGTCTTAAGCCAATGAACCTATAAACAAAATTTGAAGGAAAACGGAATAATTCTGCATGAAAAACCCATTTATATAAATTAAGGGGGGGGTTATCCCCCCGTTCCCCCCTTTATACTTAACCAATCAATCCCGAAAAGTAATCGGGGAAGCGTCTTAAGCCAATGAACCTATAAACAAAATTTGAAGGAAAACGGAATAATTCTGCATGAAAAACCCATTTATATAAATTAAGGGGGGGGGGTTATCCCCCCGTTCCCCCCTTTATACTTAACCAATCAATCCCGAAAACTAATCAGGGAAGCGCCTTAACACAGGGAACCTATAAACAAAATTTGAAGGAAAACGGATATTTCTATGAAGAGTTATCGCATTACGTACGTACATACATACATACATACATACAGACATACAGAACCGGCTGGCAAGCTCTCAGGGCTTGATAGCCAGTTTGATTGCTAAAAAATGGCAATTTTAGAACGTTTTTTGCTCTTGCACCCCCTGGGGTTAGTGGCACCGACATAAAATATAGCCTATGTTGGAGCAGGGGTTGTCACCATCAATTTGCCACCATCACTTTTGAAATCGGTTCGGTAGTTCCAGAGATTACCCCCTACAAACAAACAAACAAACAATCTTTACTCCTTTATAATATTAGTATAGATGTCATCTGATATTACAGAGTAATTACTGTAATATGTTTTTGATTCGTCTGGAAACACATTTAAAACTCCTTTATCGATGTTCATTGCATGTGCATTCTTTGTTTTAAGAATGACTTTTGTTGTTAAATTTAGAACTGTTTCAATATAAAACTGATTTCAATAAATTTCAGATACAACAGATTCTTTGCAAATCATTGATTGGGGAATTTCAATTATGTCTTCTACCAAGTTAGGAATAACAAGAGGGCATTTCAAGAGTTTTGCTCTCGCCACTATTAAGAAGCCATGCATTAAAATTATTTTGCCCTTCAGATCGCATATTTTCATATATTTGCAATTTAACGAAATGTTTCCAAATAGAGCTAGATTTCAAGCATGTTTCTAAAATTTTAATCTTACTTCCTCTGGGTACAATTGGTGACGTTTGTCTGAAAGCTCTACTCATCTCTATAATAAAACCGTAAGTCATGTGACTGTCATCAACAGTTCCGGGATTCCTGCTTCACTTTTGCATATGCCAGGCCGCCATTTTTATTCAAAATTATTTTTTCGAATAAAACTGCATAAAAGTTACATTTTTAGAAAGATCATTCAAAATAAATTAATATTTGAGAGATGACTTACGTTCAATTATGTATACATTCTGCAATAACTTCAGTTTAAATTAGGTTCGCAGTTCAAATTCTCTATCCATGAAAGTAAACAACAACAACAAAAAAAGATTCATTCGTTGTGAACGTTTAAAATATTAAAGCATGAATTTTTGACTTGTGCCTGGTGTAAAAAAAAATAATCCGCACCAGTGAGACAATCAAACTTACCACAATTATGTTCTATACAACTCAACTTCCTTCCGGATCTTTTCTTGACGTAAGTTGAACTCATGTAATAATATTTAATGGATCAAATTTCGAAACGAATTGTCAGCTTTTATTTTTAGCGTGTGCAAATTAGAAACGATACTTTAATTTTGAAATCAAATGTTTTGATTTATGATATTATTTCTTATTATCTATTTTCTATTTTAAAGAAAAATGTGAACGTCATGTATTTTAAATTGAAACAGCTGTCACGGACGCACAGGGGTTGGCGCGATTTTTGTTTTGCGCCATTTTGGCGAGAAAATCCCATTTTCAGGTACCTATTAGAGATTACTAAAACAGCATGCACTTTTATTTTATTATGAAATATTTTATTTTATATTAAAAAACACACAATTTTATTATAAAACACACACAATGATTAATTTATTATGAAGTGGGTTAAGCGGTTTTTGTCAAGAAAGATGAAATACATAACAGCAAAAAATATGCGAAATGCTACCACGATCGCAAAAGTTCTTGATTTGTCTATTAGATTTTTCCAGTTTGGCGAAGGATTAAGGAAAAAAATAAATTATGAATAAAAATAATTTGTTACAATGCTTAACATACATTTAAGGGCGACCAAAGTGGTCGCCAGTGGCGGCTATTTCAGATTACTTTTTCTCCAAAAGCCTATTCATTACACATTATATGACACAATAAATTATCAATGCAACAATGGACGTGAATTGGTACCATTGTAGCTTCATCAATAATAATTATTAATTTTCCTACTCGAAGAACACGTGCTTCTGGAATTGTTTGCAAGAAGCAAAATTTCTCTGTAAGCTATAAACAACAAAATTTAACTAAGTACGTAAAACATAAAAAAACATTTCAGAACAAACTAATCTACCATTGTTGCCAGATCACATCAAACAAACTTTGAATGATTATAAAAAAATGAATGACTCTCCACATCGCTCATTGTTTGTTAGCACATTCGCAAAACTAAACACGATGATTTGATATGAACTATTAAAATGCACAAAAATTAAATATTAACACTACAGAAGATAAAATATTAAATGCGCGAAAGCTGAACATGAATGACTGACCACAGAACTCATTGTTCGTTTACATTACCAAAATTAAACACA
This sequence comes from Maratus michaelseni, assembly GCA_963931845.1. Classification (NCBI taxonomy): domain Eukaryota; kingdom Metazoa; phylum Arthropoda; class Arachnida; order Araneae; family Salticidae; genus Maratus; species Maratus michaelseni. The sequence goes on along the minus strand of OZ007592.1, from coordinate 77,827,393 downwards.
ATGATTTGGATGTGAACTATTAAAATACACGAAATTTAAATATTATTACTACAGGAGTTAGAATATTCAATGCGCGAAAGCTTTTTTTTTTCTTTATCAACGAATCTCAAAAATCAATGATCGAAATTTTGTTAGTTTTGAATGTTTCTTTTAATACGCTAAAAAGATGTGATTTGAGGTAGAAAAGATTGTATTTAGGCAGATACGTTTTCTCATATACATCTCAAGTCGAAATTAGGCCAAAAATGTCTGCATCTTATCGCCAATTGGTAAGATGGATGAATTCGCGCCGAAATCGTCACACTGCGTTTTATTATATTTATATGTCTTCAGTATGAAACGTTTAATGCTTAAATATTAAAATTTGTAAAAAAATTAAATTATATATCTTTTTTAAGCTAATCTCGAATTTTCTTCGACAATTATAAACTATGACCATAGAACGCATATTTTTCAATTTCTCATTAGAAATTTACTTAATTTTTTCTATCTTAAACGATTTTTCTAGGCATTTAGAAAACCATCCCAAACATCTTAGCCAACCACTCAATAAACGGCGGTACAGAAATACAATAAGTAATCATTTTAAGGAAAACATTAAACAGTGATCGTACATTTCTATAGGGGATTGATGGGAATGTCCAATAGAACTAATCAACTAAATTCCCAATTAAATTAATGAAGTTCACAAAGTAAGATATGCGTTGTGTGAATTTTGAAGAATCCCTTCTTATGAAGTGATAGCTAATGGCACACGCACGAGCGCTATTAAACATTAATTAGGATTACTGCATTTCTACACCTAAGAATTAAAGTACATGTGATGCATAAATTAAAGACAATATTAAATAACGAAAACAAAAGATTTTTTACAGAAAGTATTTACTAAAGTTTAAAGAAACATTAAACTGAAATATCCTACTAGTGTAGCATTTGACAGGGATCACACGATCGAAATAATCACAGCTTGCGTTAACTTTAAACAACATATTTATTATCGTGATTAGTTAATTAACCTTGTACAGCTTTAAAATGCTTAATTTAAAAGTAAACAAATAATTACTAATAAGACTTAAATACATTATTTTCATAAATCGAAGTATCATTAATTAAATCAAAGAGAATGACTGCTTCCACAAAGTGCTACTCCCTACTACATAAAAGAATATAAGTATTTTACATGAACATACATTAAAAAAAATTGAATTACCTTGAAAATCTCACAATAGCAGGGCACTACATATTAAGAAGTTGCAGGTGACATCGTTATTCGTTGTGGTTCGAACAGGCCCACACATAAATATAAAATCTATCATTAGGGCATATTGGTCAAACGTGGTTAATTGAATCAATTCCATTAAATAGATTGGTAGTTTGACAGTAAAATTTTCCCATCATTAGACTCTATTGAATTTAGCAGATTGCGAACTCATAAGCATATTCTCAAATTCTGAGAAAAAATTTCGCATCCCAATAACGTCAGACAACTGAGAAAATCTGAGAAAAGCTCTATAAATCTGAGAAAACCAGTTAAAATCTAAAGTTAACATCGCATGTGACGCAAGTTAAAAATTTTTTAGAATGTGTAACTTTTTGTCACCCATTACTATTACTGGAGCAGCCTGTAACCCTTATTATTGGCCATGCGATTTGCTGAGTTGGCATTTCATTACCTGTCCGCTTCCCTGCATCTTCGTCCATCAGAGTACTGGATTTGAGCATCTGGGATCCGAGCATGGTCCCGACTTGACCCTTGAATTGTCCTAAATTCTGTCTCTTGATCTTTTGTACACGTTATGTCAAGGTCCTCGTCTAGCTGGTGTAGAAAACTGGAAATAGTAGATTTTTTTTTTTTTTTTTTTTTTTTTACAAAGTCTAAAATTCTCAGAAAATCAAATGAGCTATGAATAAACCAACTTTAACATCAGACTGCTGTTTCTAAAATTTAATAAATAGGTGACTTAGAAACATCATTTGAAAAAAGGTATACAGATAAAAATGAGATTTTGTTTTCTTGTGACAAAATGTGAATTGAAAATAATCATATTGGTTTAACATTGGATTATAAACATTAAGGTCTGGCTGATAACAAACCTTAAATATTCGCATTTTGGCATTTTGTGAATTTTTAGATTATTTTTTAATATTTATGAATTTACTATTTTTAACTACCAAAATAAAGTGATATAATAAAGTAGTTGTGCATGATATCATTCCCGATTAGGTCATCATCTGTGCAATTTGTTTAGAAAACTAAAAATACATTTTAAATTGTAATTATAAGCGGTATTTTCTATACATTTTTATTTTCAGGTACAATTTGATTGTCAGTTGTCCAATGGACTTTCATATTTACCCAATGGATAGCCAAAGATGTATATTGAAGATATCGACCTGTAAGTATTTTGAATGCAAGAAATTTTCATTATCATAACGTTGGATATTAAATGTCTCAGTCCTAACTGCCATAAATTAAGGACAGAAATGCTAGTGATTCGTCGTAATAAGGACAACATTACCTGTAAATGAGTGCAAATGAATAAAGAGAACATAAAAAATGAAACGAGTCGGAAATTTCTTAATAGAGTAAAAGAGCGTCTATACCAGGAATCGAATCAGGGACCTTTCACGTACCGCGCGAACCCTCAGCCCCCCTGCAGCAGCTGGCGGATACAATTCACTGAAGCAAAATTTTGACAATGATATATGGTCTAGAGATGCGATGGAATTAGCCCGAGTGCGAGAGTCCGGGCCCGGGCCTGACAGCGGCTCGGACTAGATTTTTTTACCAGTCATCGGGCTCGGGTGTGGTCGGAATCATTATTTCTGAAACTGAAAAGTTTATTTATTCACGTACAGTAAAAATAAAAATAGCTTTTTTTTTCTTTAAAATTACGTATTCCATTTCAGGTCATTTTAAAGCCATTTTGAGCAGAATGAAGGGGAACAGAAATCTCGTTTTTCTATGCTAGTACTAGAATGTAATTTAAAAAGAAAATTTCTGATCTTTGCAGATTTATGTCTGGTATTTACGGCGACGAACTATTGATAAGGGCCAATCGGATGAGGCGCGAATAATTTGTTGTTCAATTTTCGTTTGTAACAATAGGATATTTTTTAATTGGAACAGTTATTAAATTTTTTAGAAATCTAATGAGAAATGAATATTTTCTTTTGTGTTTACTGAATCAGCATTAGCATAAGATTTTCCAACTTTTAGTCTGCTATTGTGCACGTGCCGTAATCGATCTTTATATGAATATATACAAGTGATTCTTATATGTATTTTTCGTCACGAATACTACTCATTCTGCGGTTCTGCTGTGCACATTCATGAAGTCGCTTTGATTAGTAATTAAATATAATTGGCATGTGTTGTTATTCATATAGAAAGCAATCGAGCGATGTTTCCCCTTTTTCTATAAAAGTATCGAATCTTGCAGATAATGATGTCAAAAGTTTTCATTTAAGCTAATTTTCAGGGACGCAAAAGTCACGAAAGATTGTTTTGAGGATGGAATCGATTAGAATTTAAGATGTACACGGTTTATAAGAATTTGAAAAACGCTGTTTTGTTCCTCGGTATATAAATAGTAGTTTCTGAAAATTGCATGCATTTACTTATAAAATGTTTGCTGAGGGAGAAAAAATATGGGAACCCTTTTAAGGAAGTATATTTTTGTTTGACACCAAACTTCTAAATTGAATGTAATTTTTCAAAAAATTGAGCATGTTCTAAAGATGAAAAATTATTTCTATGTAATAAGTTGTTTAAAAATGAGATATTACTTTTGAAACAATTTTTAACTGTTTTGCATTTTTTTTCTATTGCTTACTTTCGGTATTGGGCTCGAGCGGGCTCGGATTTAAAATCGTCGGACTCGGGCCGCCACGGACTCCGAAAAGACACTCGAACTTATGTCTCAATGGTCAGCCATCTGAGACCGCGTAGCAAAGTAAGAGTAACTCCCAAAGGAACTCCAAATAACGATAAATACGTAGATTATCGTTTTTCGAATTTCCTTTGCCTGTGCCTTTTGAGTTCTCTCACAGGACACATAGGAAATTAAATACAGAATCTGACAAGGAAGAAAGGCTATAAAATTATTAAATTCTATTTGGTAGAGCGAGGAATTCTCCAGATAAAGAAAGTATAATATATAGAATTCTATTGTAAAGGGAATATTGCTATATGGCGCAGAGAGATGGAGAATTATGGAGACAGAAAGACAGAAATTAGCGGCAGTGGAAATGGATGCCCTAAGACGATCATGCAGGATATCAATAATTAAGAATAAGAAATGAAGGAATCAAAGTAATGATGAAAATAGAGGGAACCATATTAGACGATCTTTAAAAGAAGCAATTAATCTAGTATGGTTAAAGAATATAGTTAATAGAATGAGTGATGAGAGACTACTCAAAATTGCATTTAATTATAGAACAAATCAGAAAAGGAAACGAAAAAGACCACGAAATATCTGGATGGACGTTATAAAAAAAAAGCCATGAGGGATAGAAGTCTGGAGGAGGAATGGACCATTGACCGGAAGAAATGGAGAGCTTTCTTGTAGATTTTTCAGGTAGAGAAACCTGGCGCTATAAACCAAGTTTATATATATATAACTATTTGAAAAATAATTTTTTTCCGGAACTCGACTCGTATTTTAAATTTCTTTTCATGTTTTCTGGTTTTTCTACGTTATATAAACTGCTGCATCCACTTCCTGAGAAAAAATATAAAAACTCAAAATTTAATAAATGTAATAATTGTAAAACAAATATTTAATAATTACTAAAACTCAAACTAAATAAAACTCAAAATACCGACTTGCTTAACGTACTTTTCCGGTTCTGGATGTCTTTTGGTTTTAAAAATATTAATATTTACTATTTAAAAAATATATATATCTTGGAGGTCAATCCGCGTTCGTTTTCATCTTTTGCGTTTTTTCTCCGGTTTTGAAATACTATTTGCGGACGAAAATATTTATTGAGATTTTGATCTATGAGAGAATGTCTCACATATTGAATTTTGTAATACTTAATATTATGAAGTGTTTCTCTGAAATATAAGATTTACAGGTTGATTAGTCACTGACAGACAAATTTTAAAACATATTTCTCATTTATATATTTTATGTAAATATTTATCTGGGATTTAAAAAAAAAATGTCACAGAAATAAAGTACCATAAATTAAGGTTATTTGGACATTCAGATCTTAATTAAACCCAAAGCAAAAAAAAAGTATTTTAAATCCGTCCAGTTGAGATTGGTCACGAAATTCACTAATACTCTAGATATAACTGCACTAATTATAATATCACAGTATATACCAGACTGATATAAAACTCTTTTACTCGTGTCCAAATACTCCCGTTATGGTATATTATTTTACAATGTCTATCGCTTATAATACAGAAACAATGTCTAAAAATGTAAATATTTTTTCAACGTTTTTTGCTGTAAATGTGTCCAGTATTTTAATAAATAACATGGAGATATTTCAAACTGTTTTAAATATTTTTAAACCAATGTCTTCTTATAAGTATTCCTTTTATTTGTAGTTGCCTATGCCGAATCTAAACTTCTGCTTCACTGGTCTGAGGAAAAAATAATGAATGGAGAAAAGGTAAAGAGTATAACGCTTCAATACAAATTCAACCCCCCAAAATATGAGTTAACTGAATTATTTCCACATAAAGAACGTGAAATGTGGCCAGATGGTAAGAAATGTCTACGCTTTTACCTATAGCTATTCAAACATAAAGTATTATTCTGAACGGCAAAAAGATCGTGTACATTTTACACATTTTTAACACTTTCCAACCTAGTTGAAAAGTGTTTATGACTTCGGTTTGTCTGGCCGTCTGCCGTCTGGCCGTCTGGCCGTCTGCCGTCTGGCCGTCTGGCCGTCTGCCGTCTGGCCGTCTGGCCGTCTGCCGTCTGGCCGTCTGGCCGTCTGCCGTCTGCCGTCTGTCCGTGCTCTAACTCCCGTAAATATGCTCGGATTGCCCTGCAATTTTTATATGTTATAATCATTATCTATAGCATGTTCCCTATTTCAACGGAAGTATGTAGCACTTATAGTTTTTTTACAGGGACACTCAAAAGAATTCCGTTACATTGCGGTCTATGGGGAAAAATCATTTGCGGTTTATTTAAATAATGTTTCACTATTTTAAACGCGTTGAAATTTATATATATCACTAAGGTGCATTAAAAGAAGCTTAATATGGAATAGGGTGTGCATAGCACTTATACTTACTTTACAGGGACAGTCAAAAGAATTCCGTTACATTACGTCTATGGAGAAAAATCGTCTGCGCTTTATTTAAACAATGTTTCCCTATTTTAAACGCATTGAAATTTATATAAGGTTCATTACAAGAGACTTACTACAGAATATTGTGTGTATAGCAGTCATCGTTCATTTACAGGGACACACAAAAGAATTCTCTACTGTATGTTAACAATAATTCCTGGAAGTGCGTTTTAAGTTACTAAACGCGATTTTAATTTTAAATCGCTTTTTGTCTATTACGTGGTGTGTATAAATTCTGTAGATCCTATACAGGGAAGCACAAAAGTTCGGGAAAACATTTCCGTATTATTTAACTCCAGACGGAGAATTTTAAACTGTGCTACGTGTTTCCTAACTGAACTAAAATTTAGCATCCTATGTAGTATATATACAAATCTATAGGTCCTATACAGGGCTGAATAAAAGTATTTGGATTACTTAGATGTTATCTTTTAGCTTATTGAAGAGTATGATTCGTAAAATTATTTTGGAAGCGTTGGAAAGTGTTACATAATCTATGCTTGACGCATGATTTTTCGTTCTTGTTATTTAACTAAACTTGTTTTTTATGTGTAAAGATGGAATATTGTAATCAATTTTTAACTCATCGGAGGTCAATACAACATTTTATTATTGTTAGAACTTAATTATAAATTAATAACTTAATTTTAAGGCATTTTCCCGTTGGCCTGCTACAATTGTATAGGAGTTAATAGGACAGCAATGGATTTAATGATGCACCAAAGCACGCTCGCCATAGAAGAGCAATTGGCTGCGAAACTGCAACAATGCAATATTTTAAACACCACAAACTAGAAAATTACATTAAAAAAATGGAGCACTAATTTAGAAAATAACCCACACTTTTATCAATAAACAGTTTAATATTAAAGGAATTATAATTATATTTTCAGAAAACTTGTTACTAATCCCGAATACGTAGTTTAAATGTTTTTTTTTTGTTGCCATACCTTAAAAAAAAAAGAAAAAAAACACACATATTTTTAATAAATTCACTAACTCTCGCTTTCTACCATGCTTTATAGAAAAGCGGTGAATTTTTCATAATCAGGTTTGGTGCACACGCCGAATTAATGTAACGGATTTTTTTTTTCTGAAAAATCATGAATGACAGTCATAAAATAATGCGTGACTTTCAAAACAAGTAATATAATTTTTTAAAGTCAATTCCTACTTAGGTTAACAAAGAAAAATTTAATTTTAGTTACTTTTTATTAAATAATTACAATTAATATAAATATGTATATACATATCACAGAATCACAATATTAAGTGGCAAAATACACAGCGAATTTCCTTGCAATTTTCCATTTTAATAAATAAAATAAGAATGGCCCGGATAATACGTAAGTACCAAAAATAATATGAAACAGTATAGAAAATAATATTAAAACATAATCACGAGTCAACAGTTACCATGCCAACAGTTTCATGTAGTAGCGGCTCTTTCGAAGAGTGGAACCTAATGGAGTGTTTCTGCTCATTTATCTTCGAGTTTTGAATGCTAGTAGTTTGGTTATTTAATTTAATTAATGAATTAATATTTGAAAAAACTGTATTAACATCAAGTGTCATCCACTAAAAGTTTAAAAAATGTATTTGAACTTGAGTGGATGAATAAAAAGTATTTTATTAACGATTGAAAATTTGAAAGAAAAATAATTTGAGCATTTGAATTTGAATTTTGCTTTTTAATCATAAATATATAAAATAAACCCGTGCAGCATTAATGTCCCATGTTATCTTTATTGAAAATTTTTTTATAATCATCGTTGCGGTATTTTATTTTTGTGGCATCACTAATTTGAGGAAAATCTTTCATTTCATTTATGAAAACAATGGGAGAAATTTTTTCCTCCCATATAAAACTAAAATGAATAAATTAATATTTGAAAAAACTATATTAACATCAAGTGTCATCCACTACAAGTTTAAAAAAATGTATTTGAACTTGAGTAGATGAATAAAAAGTATTTTATTTACGATTGAAAATTTGAACAAGATATATATAGAGAGAGTGTGAGCTAATAGTAGGAATTGAAATAAAAATTGTATGCTTGTAAAAGAGTGTATTTTATAAAACTATTATTACCTTTATGCTTATTTATTTATTTATTTTAGGAAATTACACGTTTCTCCATGCGAAATTCACTTTTTCAAGAAGACTCAGTAGTTCTATTTTTAATGTGTATATTCCCAGTACTCTTGTAGTACTACTATCTTGGATTTCGTTCTGGGTGGATGTTGAAGCAGTTCCAGCTAGAATTACGCTTGGAGTCACTTCTATTTTGACGCTGACAACTCAAATTGTTCAAGCTCATGGCGATTTACCTCCTATAAGCTACATGACAGCTATGGATATTTGGTTATTTGGTTGCCTCATAGCTGTTTTCAGCGTCCTGTTGGAATTTGCTTTTGCCTATCAGTTTCTCATCTTAATTCGGCAAGTAAGAAAAGAAGTACTTTGTTTAGGGTTGATAAGAGATAGCAAATCAGATGCCATATTTTAGTCATAAAATATAAATCTGCTATTTTCAAATATGTTTCACAGCTTTTCTAATGATAAATACTTCCGTTAAAAGTGTTGTATTTTTAATGTTTAATGACTTACTATTTGTTAATAAATGAGTATTTAGTGCAGAATTAACCTAGATACATATATATATGTCTATTTATTTATATATATATACAGTAAAATCTTTATATTTGAGACTTCTGAATAGCTGACACTTTTTCATCACTGAACACCATATATCTTTCTATTTTTACCTCTGAATAGCGTACAAATTCCATGGTTCTCATGTCCTCTATTCAGAGGTTTTACTATATATATATATATATATATATATATATATATATATATACAATTGTTCTAATTTGTTTACGTTTGTTACATTTATCTGAACAACTACTGCTGTAACCGGAGCATTTAAGAGATAGTATCACTTTGAACTATTAAATATTTCGAATATTTATTTATTTTTTTATGTATTTTTTCCACTTTATTTCTTCTTAACTCAAGATTATACATGCTGAAGTCATATTTTATTAGGCAGAAATAGATAGCGAAAGTGAAATTTTGGAGCTATAAATGTAGAACACGCCACTTTGAGTAAACAACAACAAAAACTTTGAGCAGGCTCTTTCAAAACAGCATTTTAAAAATCCGTGGACACTGTAGTTCCACGGATTTTCAAGCAGTCAATTTAATCTTTTAAGAAATGTAAAATTTCCAACTTTAATATATATATATATATATATATATATATATACATAAACTTAATGTAAAATTTAACCATTGAAACATAAGAACTGACCATACACAATGAAATCACAATACCATATAGCAGTGTCAAATTACAAACTAAATTATGTTCAAATTATTCAAAAGGCAAGATGACCATACTAGTTTGACACAAACAAAATATATAATAATTTCGTGAAAATGGATTTTTATAAATATTTTGCTTTTGTTTTTAAAAAATGTCAGAAACACTTTAAAATTAAAGCATCAAAATGGTGTTAATTTTTAAATACTTGAGGGGGGTATTGCAATATTTCACGAGCCAAATAATCTATTAAAATTTAAAACAGTATGCATCGCTTTTGTTATAATGATGTACTGTTTTGAATGTAGCGCTTAAAATACGAGAGAGAATAAAAATGTAAATCACGATGTCACAAAGAATATATTCTAAATTTTTAATATTACCAGGGAGGATAGCAATTTTTTTTGTGGAAATACTTATGATTTATCTTGTATTTTACGTTTTTATACCACTTGTTTTACTTTCAATAGTAAACTTTTGATTTATAGAATGAGAGAATGAAGAAGATTTTCAAATTATTCTGTTCTATAAGAAAAAAAATTATTGTTTGTTACTTTTGGCAAATCAAAGGAACAGCATCCAGAGTGAAGCATGAAATGCTTTTTTGTATTTATATAATTTTGGATTTTTAATATATAATGATCTGAAATATAATTTTTCGAATGTGTTTTTTCATCTACTAGACACAAAACCGAAACCATAAATTAGAAGACGTAAATTAAATGTAGTAGAGTAACACTCGACTTACGTCAGCAATTTGTTCCAAGACTAGCGACGTAAGTCGAGGTACATTTAGATAATCCAAAACGGATTAGTAATAAAAATTCACCAAAATCTAATCAACATATTCTATTGTATTTAGGGACTTCATATTAGTACTTCGTAATGCATGAACAAAGAGTGAGTGAATTTCGTCTAACGTATTCAGTGCATACAAAATAAATTTTCTGCGCTGAGGTTTTGCCCATTCCCCGTCGTCCTCATCATAAGATCATATGTTTGTTAAGGTATTTAAAATTGATTGCTGCCATAAATTAAATTCTGTAAGTCATTTAAGAAGATTTAAATCTAAAAATTTTGTTTCTTTTAGGCAAAAATTCAATAAGTTTTATTTGTTTTCATTCCATTTATAAGGTTTTTATCGAATAATGAAAGTTATTTAACTTTTTCTCTCATGTCTGCCATTATCAAAACTTTCATGTATTTGGATATAAAATAAATAAAATAAAACACATTAATTTTAACATTTCGCTATCTCTCTGTCGCCGAACGTAGATAATACAATAAAAAAAATAAGATAAAAATCGCTTTTCTCAAAATTTTTAGACTTAAAGGCGCCTAAACACATCTAGTAGTTTACGGTTTGCCATTTACTTTTTTCATTTGTTCGTCACTATCGCGTGACTGTCGCGGGAAACTTTCCATTTATAGAACCAAAAGTCTTTAAAAAAGTTCAAAGTGCGTCTTAATTAAGGAATTTCTTTTTCAGGACAGACGACGTAAATGCGGGGCGACGTGAATCGAGAGGATGTAAGTTGGGGTACTACTGTATTAAATATTTTAACGAAATATGTTTGGTGTTCGAATTCCGTTTATCATGCAGTGTATGTAGTCAAATTTAAGTAGAGTATGTTATAGATAATAAGTTATAAATATACGTCGATTTTAAGCATAATGCTGACAATATTTGATGAAATAACATATACTTACTATGAATATTCTTATAAAGCCATTCTGAAGATTGTATAAGATATTCATAGTTTTTCAATTATTGATCTTTCATCCTTTTAAGTATAATTCATTCAGTGTCCATTCCATTGCTTTTTATGGTGTCTTATCCTTCGTTCTTTACATGTGTATTCATTTTTTTATATATATATACAGTGAAACTTCTATTTAACGAAGTCTCATCGTTACACTCAAAAACTTCTTTATGAAGAAAATTCGCTAAATAGAAATCAACTTAAATTCATGAAACTTTTAATTCAAATATGACAAAACAGGTATTGGATTCAGAAGGCTTTGATTCAGTTTCAATTTTGAAGCCGTCTTTTAGAAAATATTTGTGCACGGTCGATGAAATCACGTCACATTCCCAAGCTTTCGCTCAAGCTTCATCAGCTCTGATACACACGTTCTCAAACTAATGTTGTCACTAAATTGTCTTTTTTCTGTCTTTTTTGATCATGTACTTCAAGATTTTTTTTTATTATTCCTTAGACTAACGTCTGAAGTTTAGAAGTTGTATTGGCAGGAACAAAAATAACTTTGATGCTCATCGATTTGCATTTTGAAGCACATTCTTGTGGATATACAAAGCAATTGACTATCAGCAATGGTAGGTCAGAATGATGACTGTCTGACTCTAATTGTTTCAATGTATCTGACGCCATTGCCTCACTGTATCGTCTAGATTATTGAATGTAAAAAGGGATTTTGACTTCCCCAACTGTCAGCGCTGGAGTCTCGGTGTGGGAGAGTAACGATAACAAGTGTTTTTCTTAGTGTGAAAAAAATGTTTTATTTAGCACCAAGCCGAATGCGAATTATTTAAATGTGTTCATTTCCATATAATCCGCTGAAATAAATTCACATATCCATCACAACAGCTACCTCTTAGTTTGAATTCTGTACGTGTACAAAAGTGGAATAAATTTCGTTATACAGAATATATTTTTCGTAATATGGAGATTAATTTACATGCTAATGGTGTTCAAAGTCAACGTTCTGCAGAAAATTTCGTTAAGTAGAAAACTTCGTAAAATATAGGGACTTCGTTAAAGGGAAGTTTCACTGTATATATATATATATATATATATATATTCCTAAAAGATGTGTATTTGTTAATTGTTTTTACAATCGATGAATTCTACCTCTCTTTATTTATAGCCACCCAAGTCACGTGACCATTTCCAATCAAGAAGGAACATAAGCTCCGAATCTAAAATACACATTCTGAAACCAAGAAAACATCAACAACTTGAAAAACAGTGCTTAAATTACGCAGATATTAGGAGAAGAATAATTAAAAAATTCAAAGGAAACAAATATCTTGATAAAATTTGCAGAAAGATTTTTCCTTTCCTTTTTTCTCTATTTTCAGTAATCTACTGGCTTTATTTTTTATGTATTAAATAATAAAGATATGTCATGTGATTATTAAATGTCTTATGTTATAAACAACTGTGAATGAATTATGAAATAAAGTACTAAAATGATTACAAAAAGAATTATTTGGAATATATATTTACAAATTAAAAAAAAAAAATTATTGACCAAAACGTAAACATTTATTTTATTTTAAACCGACATAGCTAAAGCAAATAATTGTTTTAAAGCAGATATTTATGAAGTAGTTTCAATTGATATCACGAGAAGAATGACACTTGAAAGTTAATTGAGAATGATGGTGTCACTTTCGTTAAATTAAGATACATTTTTTGAAAAGTTTTGAAAAAACTAATTCACAACTTATTTTTAAACGTAAATCACTATAACATTAGGCAAACGTTGAATAACAAATTTCATTGAAAATAATAATATTAATCTGATCATCACGAAGCTCAGGAGATGAAAATTACGTCTATTCATCCTTCTGACTTGTGGGTATTGTTAAATAGTAGACAATGAGATTTTGACACATAGACTCCTGAATATCACGAAATAATCCCACTACTTGCAGCCTGCAGGTGATATGACGAGGTGTACAGGATCTTTACAGCATTATTTTCAGTAAAGTGTCATTTTATAACCACCCGAGTCTAAGTGGTGTTATATAAAGTCTTGCTAGGGTTGAGCTGCTCTATACGTAATAGGTGTACATGCCTAATTAATTAAACCGTAAGGATTGCTTTATTAAATGAGTGTGCGCAGGTGTTGTCGGTAGGTGTCCCGTAGTTCTTTGTCACCGGTCAGACTGAAGGATGACCCCACTTGCGTTTGTTCTATAACACCGAGGAATTTCTTCTTAATCGTATGTTCAAATGTGTAAATTTATTGATTTTTTAGCTTTATGTCATTTAAGTTCGTAGCAATGAACTCTTGTAGGGGTTTATTCATTTAGTTAATAATAATTGAAATTAAAAGTTATTTTATTATTGTCATCGAAAAATGATAATTTTATTGTAAACAGGATTTTTTTTAAGTGCTATTTAATTTTACGACTCAATATAAATTGCATACCATGGGTTATGTTATGTATTAACGGATTTTCCCTATGTAAATATTCTAAATAAATCTTATTGTTTTCTTCACTTTAAAGTTTGTCTCTTCATCATGTATTTTAATTGTTCAGGTTTTTCTAACATGCTAATTTACTGCAATTAGGGTGTTACATCCTTTAGCTTAGTGCTTTTATTTAATTTTAAATATATTTAATACTCATAAGTCGGAGCTCCCACGAAAAATAATCATAAAGCGATGTGATTTTAAAATTAATACTTAAGTTAAATTGTATACATTCTAATCAGAGAGTCGTAAGATTAGAATTAGCAGTATTAAGCGATTATATCGATGTTTGGGAATTAGATATTTTCAGGTAGCCTATTTCTCTTAGGTGCCCAATTCGTTCCATCATCTTACGCGTCAAAGTGCTTTCTAGGTGCACATCAAGAATTATATTTCACAAAATCCAACGTTATGTCTATTCGAGAACCATCCATGGCATTAAAATATAAAATAGTCCACATACCAGCTAAAAGTTTTTTTAATAATTTAAGTAGAAGGTTGTCAATGGTGTTGTCACTTATTTTCATTATTAAATAATATATTCATATCTTGGTGACTAGAAAAATAAAGAAAATATATTTATTTGAATTTCAATATACAAGGAGGCACAATCGACTTCGCCTACCCCTGCCATCACCTATACTAACTGAATGTACCAACAAGGTACCACCTCCCCTCCCTCTAACGAAAATCCATAGTAAGTCTATATCTGCAGAGATTCCATGGCATATCTGGACTAATCTGATGACTATAAATAGAGTTTTGGGAAGACGATTCTATGACAATATTCTGTTTCATTTTTATAGAAACAAGCAAAAAACCTATCAAGAGCAATTGGGCAAAAGTTTGAAAATCCAGTCGACAGATATTGATAGAGTAACTGAACTAAGAACTATTGAAAGACTAATTGAACTATTCAAAAATTTCTGAAAGACTAATAGTTTGTTGACCAGTGATGATTATACACATCAACTTCAGCGCGGTTTTTAAAAATATCTATCAAGGAATTTTTCAAGGATTTAATCAAGGAAAATATGCGATTAAATATAGCGAAAAGTTCTGTTAGAAAATTCTCGTAGATGTTTTCAATAAACAAATTTGCAAAACTGCCGGTCATTAATGTGTTAAGATTGCTTTCTCGACATTAATTTATACGTCAATTGCCAATCAAATTATACGTGTGAAACGAAATCTTCACGAAATATTGCTCCCGTAATTTAACATTTGCAAATAAAACGAAAAAGTGATTAATATCTGTAAAGAATATCCGTATATCTGTAGACATAACATAAAAAATATACGAATGTTCGGAAAAATAAAATGGTTTTGAATTTGTCTCAGAAATATTCTACCGAAATCATAACCCAAATTTATAAAATTCGGAATTTGGAGAATTTATATTTTTTAAATAAACTACCAAACAACAAACTTATAAAGAATTTTTATAGTCTATCAGAATTTTTTCAGTATAGGGAAATAAATCAAAACTTTTATGATAATCACCGTTCAGAACGTGATAATTCTTTGGTTTTACAGGAATTTGTACTTTTCCATAGCATTTATTTAATTGTTATTCCTATTTTAGATTATCTTAACTGTTCTGATTATTTCATTACATCTTTCTCTCAGGATTTTTTTCTTTCTTTTCTTTTTCTCTTTTGGTGGAAGCTAGGGAATTGTTTTTAATTTACATAAAAAACATACATATACAATATATATCTTTTTTAAACAACCAGTTTTTTTTTTTTACAATTTTACTTTTTGATAATTATTAGAATCCCATTTTGTCTACGCCAAATGAAAAAAAAAATCCTTTTCACCGTTTACTGCGGGTGTGAATTTTTTGTTTTACCTTTTAAATATATTTCTAGTTTAATTTACAATAATAAACACAAGTATTCGTTATAAGTGACTTTATTTTTTTTAAATGTATCTTAAATCAATATTTTTGGCATGAGACATTGTTTTTGAACATAATTCTATTTTTTAGACCAATTCAATTTTCTTCAATTGATTTAATTTCTGGAATTATTATAATGCACTTCTTCTGAAACTTATAATATGTTACAACGTCGTTGTTTCTTAGTCTTATTATAATCAATTAAGTCTTGATCACTATTTTCTTCTGATTGGTTGAGTTCATCTCTAAATTTATCAATATCTCGAGGTCCACGAACATTGCTATCCAATGGTTGTAAGGTTTCTAGTAAATCACGTATGGTATCAGATGATTCGATATTTGCTATTTCTGGACTGCCAACATACTCATCAGTGTTATATTCCATTACAGCCGGAA
Organism: Maratus michaelseni; assembly: GCA_963931845.1. Lineage (NCBI taxonomy): Eukaryota > Metazoa > Arthropoda > Arachnida > Araneae > Salticidae > Maratus > Maratus michaelseni. Next base: position 77,811,214 of record OZ007592.1, on the reverse strand, counting down.
TCTGAAACATTTCTCTGTCGACAACTGATTGTTGATAATTGTCGAGTACTGGCATTGAACTCGTACTTTCAACTAACTTATTTTCACTATTCACTGAATTTTCCTCCTCAATGTCTTCAGAACTATCAGGTAATGAGAAATATTCTGATGAATCGCTCCCTGAACTTTTAGAAGACAGACTTGATAAATCGCTGCTTGATTCAGATTTAACGTCAGATTCAGCAGATATTTTCCATCGAGCAAATTCGAACAATTCTTCTGTTTTCCTTGCTACACCAGCAATCAACATTACAATCAGGAATCTTGCATTTAACAATAAAACAATCATTGATAAAAACCATGGATAGAAACTTCCTGTCACGAAGTAGCTCGATGTCAGAAAAGCTGGCCACAAAACTTGCTTGGTGCTTGAGACAGAAAGGAACTGAAAAAAAAGTACTTTTTACATTTTTATTTTTCATTAATTTAAACACAATAAATTTAGGATAAATTAAGCAGTTTATATGTACCGGGTGCGCCATAAGTTCGTTAAAAGTTAAAAAATTCATTAAAAAGAAACAAATGATGCTAACAAATTGCGGTTTGATGGAATAGGATTAGAGGGAGATCGGATTTTGTTAATAACGAAAAAAAAGTTCTAAAGTTACCGATAGATGGCGCTGCATGAATAATATGAATCAGATTTATCCAAATCACGCTGTCATTAACCCCCCCGAATGCACACAGATTTTTCATTCGATGCCAACAGTATGCTATCGTTACCAGATCAAGCGCAGTTGGTTAAACGCTTTTACAATAACAGGGAATCACAAACTGGCGCATTGCGAAAATTCCGCTTGGCAAAATAACGAAGACGAGAAAAGAGCCTGTTTCATATGCTGGGATACTGAAGCTTGTCAGATGTTTCTCAGAAATGGTTCTTTTAATATAAGCCTAATTTGCATACATCTGTGCTATACATACTATTACATACTATCATATTATATATTTACATACCATTATGCATGTCTGCTCCATCTATCGATACTTTTTAACCACATTTTTTTTTGTTATTAAAAAAATCATATCTCCTTCTAATACCATTCTTGAAAACACCAACTTTCCAGCATCATTTGTCTGTTTTTAAGGCATTTTTAAAGTTTTAACGAACTCATGGTGCACCTGGTACATTTAAACACAAATGAAAAACAAATATTTGCATATTGCTTGAAGTGAAATTATGGGATATGATTATGGTGTCGAAAGTCTCTCTTATTATTATTTTTTTTTTACTTTCTTCTATCTATAATAGAAGGAAGTATTGTAATCGAAATTTTTTTAGACTCCCGCTTTTGAACGGATTTACATGATTTAGGAGTCAGAGATACCGAAATACACGTTTTTACAAAATGTCTGCTTGTCCGTGTGTCTGTGTGTCCTCTTTGTGTCATCAAAAAGTGTATGAAGTTATGCATAGAACTGAACCAAACTTTATATATATGTTTTTGACTATGGCCACCAGATCCCAATTGAAAGTGGAAATATTCCCGCAGAAGAAGGTGCTATAATAGCGATTTTTGTGCGATTTTCTTTATATTTTGCAGTTTAAGTGAAGAATGTATGAATACTTTTCGACGAAATTTTATATTTGGATGTAATGTTATACGCTGAGGTTGGTATAAAATTTTGGAGAAAATCGGCCTGTAGGTGTCGTTGTAATAGTGAATTTCGTTCGATTTTCGGGGGCGACGGGTGCGGAAGACATCGTACTGAAAAAACATCGTACTGAATCACCCAATTGTCCAATCTATGTTTAATTTGCATACATATTTGTAATAAGCAAAAGTTTTCCCGTTTTAGGTAGCTTTCATTACAAAAAGTAAAAAGCTACCTATTGCAGTCGTTCGGAAGAAAGCAATTCCAGAAAATTTTGGTATATTTTCGACCCCCAACCCTCAAAACTCCCCTCCATTCAAATGTTGAAAAAAAAAAAATATATATCTGACATTTGTCATGCTGCAACTCTCTTATTTATGAATCGATTTGGATGTGACTGAGTATGTGTACAGTACATACGACGATCTCGACCGAGTTCGTTGTCCAGCTTCATCCGCCAAATTGTTTCAAAATTGCGGCCAGTTAAAAAGTTTTAAAAATTCAAAAATTCAAATAGGTGTTCAAAATATTTACAAATTAAAAGAGTTGTTTCCGTTAAGTGTTAGATCAAGATACTAGGATTCCGAATCATGTTTTATTTTGGCTTTATCTTAAAAAATGGCTGAGATATGGTAGTTTGAAATTATAGAGTGGCTGGAATTTTGAAACAATTTGATTTTTGTTATGATGTAACTCTCGTATTTATGAACCGATATGAATATGACTGATCGCGTGTACAGGACATACCAAGGTCTCGACCGAGTACGCTGGCCAGCTTCATCCACCGTTTTGTTTCAAAATGGCGGCCAGTTAAATTTTAAAAAAAATTTAAAAAATCAAAAAGATGTTCAAAGAAATTATAAACTGAAAAAGTTGATATTGTCAAGTGTTAGATCGTGATACAAGGATTCTGGGGCATTTTTTGTTTTGGCAGTATCTTAAAAAATGGCTGAGATATAGCTGTTTGGAATTCTAGGTTGGCTGATATTTTGAAACAATATGATTTTTGCTATATTGTAACTCTCATGCTGAAATTAGCTGTCAAATCCAGTATTAACGAAAACCGTATTGATTCTTTTATAATCGGGTTCCAAGCATTTTAGCTTCGTATGTTTCAGTAAAATGAGTTGTTTTTTTAAAAACATGGAATATGGAAATTACTTTTTCCTCAGGCTGGAAGGTCTTTTTCGATATATTACGCGCTGATTAGTTTTCATTACGAATTTTTTTCACCCCCCCCCTCCCCCACCCATGGTTCTGAACATGTATGAGATAGAAAAAAGCTATGGGATTGGCACAATGGACTAGTTTATTCCTTATAATTATGAATAAGGATCCGTTAATGATGCTCAAAAAATATCCTTACCCTTTTTTAAATTTTTTTAAGGGACTCCGCATTTTGCGAAAAATGAAAAAAATATAAATTTTTCAATTTTTTGCTTAAAATGCTTTTAGACATCCGTAGTGTATGCTGGGGAAATTTTGTAAGGATCCGATAATTAAAAATACATGAAAAAGTCCCTTTTTTGCATCCATTTTTTTGTTTAAATGATTCAGAGTTGCAATCTTTAAATTCATTTTCTCAACAAAAGTTATCACAGTTATCACAAAAAATATCACAGTTATCATCCGGTGATATTAGTTTTTTGCAAAAAATTGAATAACGAATTAATTTTTTTATAAACGAAATAAAAGATGTATCAAATGATTGTTGTCACATAAAATATTCTATTCTTGAAAAATAAATTAAAAACAATAAGTTTTTAATGAAAATTATTGAAAAATAAATAGTAAGAAAAAATAATTTAAATATTGTTAAAATTAAAATGGTCTTATGAAAAAGTGTGTTCTTGACAGTGGAATGTTTTAAAATATACACAATTAAGACTTTAGATTTGATTTGCATTTTGTAGTAGTTGATGTTTAATCAGCTTCAATAGTTAAATAATAAACCATGTACATGGAAATACAGGGTGTCCCCTCTTATCGTTTTCCAATAGCTAATTCTTAAGCCTTCAGAAGTATAGTTCCAATTGCGAAAAGGTTTTAGATAAATCTATTTAATACTTGAAAAATTTTCCATAGAAAATTTCTCACGCCTTGCATTCATAATGTTTCAAATTTTAACTGCTTAAAAGGCGTATAGCCAACAGAGTGAAAAAGTATCCAAGCCGGTACTCGAACCCGGGTCATCAGTATAGCGCACTGACGTTCTACCAACTGAAACGACTTGTATACTTTTTCACTCTGTTGGCTATACGCCTTTTAAGCAGTTAAAATTTGAAATATTATGAATGCAGGACGTGAGAAATTTTCTATGGAAAAATTTCCAAGTATTAAATAGATTTATTCAATTATCGATGCTGGATTCTCTTTAGTTTCGTGTTTGCCCCAAGGTTGGTGGCGCACGGAAAAATATTCCATCTTGTTCTGCGATTGTAACCTTGCCAACATGTGATAGTGTAAAGTGCCAGATAGGGTATCGTTTCAAGTGGTTCAGTTGGTAGAACGTCAGTGCGCTATGCTGATGACCCAGGTTCGAGTCCTAGCTTGGATATCTTTTCACTCTGTTGGCTATACGCTTTTTAAGGAATTAAAATTTGAAATATTATGTTACATATGTTGTTCTTCGTCTAATCAAAATAGTTATTTTTGTAACAATTATAAAATTTTAAATTTTATACGGCCACTGGGTCCTATAAGTTATATTTAGAAATACTTTTGACGTGTTCTAGAAAGTAAGAACATTTTCCTTTTCTGTATGATCGACATTTACCGAGTTTTGGTGCATTGAATGTTTTGAATTTTCACCACTTTCTAGCATTAAAAATGAAAAAAAAGGAAAAAAAAAAAAAAAAAACGATTTTAGGGCTAACAAAACGCAAAAAAAAAAAAAAAAGAAAGCATTATAACTGGGTAAGTTTTTGTCATACAAAAATAAAATTTTTATTACTCTACTTGTTAGAACACGGAAAAATGTTTTCTAACTATAACTTATAGGGTATAGGGCCTCTATAAAAATTCAAATTTTGTAACTTTTACCAAAATGACTATTTTGATATTGTGAAAAACAACATTTTTGCAACTGGAACTTAAATCAGTTTAGGTTTTAGCTTTTGAACAACGATAAGAGATAACACCCTGTATACAATTTAATAGTTTTAATATTTATTCATTTACGAATACTTACGATTGCTAAAGACATTTGCCGATTACCAATTGTTTCGGCAGCTAAGCTTTCCAGTTCACATAATATTTGTTTTGTAAACCAGAATACGAAAGCTGCGTAGACTATGAAGTACGATGCAGTGTTTACGTAAAGTCGAATGTTTTCTTCCAGGGGGAGTCTGCAGAAATCCCATTTATACGGCAGTCTTGTATTCAAAACGTAATGGACATATTTAAGGACCTCGAGTATAATCAAACTATTCATGCTTTTCTGTTGCTGTAAATTTAGCTGAATTTAGATTTGTAAATTTCTATTACATATGTGAAGTAACGATTTTAAACAAAAAAAAATCTGACAATAACCTAACAATATCAACAATCATAAGATCAATAATAATAATAATATCAACAATCACAATATCAACAACAATAGCTAACCAAGTTATAACAGTATCTAAGACATTTGATCTAAACAAAAGAAATAATCAACAATGTGAAAAGTAAATGGTTACTAATTGTTGAGTAATAAAACAAAAGCAAAATAACTATAAAGATTTTTTAAAATGTATAAGTCTTACAGTTGTGTTCTATTGTAAATGACACATTCATTCATTCATTATCATTCAAGAAATAATCACCAATCTGAAAAGTAAATAGTTAATAATCGTTGAGTAATAAAGTAAACACATAATAATCATAAAGATGTTTTAAAATGTATATGTTTTACAGTTGTATACCATTGTAAATCAAACATTCATTCATTATTATTTGTTTGAGCTATGGTTACATCCGAAAGTTTTTTCTAATTAGTTTAAGCAGTATGCACTGTGAAAGAAAACAGATGTTTCTCAATCTACGAAAATATAATGATGATAAATGAAAATATACATCAACCTCTTCAGAGTTACCCATGATTCCAAAAAGAGTCCTTTATAATTAGAAAACTCAGAAATCAATGTATTTTCGAGATTTAAAGATGCATTAGTAAAAATAAATTCCTTTTGCTGCCATTGATTTTCGAAAACCTTTCCGAGTAATTTTTATAGTGTATTAATCTGTTTTTGAATTCGAAATATAGGTTTTTCGGATCCTACCAGTTTCAAGTAAACATTTTCATGTTCAACAAACATGTTTTACAGACAAGCATGTTTTTCAGACAAACATGATAAATTAACAGCATTAACATTAACATTAAAATTGATATTATTTTGTTACTCTTGCGTGTATCAATTCAATTACGCAGCTTAAAATGCTTAGTTGAGAATTGATAGTAGTAGTATTAGAGAGGGTGTTGTATCAATTCAATCAAGATTGTCAAGCATCATGTCAAGTCAGTGCTAAATAAGCATGGGTGTTGGTTGTTTTTTGGCTGTGAAACAGGCGAGAGTGGTTGGAAGTGAATGAAAGTGCAGGTGTGAAGATTGTTCAATCTTTTGACAAAGTGTAGGTGATCGTCATGTATGCTGTCAAGTCTTGGCGAATTCCCGTGGGGGAAGAAAAGAAATTCTCGCAACAGCGTTCCGGCACGGCGGAATTGAAGTTTCAGAATGGTAAAAGAAAAAACTTACAATTTATGTGTTTTTGATAAAAATACGGAATAAATAACATAATTTAAAAAAAGAAATTAAAGAAAATATGCTTTTAGTTACAGCTTGTTTTGTTTCTATTTCACAAAACAAATGCTTTATATTAAAAAAATCGATCGAACAAAAAACGTATGCCACACCCTAGCATAAATGAAAAGGAGAATGTTAATGGATTGTTTTTAATCTTGGTAATAGAAAAGATGACCGGACAAAATAATTGAAGTGTAACGTGAACATTATATCAAACTAGTCCGATATGTTTTTATTCGGACGATGCTGTTTGGTTTGATAAGTTCTGAATAGGAAAATAGCGAGAGTTTGATTGATTCTTGTTCTGTTGAAGAAAAACATGCCAAACATTGTCTGGATAATTGTATGGAATCCTATATTTTTAATGACGATTAAATGTATCAGCGGTAGCGACACGAGCTAATCATAAAAGGTTCTCAAAAATAGCTTCAAAGGCAACAGAGCAGAACGGGTCGTTCTTGCATTTTTCACGGATATATTGTTCTGTGATGTAAAAAGAAACATACTGTGAATATTAAACATAAGGGTGTGGTACATTGTGCGGAATGAACGTGGAGCAACACCAAGAATAGAAACACGCATTTTGGCTTCGCATCCCGGCGAGAAAGCAGTTGAAAATCTTGAAGGAAATAAACTGTGCAAAAGAAAATTTACAATCGTTCACAGTGCTGATCATTTTGGATATATTTGATTTGAGAAAATATTTTGAACCAGCCCAGCTGTAAGTTAATATTTCTGCTTTCAATGTAGTTTTTAATTGTAAAAAAAAAGGAAAAAACAAAATTAAAATTATAGGGTTTTTTTTTTCTTTAATGCAAAGACTTTGAACAAATTTTAAGTAAAAATTTAATCAAAAACAACTAAATAATAATAATTTACATTTTTTTATACAATAAAAAAATAGGTAGCTCGCGGAAGCCCGAATTCGATTTTGAAGACGAAACCGGAGTCTCGGACATGACCAAGCGTCCGAAAGTGGACTTAGATGTTGCTCCCGATTTGCTGGTGGCATCTTCGACGTTAACCGGTTACAACATTTATTGCGGAGATAACTTGAACTGAAGCAATTTCGCAAGCTGTGGTACTTAAATTTTACGCGTTTCGGGGACCACGCGGACTTTAAGAACAGATTTAATATAAATATTCGACAATTCCCAGTGTTTAAAAAGGGTATCTTTGCGATATCGACTCACATAAAAAATTCAAACAGTAACTAAAATAGAGCGAATGGCTGGTGGGGTTTTCAAAATATTAGCAATGTAGAAAAGTATAAAAGCACTTTACATTTGTAATGTAGAAAAAATAGTAAATACATGTGTTTTTTGTATACTTGATGTATTGTAATGTTTTTTAAAAAATTCTTTATAAAAGTAGACAAAAAAAAGAATTTGTTTTGTTAGAGAAATTGCTTTTCCCGGAGCTACGCGGAAAGAATATTATCCCGTTATCAAATTTTAGAGTCGATAGACAGATGTTTCATTCGCATATTAAATGCGATAGAAAATTTTATAATGAATGGCTGGGATGGAATATTAAACAAATTGTTTTCGTTGACGTGCATGTAGGTAGGTACCGGGGACCAAGGGGTGGTGGTGGTAAAAACAGGTGAGTCTTCCGGAAAGAAAAAAAAGAAAAAAAAGCGGTGCTGAACATTAAGTGCACGGATAAAAATGTTTTTTATACTGCGTGGCCGCTAAACTATATCCGGTCAAAACAAACGCCGGTAGGCCTTAAAAATACGTAGATGCTATTCGAAATTTTATTACAAATAAATTAACATTTACCGTGAGTAAATGCGGTATTAAATTGTTCGAATCGCAGAACAATCTTAAAAATAATTGTTACGGATACGAGACTGAGTTACGTCTAATTTATCCCATTTATTTTTCAGAACAAAACAAAGATTTTGAGGAAATAAATTTATTGTTATTTCATAATCATTATTTCTTAATTAAAAAAATTAATGTTCTAATGGCCTATAAAAAAAGCATAAATTATTTTTGCAAAAAATGCCTCTGTGGGTTTGCTAGACGAGAAACCCTCGCGATACATGAAACTTTATGCATTTCGCATAAACCTCAGCGAGTAAGTATGTCGAAAAATATGATAGTTAAATTTTCAGATTTGAGCAAAATTGTGATGTATCCCTTTTGTGTGTAAGCTAATTTTGAAGCTCTAACACGAAAAATTAGTAGGGCACTGTCAGACCCGTCAACGACTTACAGTTTATCTATAGAAAAGCACGAGGCTGTTTCTTATAGTATAGTTGTAGTTGGAGAAAAAGATAATATTCTGTTCCACGAATATTAGGGTTAGAAGCGGTTGAACAGTTTTTTATAACATTAAAATATGTAAGCGAAAAATTGCATGTAAACGTGTCACCTGGTCGAAAGAGGTATTTTTTATAACCCAAACGCCGGCAATATATTTGTAAAACGTCATTTAGAAAAGGAGACCTAAAATGCGTGCATCATAATCATGTGAATGGTTGTATAAGAGGTTTCGCCCACCAGTCGTGTAATATTAATTATCGTTCCACATATTTTATTCCTGTAGCTATACACAATAGTAAAAATTATGATGGCCATTTTATTTTTAAACAAATGCCGAAAAATTACGCGAAAAACATTACTATCCCTTGCAATACCGAGAAATTCCAAATGTGCACTGTCGATTCTTGAGATTTCCTTGAAAGTTTTCAATTTCTCGATGCTTCACTAGAGACACTGGTCAACAATTTAAGCAGTTTCGGACACCAGTTTAAAATATTTAATAGTTTTTTTTTAAAAACACTAATAAAAACATTCGGCATCTTCTAAAGAGGAAAAGAGTTTTTCCATATACCTATTTAGAAAGTATCGAAAAATTAAATGACCCGCATCTTCCATCCAAAATAAAATTTTTTGACGTGTAAACAATTTGCCTATAAGCATCGGCAAATACAATCACGCTCAGTCGGTTTATAAATCTTTCAACTGTCAAAACTTAGGCGATTATATGGAACTACACTGCTCAAAACAATTAAAGGATATTGCAGTTTTAGGTGGATTTTGTATCTGGGAAACTTTTTAGCTGATTGATACATGGTCGACAGACATAGTAGGATATATGAGAATAAATTACACATGTTTGGCAGAAAAAAATGCAATTTTATTGCGCATTTGTGTACAAAAGGAAAAAAACACAATTTGTGCATATGAGAAAAAAAGAATAAGAAAAGGTGTTTTCTCAATGAGGCTATTAATGACGAGTTGGGGTATTCTGCCCCACTCTTCCAGAAGAGCTCTTTCCAGTTCTTGGAGAGTTTGTGGGGGTTGTTGGCGGCCAGAAACTCGTCTTCCTAGAGCGTCCCAAACGTGCTCGATTGGATTCATGTCTGGAGAACACGCTGGCCATTCCATTCGAACGATTCCTTCCTCAAAAAGGAAATCCTCCACCAGGTTTGCACGATGTGGCCTGCAGTTATCGTCCATTAAAATGAAGTTATCTCCGATTGCTGCAGCGTAAGGGACTACAATAGGTCTGAGGATCTCATCCCTATATCGGCGACCAGTCAGAGCTCCATCTCGAATGATGTAGAGGTCAGTGCGCCCGTCAATGGAGATGCCACCATACACCAACACTCCTCCACCGCCAAATCTGACACTTTCAGGCACGAACGCAGGATTATTCCTACTGCCACGGTCCCTCCAGATGAAAATACGCCTATTATCCGGATGCACAGAAAAACGGGACTCGTCAGAAAACAGAATATTGCTCCATTCATTTCTCCTCCAGTTGACATGCTGGGTTGCCCACTCCCTGTGGTCGCGATGATGCCTTGATGTTAATCTAACACATACCATCGGTCGGCGAGCATACAGACCTACAGCATGGAGCCGGTTTCGGACAGTCTGAGTTGAAATCGTGGTGCCTGTAGCCGAGCGAAGGTGTTGTTGGAGAAGAGTAGCATTCATGTTTCGGTGTCTCCGAGCTGTTAACGCTAAATACCGATCTTCATTGGGCGTTGTTGCCCGTCTACGACCTTGCCCTGGTCTTTGGCCTGCACATCCACTCTCCAAAAAACGGTTCCAGATCCTGGAAATGGCACTTTGTGACACTCCAATGGCTTGCGCTACTTCGGCTTGAGTTTGGCCCCCTTCTAACCTACCAACAATTCTCCAAGCTTCTGAATCTGTCAAATAACTTCGCTGAGACATCGTACTCATCGAAACAAAGCAATCACTGAATGCCGATCATCCTTGTCTTCATTCTCTTTTATCCAGTTGAAAGTCAAATTTCATTCGCTGCCGCTGAAGCGACGTTTTTGACGTCGAACTCAAAATTTGCATACTCCACAGTTTGAAAACCAGAAAAATTTGCATTTGTGATTCTCTTCTTCTATTTTCGGCAAAAAAAATTTCGTTTATATCTTTATTTGATATAAAACTTCAAATATCCTTTAATTGTTTTGAGCAGTGTATATCAAAATGCCGATACCATCTTGCTCGCGGAATATGTTTAAATAAAACGGGAAAAGTGCTGTATTTATAATTAAACATGAAGTGTATCGAGGACCCCGCGATGTGTTTTTTGATGTTGTCTTTAAAGACGAAACAAAATGGTGCGAAATTTGTAAAATAACTCCTTTATTTGGCATTTATGCACCAGACCAATGTGTAAAATACTATAGAAATGTGGTACATGTACAACAAAATGCAATCGATTTTGACACCGTCATCTCTAACGCTATATGGTTTGAAAGATTGGATGACAGCATACATATTTAAGACAAAAAAAAGAATTTATCTATAAATGTATATGTGTAGTTGTACTTTACAATAACTCAGTTATATGATTCATATGCATTTTTTTAATATCACGAAAATGCATAACTGTTATAATTATAAAAACTCTTACTCTTTATGTGTTTTTTTATATATATAAATATTGCTGTACTTGTACTCTTTTGATATACATTTGCACTTTTCTTCATAGTAATTCTATTTCGAACCTTATGCGCATTTTTTCTATATGTCTGTGTGCTTTATATAATAATTATTAGTATTGATTTGTGTATTGTATGGTTTGAAAGATTGGATGACAGCTTACATATTTTAAGACAAAAAAAAAGAAACACATGTAATATATGAGCATTTGTACTTTACAATAACTCAGTTATATGATTCATATGCATTTTTTTAATATCACGAAAATGCATAACTGTTATAATTATAAAAACTCTTACTCTTTATGTGGTTTTTTTTAATATATAAATATTGCTGTACTTGTACTCTTTTGATATACATTTGCACTTTTCTTCATAGTAATTCTATTTCGAACCTTATGCGCATTTTTTCTATATGTCTGTGTGCTTTATATAATAATTATTAGTATTGATTTGTGTATTGTATGGTTTGAAAGATTGGATGACAGCTTACATATTTTAAGACAAAAAAAAGAAACACATGTAATATATGAGCATTTATACTTTACAATAACTCAGTTATATGATTCATATGCATTTTTTTAATATCACGAAAATGCACAACTGTTATAATTATAAAAACTCTTACTCTTTATGTGGTTTTTTTATATATATAAATATTGCTGTACTTGTACTCTTTTGATATACATTTGCACTTTTCTTCATAGTAATTCTATTTCGAACCTTATGCACATTTTTTCTATATGTCTGTGTTCTTTATATAATAATTATTAGTATTGATTTGTGTATTGTATGGTTTGAAAGATTGGATGACAGCTTACATATTTTAAGACAAGAAAAGCATTTATCTATATATGTATATGTGTATTTGTACTTTACAATAACTCAACTATGTGATTCATATGCATTTTTTTAATATCACGAAAATGCACGACTGTTATACGAGGGTTGTAAATTAAATATTGGCAACTTAACCTTGAAACTCGCAGAAGGGCGGGCATGCGCAAATAGGATATGGGAGCGGTGAGGTGGCGTTGTTGTCGATGTGTAGATTGCAAAAAATAATCGATCTGCTTAGAAAGGTAGTTGTTGTGTGGCGTTAAAGTAGGAGTTTCGTTTCCATCGCTCTGAAGTATGTTTTCAAAAGGTGATCAGCGGTCGTGGCTTAAAATTGAAGTTGCCCGTGGCAAAAATGCAACAGAATGCTATCGAGGATTAGTGGAAACCTGTGGCACAAATGCTTTACCGTATAGGACAGTAGCACGGTGGGTTTAAGTCAAGGTCACCGATTTCATGACGTTTCATCTGTACTCCACGCAGTAGGGCGCTCGGTCGCTCACATCAACAATTAACACCTTGCCACTGGTCTACAACGGCTTCTACTACGGCCTACAACGGTTATAAGCTTTGCTGGTGATTACATAGAAGGAATGTAATGCAATTGTACTTGTAAGTTCATTAAAAATTGATTTATACCTATGTTGCCATTACTTAATTTATAGCCCTCGTAATGATAAAAACTCTTACTCTTTATGTGGTTTTTATATATAAATATTGCTGCAGTTGTACTTTTTTTTATATGCATTTGCACTTTTCTTCATAGTAATTCTATTTCGAATCTTATGCACATTTTTCTGTATCTCTGTGTGTTTTTATATAATAATTACTAGTATTGATTTGTGTATTATACATAAGGACGTTCTTTGTGCCTTTTTTTTGTTTCTATAAAATAATATTTTAATATCTCTATGTATTTGTGGGTGTGTGCTTTATTTAATATGCACTATGTCACAGAAATGTCCCTTGTATTTGTATCTGCAACTTCTTCTCTATATTTATTGCGTGTAAAAAGTGCCTGCCCTCTCTGCCATTGATTTAGCAACAACAACAACAACAAAAAATATAAAAAAACGAAGGAAAAGGAGGATTAATAAATAAAGAAAAAGAAAATCCCCGGTACAACTTAATCCTTTTTCTGGTTTGTTATAACTGTATGGACCAGAAATTGTGAATAGGTTACACTGGGGGTGAATTTTGTGAAAAACACCTACTTACAGTTTTATAGAAGAAATAAATAAGAAGAAAATTCGTGATTTTAACATGCGTTTTTCTTCACAGGTAAAAAAATATAAACGTATCCTTTTTATATGTATTTATATAGGTTTTTTGTTTACAGAAAAACAGGTAACATATAAAACAATATATATATATATATATATATATATATATATATATATATATATATATTAATTTTTGCTGTTTGTTAATGTTTATATTTGCAACCTTTTTCAGGAAAAATCAAGTTATTATTAACTAATATTAATTGATAGGTCAGTAATAAATATACCTTTAAAAAATGTGATTTGTAATGTTAATTATCATATATATATATTCCGATGTGCTAGTAAAACATGTCGGCGTTGGCGTCTAGTGGTTAAGACATCGGATCGTTAACAAAAGATAATAGGTTCGGATCCCGATTCGGGTATCAATATTCTCGTCACAACAGGAAATTGCTATCCGCAAGAGAGCATTATGCAAACATCCGTGATTCGTCAAGGGTAAGTGCTTTTTTCTGTTCTTTTTTTTTTTGTAAATATGTATCTGTTTTGAAAAACAATATAGATGTTTACAGTAAAAGAATCTGTTTAAAATTTTATAAAATCAAAACAAACAATTTTTTGATTACATTATATTTATAAATGCTAAATAAAAATACATAAAGCTTTTTTTTTTTTTTTTACTATAGAAAATTATACAGACGTTACTTTACACAATTTTATTTTTTTAAATTATTATTATTACAAGTTCTTAAATTAAACAAACATAGTTTATAATAATGAATTTTTTTACAACAGTCTTTTTAATACTTTCCAACCTAGTTGGAAAGTGTTTATGACTTCGGTTTGTCTGCCCGTCTGTCCGTGCTCTAACTCCCGTAAATAGGCTCGGATTGCCTGAAATTTTTATATGTTATTATCGATATCTATTTCATGTTCGCAATTTCAACTGAAGTGTCTAGCACTTATAGTTTTTTTACAGGGGCAGTCAAAAGTACTCCGTTACATTACAGTCAATGGGGAATAATCGTTTCAAATGCATTTTGATGACGCTACGTCATTTAAAACATAATGAAATTGATATCTAATTATGAAGCTCATTAAAACATGCTTTTTGTAGAATATGGGGTGCAAAGCATTTATTATTCATTTACAGGGTCAAACAAATAATTTTGTTACACATCGTTCTATGGGGAAAAATCGTTTGCAGTGTAATTTAGTAATATTTGACTATTTCAAACATAATGAAAATGATATGCATTACTGAGGTGCACTATAAATTTCTCTCTTGTGTGCATTGCGTTTATTTACAGGGAAACACAAAATACATTGGTTACAGTACATGTGCGATATTTACAGTCTATGTGATGATAAGTGCGTTTTCAACTTTGGTTTGCGTTTCTAAGTTGAACTATTTTTTTTTTCACAGTACGTGTGTGTTTATAAACTCGGTTGATCATATACAAGGCTACACAAGGGAATTCGTAAGTATTACAGACTATGGGAGTGAATTGCTTAAGGGTAATTTTTAATTGTATTTACGCATTTTCCTGCTGAACTATATTTAGTAGACTAATAGAAGTTTGTGGAATATAAATAAATTCATATACAGGGCTACGCAAAAAAAGATACATTGTCGTTTATGGTTGGTAATTGCTGGAAGTGAATTTCAAGTTGCCGTATGCGTTTTTAACCTGAATTAAATTTTAGCTTAATATGTGATGTGAACAGTGTTTAGATACACTGATGTACAAAAGATTTCTAGTGCATTTCCATCGGTTGTCGAAAATAGCTAATTGTGAATTTTTAACCTGAACTAAATTTTATCATCTATACATTCCCATCTATTGATCATATACAGGGCTGCACAAAATAACTCGACTAGTTTTTTGACACTGGATGGTAATTTCGAAAACTGTATTTTTCAACGTGTTATATGTTTTCTAAACTGTCTACTTACTTATCTTCTTTCATCTTATTTAACGGTGAAGTTTCGTTACAGTTTTCTGGCTGTGTTGGAAAGTGTTTCAAGATCTATGCAGGATGCATGATTTTTCGTTCTTGTTTTTTCATCAATAAGGCCACATTCTTTTATTTATAGCATGGTAAATGTAAATTTTTCACAACTTCTTCGTCGCTCAGCACTTTAAAATAACCAATTTTCATATTCGCCTTGAAACATTCGTCTTCGTCATCTAGGTGGATTTCGCTGCTGTAATGTAGTGCAATATATGCATATAAAATTTATCAGACGAATTAGTTATTTCAAAAGCATCGTTGATAGAGGTTCGCTTGAGTAAACAATAGCCGAATCCGTAAGCTCCATCCGCATGAAGCAGCTTCACAATATCGGGTTGGGTTGATTTATGACGGCCAATTATCAACACGAGGGATATAGGCCCGAGCGGGCAGTGCCCTCCGTGGGGTCTTTTAAGGGATCCTAACCCGTATTTACGGCAAGGTTCGAAGAAAACCTACGGAAAACTCCGAACGGTTATGTTGACGAGCGCGACAGGGGATTGAACCCAGCACCTCCCGTCTACCAGCTTTGAGAGCAGAACCTCGCAGCCACTGGTGGGGCCTTCACAATGTCGGAATTCTTTAAAAATGTACAGTAATCAACACGCTCACTTTTTGTAATCTTTCGAGCACCAGCACTAGTAACACAAGAAACTAAGTTAGTGTACAAATTTTCGTGAACATGATTGAAAAAGTCTTCCGATGCTTCTCCCATCGATAGATATCCATATCTCTCCATTTTTTACAGAATTATTGAACAACATCGGCTGGCCGTTTCATATTTATAAAGGCTGTGCATGTTTGTTTCGACACATGCACGTCATGGCAGTACTTTTCAAAAGTTAATTTTTGTTTAAAAAACTGACCAATCCATATTTCATATTTGGCAGTATTTTTCGCATCGAGTTCAGTTATCGGCAAATCCCGACTATTTTTTATTTAAGAAATGCAGCGAAAATAACCCGCAGGTTGTACTTTTGAAAATTTGAAAAAAATCCGCATTGTACTTGATAATACGTGAATTTCTTTTTAAAAAATTCAAAATGTCTCTCTGCATAGGTGGACGTCCATAACTGTCGAAATACACGGTAATATCTTTTTTTAAATGCAATAGCGACCCAGTGGCTTCCTGGTAAATTCTTTGGATCTAAATTTACGATATAATACAAAAATGCGGCTTTATGCAGAGGCAATCCGTCGGAGGGGAATCTTTTCTTAATAAACCGGTCCCCGCAAGCTAGCTTACACAAATGAGATGCACACATTTATTTTCTTTCCCTTTTCTAATAATGGGTATACACAGAGCGTGATTTGTCTATTTCGATAGTATTGCGATATTCCGCATATACTATTAAAGTTACCGTGCCGGCAAAGATGACGTATATTTTAAATCGATAGACAAATTTTCATTTTTAGAAATGCTCACGTGGGCGCTAGAAGTTTCAAAATCCGGCGTCATATCAAGCGCGAATAATGTGTATCCGCCTTCATATTCCGAATAGTCGATATTTAAATTTTGAGAAGCATGATAACGCCCCAAATCCGTAAAAAGAGAGAGATAGGATCTCGCACAGAGTTTTGTTTGAAAATCTGGCGTCAATGACTTTGCGGGAATCATAATACCCCCCTTTAAAACACATAAATAATTTAGATTGTAATGATTAAATTTAAAGGGATTTTTATTAATTTTTCCGATGTACGCTTCGTTTGACACGAGTTCCAAAATTAATCTTGCGGGCGACTGACCAATAAAAGCTTTTGGTATGGATACGGATATTGTAATCCTGATGGTAACGCAAATGTTTTCACTTCAACTCTTCGGATAGGATATTTTAATACTACGGATTCTAGTGTTTTTTCGTGTGCCAAAACACTCGATGGACTCACTTTGACTTTACGAATAAAAAGCGAGTACGAATAAAATTCAAAGTCTCATAACTGGATAAGTTTTCGTCGAAGTAGAAAGTGATTTTAAAAAATATTTCTGTTAGATGTAGGGCAATATGTTTCTAAATATAAGTTATCTGAAAAAGAGACCTTATACATATTCTTTTTTGTATTTTAATATGCATACACAGCCCTTTGCAAAACAAACGTCATATCTAATAAAAGCTGTACTGTTTCTAGCATTAGGGGTTTAGGAGATAATCGCCATAACCTCTTTTTGAATCACCCGGTCTATAACATATTTAATACAGATTTGTATGTTTTTCCGTGTAAAATGAACTGAAAATATTATATTTTGTTTGGTATTATTTTTTAACCAAGCAACAAAACAGAAAAATTAATTATAATATAGTACAAATTACGAATTGTCGCGATATTTTGTAGAAATAATCTGCGGAACACAACCAAGGGAACTCGCTGCATCAAGAATTTCTTAGACGACTATATTTCTTTGATTCTACGCAATTATTATTAGTCCAGCATACACAAGTTCTCTTTTATGGTTTTGTTTCTCAAATTACATGCAGCGGATGAAAGTCTACCTTTTGAATGATATGCGCCAAAGAACGTCTGGTGGCCCTCGTTGTGTTTCTCAAGCATTACTCTTGAAATTTTTGTACAATGAGGCATTATGAAGTTTTGAATTTCAAATGTTCACCACGTTAATTTCCATGCCGGATGAATTTCCATTGTATTTCCATCCTAAAGCCTTCTTCATGCAATATGAATGAGATTTACGAACTATATTATATAGCTGTAACATTTAAATTCACCTTTTTTTTTCTACTGACAGAAATTGTATGATGAAACTTGATTGACAAGTCAAACTGTATTATATTTCGTTTAAGGGAGTTAATTACTACAAATTCTAACAAGGCATCTCAGTTAAGAATAACGTATGATATATGTATTAGACGTCCTGTTAAGTTTTACAATAACATCCTGAAACTTTGAGCATCATCGTCGATTTGAATTATGCGGTAAATAAGTTTGAAGGATGCATAATCCGCATTATAACATTTCAGAAATGTATATATTTCTTCTACTAAAACATTTTTAACTGTTGCAAAATAAATTTCAGTCATCATTTTCAGGACCAGCTGGAAAGAATTTATAAGCAACCAACAAATAAAAGAAAAAAATACAGTTTATTTTAAATCACGAATTGTCGTGGAATTTGTGTAAATGATCTGCATAAGTCAATCAAGAGAATTCACTGTATTCCTTTAGATGAGTGTATTTCATTTTATTTTCTGTCCAGCAAATGTAACTTATCTTGTGTGAAGTTTTCTTCTATCATTACATGAATGCCATGAAAGTCATATTCGCCAAAGATTTTCATTTAAACTTCACTGTGTTTCTGCAGCATTCCTCTTCAGCGCAGGATATTATAAAGCAATATAACTGTTTTGAATTTTACTTGTTCATTATGATAATTTCCATGCAGGATGAGTGCATCTAAAAACATTTCTGATGAAACATGAAAGAGACTTCTAACCTGTAGTAAAGGGATGTAACATTTATATACGCTTTTTCTTTTCCACTGATTGAAATCATGAGATGAAATCTTATTGACAAGTCCAACTTTAATACAAATCATTTTGGAGAAGGGAGTTAATTACTACAAACTGAAACACGACAGCTCTCTTAACCCTTTCAAGGGCGGTGGTATGTTTATGAAACCACTAAACTTTAATCCCCAAATACCACAATGGTACCAGAATTTCGTTATAAAATTTTTCGTTTATTATGTTTGAGAAATATAACATTTTCTTATTTCCAAATAAATTTTTACGTAAATTCCGGTGTCATTCATTCATTTCAATATTTTAGCGATGGAAGTGATTTGCCCCTGAAAGGGTTAAAAAGAACATATAATGTATGCAGTGTACGCCAGTAATGGTTTATGATAACACCATAACGCACGCAGTATCCATCATGAATGTCAAAAGGTTAATAACTGAAACGTACAGTAATTACAATTTTATTCCTAAGAAAGAAACTGTAACTGAAAAAACTTCTGGATTATTTTTTAATCTTTACCGATGGGATTTATTTTAAATAAATTATCTGATATGCCTGAGATATGTTCTTTGTTATTACATAAGAATTACTTACTACATATCGTACATTTCTTCAGACGGAAGAAATATTATACGCTTAGCAACAATTTAAATTTCTGTCAAAGCAAAATATTCATTCAATATTTTATATGATTACATAAGGATAATATTTTTGACAAAACTGTTTTACCATAAAAATAAATATTCTGAGACACATAAAATATACTTCAAATGCTGAATTGTTAGATAAAAATAAGCAATATTTGGTATAGGTTTGCTATTTCACAGAGTTAAAATTTTCTAGGCTGCTCTTCTGTTGACTTTACATTTTTGCATGCAATGGAATTCTAAAAATAGAATTCGATATTTTATGTATAATTCATAACTGTACCTTAGTATTATTTTTAAGTTGTGCGCTATAAAAGCATTTTTCGTAAGCTATTTATAGCATTTGATATTCTGGAATTTAAAGTTTCCAAAAGAAACAAAATCAGTGAAGAATAAAATTGGTTAGCAAAAAATAAATGTCACGAAATAATAAAAAATCTTTTGTTTTCTCTGTTTGGAACTTATCTAAACTTCACATTTTTCATACAGAATATACTTTAGAAATCCATGTAAGAACGACAATTAGCGATTCAAGTATCGTTACTTAAAATACTTTAATTATTGTATGGTTTTGAAGTTTTATTTATTTTTCGCAATCTTTTTTAGCAGTATTTTTTCTTGGATTCTGTTAGGCATATAATAATTTTATTTCATGTTTGATATGTAGTGTTGAAATTAGAGTTTTTAAATGAATTTAGTTTAGTTTGGGGTGCTATTTGCTGTTGGAACCTACAGTTAAATATGTCTTAATTTTTTTTTTTAATTTAAGCGAACAGAGTTGTATAGCTTTCAGTCGCAGGATAAACGTATTATATTTATTGATGATATAAGCACACCAGTCATAAAAAAGAGGAAAAACGGAAAAGATTTTACGAAAAAAAAAACGAAGTCAAGATGCGTATGTCAGTAATAAATATACCTTTAAAAAATGTGATTTGTAATGTTAATTATCATATATATATATTCCGATGTGCTAGTAAAACATGTCGGCGTTGGCGTCTAGTGGTTAAGACATCGGATCGTTAACAAAAGATAATAGGTTCGGATCCCGATTCGGGTATCAATATTCTCGTCACAACAGGAAATTGCTATCCGCAAGAGAGCATTATGCAAACATCCGTGATTCGTCAAGGGTAAGTGCTTTTTTCTGTTCTTTTTTTTTTGTAAATATGTATCTGTTTTGAAAAACAATATAGATGTTTACAGTAAAAGAATCTGTTTAAAATTTTATAAAATCAAAACAAACAATTTTTTGATTACATTATATTTATAAATGCTAAATAAAAATACATAAAGCTTTTTTTTTTTTTTTTACTATAGAAAATTATACAGACGTTACTTTACACAATTTTATTTTTTTAAATTATTATTATTACAAGTTCTTAAATTAAACAAACATAGTTTATAATAATGAATTTTTTTACAACAGTCTTTTTAATACTTTCCAACCTAGTTGGAAAGTGTTTATGACTTCGGTTTGTCTGCCCGTCTGTCCGTGCTCTAACTCCCGTAAATAGGCTCGGATTGCCTGAAATTTTTATATGTTATTATCGATATCTATTTCATGTTCGCAATTTCAACTGAAGTGTCTAGCACTTATAGTTTTTTTACAGGGGCAGTCAAAAGTACTCCGTTACATTACAGTCAATGGGGAATAATCGTTTCAAATGCATTTTGATGACGCTACGTCATTTAAAACATAATGAAATTGATATCTAATTATGAAGCTCATTAAAACATGCTTTTTGTAGAATATGGGGTGCAAAGCATTTATTATTCATTTACAGGGTCAAACAAATAATTTTGTTACACATCGTTCTATGGGGAAAAATCGTTTGCAGTGTAATTTAGTAATATTTGACTATTTCAAACATAATGAAAATGATATGCATTACTGAGGTGCACTATAAATTTCTCTCTTGTGTGCATTGCGTTTATTTACAGGGAAACACAAAATATATTGGTTACAGTACATGTGCGATATTTACAGTCTATGTGATGATAAGTGCGTTTTCAACTTTGGTTTGCGTTTCTAAGTTGAACTATTTTTTTTTTCACAGTACGTGTGTGTTTATAAACTCGGTTGATCATATACAAGGCTACACAAGGGAATTCGTAAGTATTACAGACTATGGGAGTGAATTGCTTAAGGGTAATTTTTAATTGTATTTACGCATTTTCCTGCTGAACTATATTTAGTAGACTAATAGAAGTTTGTGGAATATAAATAAATTCATATACAGGGCTACGCAAAAAAAGATACATTGTCGTTTATGGTTGGTAATTGCTGGAAGTGAATTTCAAGTTGCCGTATGCGTTTTTAACCTGAATTAAATTTTAGCTTAATATGTGATGTGAACAGTGTTTAGATACACTGATGTACAAAAGATTTCTAGTGCATTTCCATCGGTTGTCGAAAATAGCTAATTGTGAATTTTTAACCTGAACTAAATTTTATCATCTATACATTCCCATCTATTGATCATATACAGGGCTGCACAAAATAACTCGACTAGTTTTTTGACACTGGATGGTAATTTCGAAAACTGTATTTTTCAACGTGTTATATGTTTTCTAAACTGTCTACTTACTTATCTTCTTTCATCTTATTTAACGGTGAAGTTTCGTTACAGTTTTCTGGCTGTGTTGGAAAGTGTTTCAAGATCTATGCAGGATGCATGATTTTTCGTTCTTGTTTTTTCATCAATAAGGCCACATTCTTTTATTTATAGCATGGTAAATGTAAATTTTTCACAACTTCTTCGTCGCTCAGCACTTTAAAATAACCAATTTTCATATTCGCCTTGAAACATTCGTCTTCGTCATCTAGGTGGATTTCGCTGCTGTAATGTAGTGCAATACATGCATATAAAATTTATCAGACGAATTAGTTATTTCAAAAGCATCGTTGATAGAGGTTCGCTTGAGTAAACAATAGCCGAATCCGTAAGCTCCATCCGCATGAAGCAGCTTCACAATATCGGGTTGGGTTGATTTATGACGGCCAATTATCAACACGAGGGATATAGGCCCGAGCGGGCAGTGCCCTCCGTGGGGTCTTTTAAGGGATCCTAACCCGTATTTACGGCAAGGTTCGAAGAAAACCTACGGAAAACTCCGAACGGTTATGTTGACGAGCGCGACAGGGGATTGAACCCAGCACCTCCCGTCTACCAGCTTTGAGAGCAGAACCTCGCAGCCACTGGTGGGGCCTTCACAATGTCGGAATTCTTTAAAAATGTACAGTAATCAACACGCTCACTTTTTGTAATCTTTCGAGCACCAGCACTAGTAACACAAGAAACTAAGTTAGTGTACAAATTTTCGTGAACATGATTGAAAAAGTCTTCCGATGCTTCTCCCATCGATAGATATCCATATCTCTCCATTTTTTACAGAATTATTGAACAACATCGGCTGGCCGTTTCATATTTATAAAGGCTGTGCATGTTTGTTTCGACACATGCACGTCATGGCAGTACTTTTCAAAAGTTAATTTTTGTTTAAAAAACTGACCAATCCATATTTCATATTTGGCAGTATTTTTCGCATCGAGTTCAGTTATCGGCAAATCCCGACTATTTTTTATTTAAGAAATGCAGCGAAAATAACCCGCAGGTTGTACTTTTGAAAATTTGAAAAAAATCCGCATTGTACTTGATAATACGTGAATTTCTTTTTAAAAAATTCAAAATGTCTCTCTGCATAGGTGGACGTCCATAACTGTCGAAATACACGGTAATATCTTTTTTTAAATGCAATAGCGACCCAGTGGCTTCCTGGTAAATTCTTTGGATCTAAATTTACGATATAATACAAAAATGCGGCTTTATGCAGAGGCAATCCGTCGGAGGGGAATCTTTTCTTAATAAACCGGTCCCCGCAAGCTAGCTTACACAAATGAGATGCACACATTTATTTTCTTTCCCTTTTCTAATAATGGGTATACACAGAGCGTGATTTGTCTATTTCGATAGTATTGCGATATTCCGCATATACTATTAAAGTTACCGTGCCGGCAAAGATGACGTATATTTTAAATCGATAGACAAATTTTCATTTTTAGAAATGCTCACGTGGGCGCTAGAAGTTTCAAAATCCGGCGTCATATCAAGCGCGAATAATGTGTATCCGCCTTCATATTCCGAATAGTCGATATTTAAATTTTGAGAAGCATGATAACGCCCCAAATCCGTAAAAAGAGAGAGATAGGATCTCGCACAGAGTTTTGTTTGAAAATCTGGCGTCAATGACTTTGCGGGAATCATAATACCCCCCTTTAAAACACATAAATAATTTAGATTGTAATGATTAAATTTAAAGGGATTTTTATTAATTTTTCCGATGTACGCTTCGTTTGACACGAGTTCCAAAATTAATCTTGCGGGCGACTGACCAATAAAAGCTTTTGGTATGGATACGGATATTGTAATCCTGATGGTAACGCAAATGTTTTCACTTCAACTCTTCGGATAGGATATTTTAATACTACGGATTCTAGTGTTTTTTCGTGTGCCAAAACACTCGATGGACTCACTTTGACTTTACGAATAAAAAGCGAGTACGAATAAAATTCAAAGTCTCATAACTGGATAAGTTTTCGTCGAAGTAGAAAGTGATTTTAAAAAATATTTCTGTTAGATGTAGGGCAATATGTTTCTAAATATAAGTTATCTTGAAAAGAGACCTTATACATATTCTTTTTTGTATTTTAATATGCATACACAGCCCTTTGCAAAACAAACGTCATATCTAATAAAAGCTGTACTGTTTCTAGCATTAGGGGTTTAGGAGATAATCGCCATAACCTCTTTTTGAATCACCCGGTCTATAACATATTTAATACAGATTTGTATGTTTTTCCGTGTAAAATGAACTGAAAATATTATATTTTGTTTGGTATTATTTTTTAACCAAGCAACAAAACAGAAAAATTAATTATAATATAGTACAAATTACGAATTGTCGCGATATTTTGTAGAAATAATCTGCGGAACACAACCAAGGGAACTCGCTGCATCAAGAATTTCTTAGACGACTGTATTTCTTTGATTCTACGCAATTATTATTAGTCCAGCATACACAAGTTCTCTTTTATGGTTTTGTTTCTCAAATTACATGCAGCGGATGAAAGTCTACCTTTTGAATGATATGCGCCAAAGAACGTCTGGTGGCCCTCGTTGTGTTTCTCAAGCATTACTCTTGAAATTTTTGTACAATGAGGCATTATGAAGTTTTGAATTTCAAATGTTCACCACGTTAATTTCCATGCCGGATGAATTTCCATTGTATTTCCATCCTAAAGCCTTCTTCATGCAATATGAATGAGATTTACGAACTATATTATATAGCTGTAACATTTAAATTCACCTTTTTTTTTCTACTGACAGAAATTGTATGATGAAACTTGATTGACAAGTCAAACTGTATTATATTTCGTTTAAGGGAGTTAATTACTACAAATTCTAACAAGGCATCTCAGTTAAGAATAACGTATGATATATGTATTAGACGTCCTGTTAAGTTTTACAATAACATCCTGAAACTTTGAGCATCATCGTCGATTTGAATTATGCGGTAAATAAGTTTGAAGGATGCATAATCCGCATTATAACATTTCAGAAATGTATATATTTCTTCTACTAAAACATTTTTAACTGTTGCAAAATAAATTTCAGTCATCATTTTCAGGACCAGCTGGAAAGAATTTATAAGCAACCAACAAATAAAAGAAAAAAATACAGTTTATTTTAAATCACGAATTGTCGTGGAATTTGTGTAAATGATCTGCATAAGTCAATCAAGAGAATTCACTGTATTCCTTTAGATGAGTGTATTTCATTTTATTTTCTGTCCAGCAAATGTAACTTATCTTGTGTGAAGTTTTCTTCTATCATTACATGAATGCCATGAAAGTCATATTCGCCAAAGATTTTCATTTAAACTTCACTGTGTTTCTGCAGCATTCCTCTTCAGCGCAGGATATTATAAAGCAATATAACTGTTTTGAATTTTACTTGTTCATTATGATAATTTCCATGCAGGATGAGTGCATCTAAAAACATTTCTGATGAAACATGAAAGAGACTTCTAACCTGTAGTAAAGGGATGTAACATTTATATACGCTTTTTCTTTTCCACTGATTGAAATCATGAGATGAAATCTTATTGACAAGTCCAACTTTAATACAAATCATTTTGGAGAAGGGAGTTAATTACTACAAACTGAAACACGACAGCTCTCTTAACCCTTTCAAGGGCGGTGGTATGTTTATGAAACCACTAAACTTTAATCCCCAAATACCACAATGGTACCAGAATTTCGTTATAAAATTTTTCGTTTATTATGTTTGAGAAATATAACATTTTCTTATTTCCAAATAAATTTTTACGTAAATTCCGGTGTCATTCATTCATTTCAATATTTTAGCGATGGAAGTGATTTGCCCCTGAAAGGGTTAAAAAGAACATATAATGTATGCAGTGTACGCCAGTAATGGTTTATGATAACACCATAACGCACGCAGTATCCATCATGAATGTCAAAAGGTTAATAACTGAAACGTACAGTAATTACAATTTTATTCCTAAGAAAGAAACTGTAACTGAAAAAACTTCTGGATTATTTTTTAATCTTTACCGATGGGATTTATTTTAAATAAATTATCTGATATGCCTGAGATATGTTCTTTGTTATTACATAAGAATTACTTACTACATATCGTACATTTCTTCAGACGGAAGAAATATTATACGCTTAGCAACAATTTAAATTTCTGTCAAAGCAAAATATTCATTCAATATTTTATATGATTACATAAGGATAATATTTTTGACAAAACTGTTTTACCATAAAAATAAATATTCTGAGACACATAAAATATACTTCAAATGCTGAATTGTTAGATAAAAATAAGCAATATTTGGTATAGGTTTGCTATTTCACAGAGTTAAAATTTTCTAGGCTGCTCTTCTGTTGACTTTACATTTTTGCATGCAATGGAATTCTAAAAATAGAATTCGATATTTTATGTATAATTCATAACTGTACCTTAGTATTATTTTTAAGTTGTGCGCTATAAAAGCATTTTTCGTAAGCTATTTATAGCATTTGATATTCTGGAATTTAAAGTTTCCAAAAGAAACAAAATCAGTGAAGAATAAAATTGGTTAGCAAAAAATAAATGTCACGAAATAATAAAAAATCTTTTGTTTTCTCTGTTTGGAACTTATCTAAACTTCACATTTTTCATACAGAATATACTTTAGAAATCCATGTAAGAACGACAATTAGCGATTCAAGTATCGTTACTTAAAATACTTTAATTATTGTATGGTTTTGAAGTTTTATTTATTTTTCGCAATCTTTTTTAGCAGTATTTTTTCTTGGATTCTGTTAGGCATATAATAATTTTATTTCATGTTTGATATGTAGTGTTGAAATTAGAGTTTTTAAATGAATTTAGTTTAGTTTGGGGTGCTATTTGCTGTTGGAACCTACAGTTAAATATGTCTTAATTTTTTTTTTAATTTAAGCGAACAGAGTTGTATAGCTTTCAGTCGCAGGATAAACGTATTATATTTATTGATGATATAAGCACACCAGTCATAAAAAAGAGGAAAAACGGAAAAGATTTTACGAAAAAAAAAACGAAGTCAAGAAATTTTTGCTTCTTTTAGATTTTGTGGCAACTCTTTATTGTTATCCATAATAGAGCAATGCATGGTTCTTATTATACCTATTCTAAACCGATCATGGATCGGGTTAAGTTCGAGAAAAATCGGGTTAACTAACCTGATTAAGGAGAACATTTATTTTAAATTACATTGTCACGAATATCGTTCATTTTGACGCGCAGTAGATGATGGTATAATAAATTTTAACGTTTTCCTTTCGAAAAAACTTTAAATAATACTACGACTATTTAAAAAACTTTAGTACTGTGTACTTTAATACCCTATTTGAAATACGTGACTCTCGATTAGTATTTACGAAAGTTAAAGCGTATAAAGACAAAAAAAAAAAATGGACAGACAGGACAAATATATCCTTTTTAAATCCGAATGAAATTGAAAAGGCACCACCAGAAAAACGAGACGTGTAACACGTTGAGTGTCATAGACTGTGACGAAGTGGTTCTCTTGGCACATAATGACGAAGCTGTTTTCAGTGTTTATCGGGTCGGTTCAAAATTTTCAATCGTGGAAATGTTTGTTAATTTTGTACAAAGTGTTAATTTTACACATTTTGTATTAAAAAGTATCAAATTTTATTTATTTTTACACGTTGAAATTCAAAGTAAACTCGCTAAACATGCCTGAGGGGGGGAGGGCAACTGGGTTCTTTTTTTAAATACATGGTAATAAATTATCTATAGTCCACTTTCATAGTAATAAATTGTCATCGAGGAAAGTATTGATGACACACGTATTCGTGAGGCATGGTACTCCTATACATATTGCTGGCACACATACTTATGTGCCATGGCGTCAATGTGTTAAAATAATAGATAAAAATCGGAGTTTCTGTTCAAGAGTTATGTGTGTGGACATATATAAAAGCTAGCAGATATACGTGCGAATTGTATAACTTATTTCGTTGGAAGTCATAAAACATCTTTGAAACGATTGATTTATTGTGGATGAGGATTTTGAAGATTTCACTTGACTTATTAATAATTTGTTAAAAAAATAGTTGCCATGCCTATTATATTTATTAAAAGTCTCTGTATGCAAATAATCATGCATGTTATAAGGCCTATGGAAATATGCATGCAGGTACTACGCATCAGCCTGGTAGGAAAGGACATGTATAGTCGCTTCAAAATATGTATGAAAGTATATAAGTATGTAATCATGTAAGTGAAGAAAGATGTATGCAATTTAAAAATTAAACTGTTTATTAATTCTCTGGCATGTAAATGAAATACTTATTGTATTTTATTCATGACAATACACATTTCAGAAATTTTATTTTGTGCGAATTATTATTTAAAAATTTTAAGAATTATTTAGAATAAAAATTAAGAAGCGCAAATTAATATCTTCTTTTTTATAATTTTCTAGATTTCAAGTAATTATTTCTCTTTTATATTCACGATGAAAAAAAGGTAAAGAAATACCGTAGACAATTGAAATAGTGTCGAAGCTTTGTAAATTATTCTCATTTGTTGTATTTGTTGTCATATTTAATTTAAAAAAAAAGTACTCATAAGTAATCACAATGAATTCGATTATTAGGGTATGTTAATGTAAAAATAATTTTCTTCGTTTACTGTACTTCAAATTATTTTATAAGAAGTAGAAAAGTTTAATTAAAACATTTTTTCAATCCCAGTATTATATTTTCTTTTTGTTATGGTTTTATTTAAAAGATTTTAACTATCCCATTTGTTAAAAGTAATTAAATTAAAGCATTTCAATCTGTTGTTGTTTTTTTATTGTGTTTGCATTGTATTCAGTATCGAAAAATCAATATCCTGCAGCTAACTGACAATCACAAGAGAGATTTTCTTTTAAAAGATTCACTTGATCGGAACTTTTATAACCTATTTCTTTTTTTCCCTGAAGAAAGAACCTAAAGATTCTTTTCCATTGTACTTATCTATGTACTCTTTCAATCTGTATTAGTATAGTTTTTTGGAAGTAGTAGAAGACCAAGTTATTGAAAGTAATTATGAAGATGTACATACAGTATGTCTCCTTTTATTGTTGACCAACAGATATTTATTATACCGTTTGTTTTAAAGGAATAATTCCAACTGCAAGTATCTTTCAATTTTTTTTCATCTTATTAAAATTCGTTTACGTCAAAATAATTAATTTTTAATATTAGTAAATTTAAATTGGTATACAGTCTCTTAATCATTATGTAAAAATTTTAACAATTCTTTAGAATAAAAATTAAGAAGCGTAAACTAATATGTCCTTTTTTGAATTTTCTAGATTTCAAGTAATTATTTCTCTTTTATATTCACAATGAAAAGAAGGAAAAAAAAAGACCGTAGACAATTGAAATAGTGTCGAAGCTTTGTAAATTATTCTCATTTGTTGTATTTATTGTCATGTTTAATTAAAAAAAAATACTGATAAGCAATCACAATGACTTCGATTATTAGAGCATGTTAAAGTAAAAATAATTTTCTTCGTTTGCGATACTTCAAATTATTTTATAAGAAGTAGAAAAGTTTAATTAAAATACATGTTTTCAATCCCAGTATTATATTTTCTTTTTACTATGGTTTTATTTAAAATATTTTAATTACCTCATTTGTTAAAAGTGATTAAATTAAAGTATTTCTGTCTGATGTTGTTCTTTTATTGTGTTTGCATTGTATTCAGTATCAAAAAATCAATATCCTGCAGCAAACTGACAATCACAAGAGATATTTTCTTTTAAAAGATTCTTTTAAAAGACTTTTATAATCTATTTCTTTTTTTTTTCCCGAAGAAAGAACCTAAAGATTATTTTACATTCTACTTAATTATGTACTCTTTCCATCTGGATTAGTAGAGTTTTTTGGAAATAGAATACCAAGTTATTGAAAGTAATTATGAAGATGTACATACTTTTTATATTTTTTTTTGTTGACCAACATATAATTCCTATACCGTTAGTTTTAAAGGTATAATTTCAACTGCAAGTATCTTTCAAATGTATTTTTCATCTTATAAAAATTCCATTACTTCAAAATAATAAATTTTTAAAGTTACTAAATTTAAATTGGTATATGGTCCTTGGGTGCCTATAAGTTATATTAAGAGAAACTTTCACCATGTTCTAACAAATAAAACAATAAAAATTCCATTCTTCTTCGACCAAGACCACCCAGTTACCATACTTTGAATTTTAAGGATTTTCTAGCACTAAAATAACGTTTTTTTTCTTTTTTAATTCTCGAAAATACTGAATTTTTTTTAAATTCGATATAACTGAATTCGTTATGTTTAGTTTGTAAAAAATTGAAATTTTTAATTTTTTACTTTTTTGAACATACGGAAAAGTTTTCTAAATATAAATTATAAAACACAGGAACCGTATCTGTCTTTAAAACTGTTTAGGAATTAGCTATTGGTCAACGATAAAAAGGGACACCGTGTCATCATATCAGATAATTTTAAACCAGGGATAAAACATATTTAATTTATACGAAAAATCAAATTCTGAAAATATCAAGAGTTTCTATCGATGGTTAAAAGTGATATTTTCCTTCTGTATTTCAATTTTCAGCGATTAGCTAGAATAAATTATTCATTATAAATTACATCTATCGAAAATTATATTTAGTAATGAAATAATATAGTAATTATATAGTTCTATATGTAGTTTTGTTAAGATTAGAGTTTCAAAAAGAGTTCGTATTAGTTTAACCAGTCTGTGCTACAATCTCATTTTAATAGGATATAATCTTTTTTAGCAAGCACATTTTTGAAATTTTGTTTCGTTATCAAACGTATTTTAAAATTGTAGGATTTTTACTTTCTTCTAAGTTTACAAGAAGAAAGTATTGGTTTCATGAAAATATTCAACTTCCGGTTTTCGACAGATTTACACATTTTAGAAGGTATTGAGCACGATTTGATTGTTTTTAGAAAATGTCTGTCTGTATGGCACGAAAATTTTGTGGGAATTCTATCCCAAGAACAAATGCACTGAATTTAATAAAACGTCAGATTCAATTAGGCCTTGATATACATTTGAGCGGTTTAGTTTTTGGTGTATACCGCCCAACAAGTGGTGCAGCTATGCTGCGTTATTCACGATTTTCAAGATAAATATATCTAAAGAACTAATGATGGGATTTTCATCAAATTTCAGATTCAGTTAGACGTTGACATAAGTTTTTGCTTATTAGGTTTTTGGTGTAATTCTCCCAACAGATGGCTCTGCTCTGCTGCATTTTTCAAGATTTACACGATATTAGCTGTAGACATATCTCAAGAACTAATGCACAGAATTTAATAACACTTTAGCTTTATTTAGACGTTGATATAAATTGGTAGCTGATTGGTTTTTGATGTAAACCACTCAACAGGTGGCGCTGCTATGTTGCATTTTTCTCTATCTCAAGAACGAATGCATGGATTTTCATCAGATTCAGTTAGACTTTGACATAAATAGACGCTGATTAGGTTTTGATGTATATAGCCCAACAGGTGGCGCTGCTATGCTGCATTTTCGGACTCTAATGAAATAGAAGAAAGTTTTGAGATTGGCACATTCAACTAGTTTTAAATGAATATATGGAACATAAAATAATATATATATATACATATTTCAACATTACAAATTTTAAATAGTTATTTTCTTTTCGTAATACATAATAGAAAGGACAAAAATAAATTTGCATCTTAAACAATGAAAATATTGACGTAACATTGTAAATCGATTTGAATTATCACAGAAGCAAATGTTTCTTCATGATCAAAAATACAATATAGCCACAAACGAAAATATATAATAACCTCTTTCAAGCTCAGGATGCAAACAGTGTTATTTATGATTAGAAACTGCAGAAACCAATATATTTTCGAGATTTAAAGAACAATTTATATAAAAAAAGTTTCTTTTCCTGCGACTGATTTTCGGAAACGTTTCCGAGTAGTTTTTATAGTGTATTAATCACTTTTCTCAAAGCAAAATATCGATTATTAAGAGGGTTGTTATTCGCTATTAAGCTTTTCTCGCTGCTGAAATGAATTTATACATGTAAGAGTAACACAATAATATTAATTTTAATATTAATATTAAGGTTGTTAATTCATCATGTTCATCTAAATTAGTTAGTAAAATATGTTTTTTGAACATGAAAATATTTATTTGAGAATAAGTAGCATTCGAAAAACTTATATTTGGAGTTGAGAATTTTTTTAAATATACTATAAAAGCTATTCGGAAACGTTTCCGAAAATTATTGACAGCGAAAGAAACTTTGTTTTTATACATGCTTCGTTAAATCTTGAAAATATATTCGTTTCTGAGGTATCTAAAAATGAAGAACGCTTTTCAGAATCTTCAGTAACTTGGTAAAGGTTATTGTATATTTTCTGGTTATATTATATTTTCCTAGATTACGAAACACTGGTCTTTTTTACAATGCATATGTTGCCACTTTTAATTAAAAAAATTCAATCATAAGCAGTCACAATAAAATCGAATAATAGAACGTGAATTATAGAACGTGTTACAGTAAAAATTCTTCCGACAAAAGAAATAGAAAAAAAGTTAATGAGTACATATATGTTTGGTTTAATTTCCAGTATTATATTTTATCATTTATTTTTACTGTGTTTTTTCTTAAAAGGTTTTAATTATCCCATTTGTTAAAAGTAAGTAAATTAAAACGTTTCAATTTGTTGTTGTCCTTTTATTGTGTTTGCACTGCATTTAGTATCTACAAATCGATATCCTAGAGCAAACTAAGAATCACAAGAGAGACTTTCTTTAAGAATTCACTTAATCGGAAGTTTTATAATTATTTTTCTTTTTTCGAAAGAATTAACTTAAAGATTATTTTCCATTCGGCTTCATTACATAAGCTTTTCGTTCGTATTAGTTGGATTGTTAGGTAATAAGTAGAAGCCCAAGTTATTGGAAGCAATTTTCAAAATGTATATACAGGGTGCCCATTAATTAAATGCTTACATCGATGAACTTCCGAAAAAATCCAGCAATAGTCATGTATGTGGTGTCTATGCATAGTAAAGGGGCTATGCGCTACCTACCGACAAAATATTAAGTTTTTAATTACTATCTCGAAAATGGTAAGATATATAAGAAAAAGATTAGTTACAAAGTTGTAGAGTACTCTCGCTTTACTATAAAGTGAAGTCTTATATGTAAAAATAATTTTATTAGAAACCCTAAAATGTAAATATTTTATATTCCATCATCAGCTTAACTACGCCATTAATTGCATGCAAAAATGTAGTATTATATGGCAGATGCACATTTACTAATAAAACTAACACATCTAATGCAAAACACACAACGTGCAACACAATACACACGTACACTAGAACGCAATACCTACAGCATGGTGTACAGTTTATTTGAGCACGATTTGATTGTTTTTAGAAAATGTCTGTCTGTATGGCACGAAAATTTTGTGGGAATTCTATCCCAAGAACAAATGCACTGAATTTAATAAAACGTCAAATTCAATTAGGCCTTGATATACATTTGAGCGGTTTAGTTTTTGGTGTATACCGCCCAACAAGTGGTGCAGCTATGCTGCGTTATTCACGATTTTCAAGATAAATATATCTAAAGAACTAATGATGGGATTTTCATCAAATTTCAGATTCAGTTAGACGTTGACATAAGTTTTTGCTTATTAGGTTTTTGGTGTAATTCTCCCAACAGATGGCTCTGCTCTGCTGCATTTTTCAAGATTTACACGATATTAGCTGTAGACATATCTCAAAAACTAATGCACAGAATTTAATAACACTTTAGCTTTATTTAGACGTTGATATAAATTGGTAGCTGATTGGTTTTTGATGTAAACCACTCAACAGGTGGCGCTGCTATGTTGCATTTTTCTCTATCTCAGGAACGAATGCATGGATTTTCATCAGATTCAGTTAGACTTTGACATAAATAGACGCTGATTAGGTTTTGATGTATATAGCCCAACAGGTGGCGCTGCTATGCTGCATTTTCGGACTCTAATGAAATAGAAGAAAGTTTTGAGATTGGCACATTCAACTAGTTTTAAATGAATATATGGAACATAAAATAATATATATATATACATATTTCAACATTACAAATTTTAAATAGTTATTTTCTTTTCGTAATACATAATAGAAAGGACAAAAATAAATTTGCATCTTAAACAATGAAAATATTGACGTAACATTGTAAATCGATTTGAATTATCACAGAAGCAAATGTTTCTTCATGATCAAAAATACAATATAGCCACAAACGAAAATATATAATAACCTCTTTCAAGCTCAGGATGCAAACAGTGTTATTTATGATTAGAAACTGCAGAAACCAATATATTTTCGAGATTTAAAGAACAATTTATATAAAAAAAGTTTCTTTTCCTGCGACTGATTTTCGGAAACGTTTCCGAGTAGTTTTTATAGTGTATTAATCACTTTTCTCAAAGCAAAATATCGATTATTAAGAGGGTTGTTATTCGCTATTAAGCTTTTCTCGCTGCTGAAATGAATTTATACATGTAAGAGTAACACAATAATATTAATTTTAATATTAATATTAAGGTTGTTAATTCATCATGTTCATCTAAATTAGTTAGTAAAATATGTTTTTTGAACATGAAAATATTTATTTGAGAATAAGTAGCATTCGAAAAACTTATATTTGGAGTTGAGAATTTTTTTAAATATACTATAAAAGCTATTCGGAAACGTTTCCGAAAATTATTGACAGCGAAAGAAACTTTGTTTTTATACATGCTTCGTTAAATCTTGAAAATATATTCGTTTCTGAGGTATCTAAAAATGAAGAACGCTTTTCAGAATCTTCAGTAACTTGGTAAAGGTTATTGTATATTTTCTGGTTATATTATATTTTCCTAGATTACGAAACACTGGTCTTTTTTACAATGCATATGTTGCCACTTTTAATTAAAAAAATTCAATCATAAGCAGTCACAATAAAATCGAATAATAGAACGTGAATTATAGAACGTGTTACAGTAAAAATTCTTCCGACAAAAGAAATAGAAAAAAAGTTAATGAGTACATATATGTTTGGTTTAATTTCCAGTATTATATTTTATCATTTATTTTTACTGTGTTTTTTCTTAAAAGGTTTTAATTATCCCATTTGTTAAAAGTAAGTAAATTAAAACGTTTCAATTTGTTGTTGTCCTTTTATTGTGTTTGCACTGCATTTAGTATCTACAAATCGATATCCTAGAGCAAACTAAGAATCACAAGAGAGACTTTCTTTAAGAATTCACTTAATCGGAAGTTTTATAATTATTTTTCTTTTTTCGAAAGAATTAACTTAAAGATTATTTTCCATTCGGCTTCATTACATAAGCTTTTCGTTCGTATTAGTTGGATTGTTAGGTAATAAGTAGAAGCCCAAGTTATTGGAAGCAATTTTCAAAATGTATATACAGGGTGCCCATTAATTAAATGCTTACATCGATGAACTTCCGAAAAAATCCAGCAATAGTCATGTATGTGGTGTCTATGCATAGTAAAGGGGCTATGCGCTACCTACCGACAAAATATTAAGTTTTTAATTACTATCTCGAAAATGGTAAGATATATAAGAAAAAGATTAGTTACAAAGTTGTAGAGTACTCTCGCTTTACTATAAAGTGAAGTCTTATATGTAAAAATAATTTTATTAGAAACCCTAAAATGTAAATATTTTATATTCCATCATCAGCTTAACTACGCCATTAATTGCATGCAAAAATGTAGTATTATATGGCAGATGCACATTTACTAATAAAACTAACACATCTAATGCAAAACACACAACGTGCAACACAATACACACGTACACTAGAACGCAATACCTACAGCATGGTGTACAGTTTATTTGAGCACGATTTGATTGTTTTTAGAAAATGTCTGTCTGTATGGCACGAAAATTTTGTGGGAATTCTATCCCAAGAACAAATGCACTGAATTTAATAAAACGTCAAATTCAATTAGGCCTTGATATACATTTGAGCGGTTTAGTTTTTGGTGTATACCGCCCAACAAGTGGTGCAGCTATGCTGCGTTATTCACGATTTTCAAGATAAATATATCTAAAGAACTAATGATGGGATTTTCATCAAATTTCAGATTCAGTTAGACGTTGACATAAGTTTTTGCTTATTAGGTTTTTGGTGTAATTCTCCCAACAGATGGCTCTGCTCTGCTGCATTTTTCAAGATTTACACGATATTAGCTGTAGACATATCTCAAAAACTAATGCACAGAATTTAATAACACTTTAGCTTTATTTAGACGTTGATATAAATTGGTAGCTGATTGGTTTTTGATGTAAACCACTCAACAGGTGGCGCTGCTATGTTGCATTTTTCTCTATCTCAGGAACGAATGCATGGATTTTCATCAGATTCAGTTAGACTTTGACATAAATAGACGCTGATTAGGTTTTGATGTATATAGCCCAACAGGTGGCGCTGCTATGCTGCATTTTCGGACTCTAATGAAATAGAAGAAAGTTTTGAGATTGGCACATTCAACTAGTTTTAAATGAATATATGGAACATAAAATAATATATATATATATATATTTCAACATTACAAATTTTAAATAGTTATTTTCTTTTCGTAATACATAATAGAAAGGACAAAAATAAATTTGCATCTTAAACAATGAAAATATTGACGTAACATTGTAAATCGATTTGAATTATCACAGAAGCAAATGTTTCTTCATGATCAAAAATACAATATAGCCACAAACGAAAATATATAATAACCTCTTTCAAGCTCAGGATGCAAACAGTGTTATTTATGATTAGAAACTGCAGAAACCAATATATTTTCGAGATTTAAAGAACAATTTATATAAAAAAAGTTTCTTTTCCTGCGACTGATTTTCGGAAACGTTTCCGAGTAGTTTTTATAGTGTATTAATCACTTTTCTCAAAGCAAAATATCGATTATTAAGAGGGTTGTTATTCGCTATTAAGCTTTTCTCGCTGCTGAAATGAATTTATACATGTAAGAGTAACACAATAATATTAATTTTAATATTAATATTAAGGTTGTTAATTCATCATGTTCATCTAAATTAGTTAGTAAAATATGTTTTTTGAACATGAAAATATTTATTTGAGAATAAGTAGCATTCGAAAAACTTATATTTGGAGTTGAGAATTTTTTTAAATATACTATAAAAGCTATTCGGAAACGTTTCCGAAAATTATTGACAGCGAAAGAAACTTTGTTTTTATACATGCTTCGTTAAATCTTGAAAATATATTCGTTTCTGAGGTATCTAAAAATGAAGAACGCTTTTCAGAATCTTCAGTAACTTGGTAAAGGTTATTGTATATTTTCTGGTTATATTATATTTTCCTAGATTACGAAACACTGGTCTTTTTTACAATGCATATGTTGCCACTTTTAATTAAAAAAATTCAATCATAAGCAGTCACAATAAAATCGAATAATAGAACGTGAATTATAGAACGTGTTACAGTAAAAATTCTTCCGACAAAAGAAATAGAAAAAAAGTTAATGAGTACATATATGTTTGGTTTAATTTCCAGTATTATATTTTATCATTTATTTTTACTGTGTTTTTTCTTAAAAGGTTTTAATTATCCCATTTGTTAAAAGTAAGTAAATTAAAACGTTTCAATTTGTTGTTGTCCTTTTATTGTGTTTGCACTGCATTTAGTATCTACAAATCGATATCCTAGAGCAAACTAAGAATCACAAGAGAGACTTTCTTTAAGAATTCACTTAATCGGAAGTTTTATAATTATTTTTCTTTTTTCGAAAGAATTAACTTAAAGATTATTTTCCATTCGGCTTCATTACATAAGCTTTTCGTTCGTATTAGTTGGATTGTTAGGTAATAAGTAGAAGCCCAAGTTATTGGAAGCAATTTTCAAAATGTATATACAGGGTGCCCATTAATTAAATGCTTACATCGATGAACTTCCGAAAAAATCCAGCAATAGTCATGTATGTGGTGTCTATGCATAGTAAAGGGGCTATGCGCTACCTACCGACAAAATATTAAGTTTTTAATTACTATCTCGAAAATGGTAAGATATATAAGAAAAAGATTAGTTACAAAGTTGTAGAGTACTCTCGCTTTACTATAAAGTGATGTCTTATATGTAAAAATAATTTTATTAGAAACCCTAAAATGTAAATATTTTATATTCCATCATCAGCTTAACTACGCCATTAATTGCATGCAAAAATGTAGTATTATATGGCAGATGCACATTTACTAATAAAACTAACACATCTAATACAAAACACACAACGTGCAACACAATACACACGTACACTAGAACGCAATACCTACAGCATGGTGTACAGTTTATTTCAATAAGAATATCGAGTTAAATATGCTTAATGAGTCCATCATCGCAACACATGTTGGATGCATGAGGCATTGCTGCCAGTGGTGGATGATTAACTTGAGTAACTACTATTTAACTCTAAACTTCATCTACTTCACTTACTACTTCTTACAAAATAAATAGAATAAAGGGTAATGAGCGCATGTATATACATTTTTATATCCGGCATTATATTCCATCTTTTATTTTTACTGTTTTTTTTAAAGTTTTCATTACTTTATTTGTTATCAGTAATTAAGTTGAAATATTTTAATTCCTTGTGATTTATCTGTGTAAACCAAGTTGCTTATTTTTAGACTATTCTTTTAGACTATTCTTTTA
The DNA here is from genome assembly GCA_963931845.1 of Maratus michaelseni. Classification (NCBI taxonomy): domain Eukaryota; kingdom Metazoa; phylum Arthropoda; class Arachnida; order Araneae; family Salticidae; genus Maratus; species Maratus michaelseni. Next base: position 77,772,289 of record OZ007592.1, on the reverse strand, counting down.
GACTATTCTATAAATTTTTTTAGACTATTCTTTTTCTTCTTACGATTATTCATTTAATTTCTAGCATTATGGATAAACACATCTTACCTAGTGCGGTTGTAAAACTTTCAACAAATAAAAAGGCCAAACATATTGAAATTTGTCAGAGATTAAATGTAAAATTCGGAAATGACATCCTATAGAGTTCTCAGGTATGTAAAAGTTACAAGTTATTTAAAAATGGCCACGAGGAAGGTGAAATCCTCCAGTATGGAATTCAGTATGGAATACCACAGAAACAGAAAAACTGCTTCACTAAATAAAAAAACTGGCAAAGTTCTTCGCACTAATAATTTCTGTGCTATTTCATACATTAATGTTTTTCATGAAAGGCACACATATAATGCTATATAGCAATGTTAATCTTTGGAGAAGATTAAAGCTGCACATAGGTCATAAAAGTGTTTCAATCCGATTCGAAAGTTTATCTTCTATGGGTCAAGGTAGTACCTCATACAATAGGTGCAATGAAAGAGAAAAATATCTGTAAATCACTTTATCGCCTACCTTCTAGTCCAATCTAATCATCATTTGACTAACATTTAGTTGGATCCCCTTAAAGAAGAGTTAGGAAATTTCCATTAGATAAGAATTCAAAGAAATTTTTAGCAGTATGATTCATACGCGTTCTAGGTCTGTTTATTATACAAGAATAATAATAAAAAAAATTTCTAATATGTTGAAGAAAGTGTGGAGGTGTTAAAGGGAACATATCTAGAAAAATAACATTGGTATAATTTAGGTAAATAGTACTTTTCATACAACAGGTATAACGAAAAAAATTCACTGTAAGTCATTCGATCACCTTCTTTCTAGTCCAAACTAATCATCTTTTGACTAACATTTATTTGGATCCTCTTAAAGAATAATTAGGATGAGTAAGTTTCCATCAGGTAAAGAAGTCAAAGAATTTTTTAGCAGTATGGTTCATACACGTTCTATTTCTGTTTATTATACAATAATAATAATAATAAAAATCCCAATATGTTGAAAAAAGTGTGACGGTGTTAAAAGTTATCTAGAAAAATAACATTGGTATAACTTTGGTAAATAGTAACTCATATAACAGGTATAACGAAAAAATGTCTCTGCAAATCATCCGATCACCTTCCTTCTAGTGCAAACTAATAATCTTTTGACTAACATTTATTTGGATCCCTTTAAAGAAGTTTTAGGATGAGCAACATTTCCACCAGCTAGAGAAGTTAAAGAATTGTTTAGCAGTATGGTTCATACACGTTCTAGTTCTGTTTATTATACAAGGATAATAAGGAAAAACCACAATCAATATGCTGAAGAAAGTGTGGAGATGTTAAAGGAAGTTATCGAGAAAAATTATATTCGTATAACTTTGGTAAATAGTACCACATACAACAGGGATAACGAAAAAAACAAATTCACTGTAAATCACTGGATCACCTTCCTTCTAGTCCAAACTAATCATGTTTTGACTAACATTTATTTGGATCCATTTAAAGAAGTTTTAGGATGAGTAAGATTTCCACCAGATAGAGAAGTCAAGGAATATTTTAGCAGTATGGTTCATACACATTCTAGTTATGTTTATTACATAAAGATAATAATAAAAAAAACCCAAACAATATGCTGAAGAAAGTGTGGAGGTGTTAAAGGAAGATATCTAGAAAAATGATATTGTTGTAACTTTGGTAAATAGTACCACATACAACAGGTATAACGAAAAAACAAATTCACTGTAAATCACTGGATCACCTTCCTTCTAGTCCAAACTAATCATGTTTTGACTAACATTTATTTGGATCCATTTAAAGAAGTTTTAGGATGAGTAAGATTTCCACCAGATAGAGAAGTCAAGGAATATTTTAGCAGTATGGTTCATACACATTCTAGTTATGTTTATTACATAAAGATAATAATAAAAAAACCCAAACAATATGCTGAAGAAAGTGTGGAGGTGTTAAAGGAAGATATCTAGAAATATGATATTGTTGTAACTTTGGTAAATAGTACCACATACAACAGGTATAACGAAAAAACAAATTCACTGTAAATCACTGGATCACCTTCCTTCTAGTCCAAACTAATCATGTTTTGACTAACATTTATTTGGATCCATTTAAAGAAGTTTTAGGATGAGTAAGATTTCCACCAGATAGAGAAGTCAAGGAATATTTTAGCAGTATGGTTCATACACATTCTAGTTATGTTTATTACATAAAGATAATAATAAAAAAAACCCCAAACAATATGCTGAAGAAAGTGTGGAGGTGTTAAAGGAAGATATCTAGAAAAATGATATTGTTGTAACTTTGGTAAATAGTACCACATACAACAGGTATAACGAAAAAACAAATTCACTGTAAATCACAGGATCACCTTCCTTCTAGTCCAAACTAATCATGTTTTGACTAACATTTATTTGGATCCATTTAAAGAAGTTTTAGGATGAGTAAGATTTCCACCAGATAGAGAAGTCAAGGAATATTTTAGCAGTATGGTTCATACACATTCTAGTTATGTTTATTACATAAAGATAATAATAAAAAAACCCCAAACAATATGCTGAAGAAAGTGGGGAGGTGTTAAAGGAAGATATCTAGAAAAATGATATTGTTGTAACTTTGGTAAATAGTACCACATACAACAGGTATAACGAAAAAACAAATTCACTGTAAATCACTGGATCACCTTCCTTCTAGTCCAAACTAATCATGTTTTGACTAACATTTATTTGGATCCATTTAAAGAAGTTTTAGGATGAGTAAGATTTCCACCAGATAGAGAAGTCAAGGAATATTTCAGCAGTATGGTTCATACACATTCTAGTTATGTTTATTACATAAAGATAATAATAAAAAAAACCCAAACAATATGCTGAAGAAAGTGTGGAGGTGTTAAAGGAAGATATCTAGAAAAATGATATTGTTGTAACTTTGGTAAATAGTACCACATACAACAGGTATAACGAAAAAACAAATTCACTGTAAATCACTGGATCACCTTCCTTCTAGTCCAAACTGATCACCTTTTCAATAATATTTATTTGGATCCCTTTACAGAAGCGTTAGGATGAGCAAGATTTTCACCAGATAAAGAAGTCAACGATTTTTTTAGCAGTGTGGTTCATTCACGTTCTAATTCTGTTTATTGTACAATAATAATAAGAATATTAATAATAAATTCAAATATGCTGAAGAAAGTGCGAAGGTGTTAAAAGAAGTTATTAAGAAAAATAACATTGGTCTAATTTTGGTAAATAATATTTCAAAAATAATTTGATAAAGAAATCTTCTTCATATTTGATCCACATTTTGTGCAATTTTAATATATCTTTAAAAAAATAAGAAACATAAATTAATTATTTTTTCAATATTCGAAATTTTACAAACGTATTCCGTATTCACGGTATAGAATGTAAAAAAGAAAAGAAATTTGATCTTAAATAATGAAAATATTGTCAAAGCTTTGTAAATCATCACTCTCATTTATTCATATGTTTTGTCATTTTAATTAAAAAAATTGAGTTATAAACAGCCAAAATGAGTTTGTATATTAGCACGTGGTACAATAAATAATAATTTCTTTGGCATACTAAACCTCTTATACAGGAAATAGAAGAAAAATAATCTAATTTATTTTTTTAATTTTCAGTATTGTATTTTATAATTTCTTTTAAATGTATTTTTTACGCTATTTTAATTACCTCATTTGTTAAAAGTAAGTTAGTTAATTAACATTTCAATTCATCATTATTCTTTTATTGAGTTAACAATATCCAGTAACGAAAAATCGATATTATTTTACAGACATACAATTGGAAGGGAGACTTTCTTTAAAAAAGTTTCTTTTGATCTAGATACTGTATTTTCGGGTTTTTTTCTTCTGAAGAATGGATTTAAAGATTATTTTACATTCGACTTAATTACGAACTTTTCATATCTGGTATTAATAGGGTTGTTTGGAAATAAACATAAGCCCTGTTATTGGAAGTAATTCTGTGGATGCATATGTTTGACCATTATAAGGAAGGAATAAAAAGTATTTAATTCGTTCAAATGATAAAATCAAAGTGAAAATACCAAAATTATCTTTATAGTAACAGTTTACAAAGGTGCATTAAATGATACGTAGAATTTATAGCAGCATATTTACAACATATTTTTTTCTTGGATCACGTTTTGTCAAACAGATGTTGATAATTTTATTTTCATCATTGAGTTGAAAATAACAAATATAAAACAAACAAACACTAAACCGTGCAACGCTTAGCCTAAAGATTGCTTTTTGAATTCACTTACCTTCTGCATAACATGGTCTACACAACAGAAAAATTCCGAATATTATTCATACATTTCGATAAGTGTGTATTATGCATAACAAAAAATTGTCTTTTTAACACAAATTTAGAATTTTTTGGTTGAATATTTAAATGCATACAAATGTAAAATATAAATTCAAGAGACGTACAATCTTTAGAATTTCAAAGTAGTATCTCAAAAATTTTTAATCTTAGAAATCATTGAGTAATATTTTTTTTCAGATAAGATATCTTTCTCCGATTAATCGAAGAGATTGTAATATTTTTCTGTTACTAAATAAGGCGAAAATTTCCACTTAAAAATTGTGGTCCAACTGTACGTACCCTGTAAATATGACTTTTTAAAAAACATAATACTATATACAAAGGATGTGAATTATCAATTGACTACACAGTGTACAACCAACAGAGTGAAAAAAATGTCCAGACTGGGGATCAAACCCCGAACCTTTGGTATTACGTACCAACGCTCTACCATTTGGAGTTATCCGGGCGACACCTAGTCTAGCATTCTCTCACTCTTACAGTATTCCACAAAAGTGATGGTACAGGAAGAAGTTTTTGAATAATATGCAAATTTAACCATTTAGAGTACAAATAAAATTGAATTAACAAATAAGAATTATTTGATAACAGCCTTTGCTATATTATACAAGGAAAATTCAATAATAATTTCCTTTAAAAACTTTCAAAATAGAAATATTTAAAATTTAAGCTCAAAAATGCTTCCACAAAAGTCATGGTACACATGGAAATTTTTTTTATTTATTAAAGAAAATCCATTTTCTAACATTTAATTGCATATCCTTTCATTTTCAGGACTGCTTTAAGTCTGTCGTGCATTGATTTTAAAAGATTTTCTGTAACAGTTTTCTGAATTTTATTCCATTCTGCAAGTAAAACCTCCTTCAAATGTTTTTTTTATTTCTGATATCATAACTGTTCACTCGCTTCTGTAAGATACTTCATAAATGCTTTATGGGGTTTAAATTTAAATTTGTGGAGGAGTAGCAAATACGTGGGGGATATTGTAGAGAAGCCATTATCGGACAATATGAGCAGTGTGCTTAGGATCATTACACCCAGAAAAAAGTTTTGTTGAATCAACAAAAATTTGGTTGACCCAACAAAACTTTTTGTTTAAATATAGGTCAATGGAAATTTTGTTTGAATCAACAAAAAAATTTTTTTTTTTTGCAATTCCAAAAAAATTTTTTGTATCTTCAGCAAAAAATGTTTTGTTAATTCAAGTAAAATGGTTCAATTTTACTTGAATTTTGCTAAAACAACCAAAATGTACTCAACAAAACATGTTTTGTAGTTTTAATCAATTCCTTTTTCTGGGTGTATCTTGTTGGAAGTAATAGTCTCGCGCGACACCTAACTTGAATGCACTGTCCTACAAATGTTTCTTTAAAATATTTAAATATCCAAATCCATCCATGATAGTCTCAGTGAAATCTAAATTTCCTATTCCTGAACCTGACGTATAGCCATAAACCATTACACCTCTTCCACCATGGCTTTACTGTTTTGTCATATATTTGGGATTCAGTGCATCAACCTTTCACTTCCAAACTATAATTTGCCCATTTATTCTGAAAATATTAAATTTATCTGAAACAATTACCTGTTTCTAGGAATCAGAGGATGCATGTAAATATTTTCAGTATGTCAGTCTTTGATGCAAAAATCCCTCCTGGAGAAAAATGTCTGAATTCAACACTGATATTAATCGGTCAACGATATTTAACTAATATCAGCTTCATTTCCCATTGTAATCGAAATTTAACTGCAATAACAAAAATAAATCAAGACATCCAAAATTTCAGTAATGGACATCCTACAAAAAGTAATAGATATTGTTTTTATAATCATATTTTATTTATAATCAGACTTCAATATAATGAAAATATATACTAATGTAACAAATTCGTTATTTTCAAATAAATTTACCATTTAGGATACCAGTAATGAAATATTTATGATAAGAGATACTTTTTGAAATTAATTTTTGTCATTATCACAAGATCAATATTATGATTATTTTACATTGATTATTTTTAATGTTTGTCTTATTTGTTTTTAATAAAGCTTTTATGCCTTTTTATGTATTTTGTTATGTATGAAATAAATTGATATGTTAACAAGGTTCTTTATCGAACCACAGAACTGACTTAGGCCACATGGTCACACATTTTAATATTTATTTCAATAAATTGGGAGTGAGAAAATTATCTATTATAGATAGTATTCTGCCTTAGACAAAATTTAATCTATGTCTTTGGATATGCCATGCTGGAAAATCTTTCTGCAGTAGACAGAATTTACTGTAAATATATAAATATAATATAAAATATAATTAAATTACATTGTGTGCCTCTTATAATGGTGGCACATGCATGTGCCACCATTATACGAAGCACAGAATGTATTTTTAATATATAAATTCAGCGCCACACTGGGCCTCTTAATTTCAAAGGCACTTACACTGTGCCTCTTAATTTCAAAGGCACTTACGCTGTGACTCTGAATCTCAAAGGCACTATGTACCTCTTAATTTCAAAGGCACCACGTGCCTCTTAATATTCAGAGGCACAAAAATTCAGAATGTACCTCTTAATTTCAAAGGCACCACGTGCCTCTTAATATTCAGAGGCACAAAAATTCAGAATGTACCTCTTAAATGAGAGACACAGTTTTAAGAGTGTAGAGATTTTTGTTTCTTTTTTAGATGAGTTCGACCCTCTGTAGGTTTCGTCTGTCATCTTCTTGGATCTAATGGAATTTTTTTGTTTATTTACTTTTTTACTTTTTATTGTTAAACTTCTATTTCATTATTATATTTAAAAAAACTATTTTATTTTTAACTTTTTAAATTTTTTACCGCTTCCTTTTGCCTCGCAAATCGATTACCTATAACCTAGAAGTTCAGTTTGTACGCAACTAGGTATTCCATCCTGCTAACTACATTGTTCCATTGTCATTAAATAAGGTGGCAAATTCTATTAAAATTTAGTGGTGATAATAGGCCATTTGTGGCGCACCGCTTTCATCACTGCGCAGCACGAACATTCATTTTCCCTGTTACATTTCAATATTTTTCCATTTTCAAGAAATGCTTAATAGTGTGCATAAAACGCTAATCTCGCAAGAAGATGTAAACATGGCGGCATATTTAAAAGGAAATGAGCATTTTATTAGAAAAATCTAAATATTTTACCGTTTTAGCGTTTAAAAAATATAAAAATTATAAAAGACTACAGAAAGGTCTATAAAAGGCTACAGAAATTCATAGGCTTATAAATTTCTGGACTTTTTACTCGCCGGAATTCAGATTAGAATCTCAGATTAAGAGTGCGAATGTTTACGTTGTAATACGAGTTGGCAAACGGGACGTCAAGTTTGAAAATATATTTATTAATAACACATTGATGTTAAAATATTTTTTAAATTGTAAATATTAATATGAGAAGTACGTATGTAAATCTTGTAACAGTGAAAAGGAATTTATATTTAGACTTCGCTGAAAAAAAAAGTATATTTTTGTATATAAGTGACGTAATTCTTCAATAAAAGTTAAAATTTGAGTGCAAATTCACCTTGTTTAATAGCTAAAATTCATTAAGATACAACTAAATGTAAATATATTGCTTGAAGGTGCGTAAAAACATACATAAAAACATTTAAAAGCACATTAAAGTCCTTTTAAAAATTCCAAAACGTTTTCAACCGAAACTCGGTCATCATCAGTGGAAAAACTAAATTGTTGAGTTTAGTTGTTATCTCTTTGCGTTTTCTTGCTTGCCCGGAATAAACTATTTTACTTCAAGGGTTTGGAAATAAGGTGGGATGGGAAAGGTAATCAATGATGCATTAATTCATTCCAGACTGCGTGGATATCATATGATAATACAGCGTTACATACTATTTCTTTTTTAGACATTATTTCTAGAGATTCTCTTATGATTGCTTCCAGGTGATTATTTGTGCGGAATATAATTTTGGATTTATTGAAATCAACTTTTATAGGTTCAGTTTGCACTAATCTTGCTAACGCAGTGTGGGGTCTATTTAATCTCAGATCTGCTTCATGTTCTTTTATTCTGTCCCGAAATTTCCTCATTGTCATACCTATGTACATAAAATCTTTGTTATCTTTCTTGAGTGGTATAATATATATCCCTGATCTCTATGTACATAAAATCTTTGTTATCTTTCTTGAATGGTATAATATATACCCCTGATCTATCAGGGGTATATATTATACCATTCAAGAAAGATAACAAAGATTTTATGTACATAGGTATGGCAATGAGGACATTTCGGGACAGAATAAAAGAACATGAAGCAGATCTGCGATTAAATAGACCCCACACTGCGTTAGCAAGATTAGCGCAAACTGAACCTATAAAAGATGATTTCAATATATCCAAATTTATATTCCGCACAAATAATCACCTGGAAGCAATCATAAGAGAGTCTCTAGAAATAATGTCTAAAAAAATAGTATGTAACGATGTATTATCATATGATATCCACGCAGTCTGGAATGAATTAATGCATCATTGATTACCTTTCCCATCCCACCTTATTTCCAAACCCTTGAAGTAAAATAGTTTATTCCGGGCAAGCAAGAAAACGCAAAGAGATTACAACTCAACTCAACAATTTAGTTTTTCCACTGATGATGACCGAGTTTCGGTTGAAAACGTTTTGAAATTTTTAAAAGGACTTTAATGTGCTTTTAAATGTTTTTATGTATGTTTTTACGCACCTTCAAGCAATATATTTACATTTAGTTGTATCTTAATGAATTTTAGACGCAATTCTTGTTTATTTTGCATTCCGTAATACCAAAGAACAGAACCGCAATAGATAACTTCATCCTAACTACTTATCTTGATTATATGTTACAGATTACTTATACGAATAACGTTTAATTTTTCTGTAATTTGAAAAGTTAAGTTTATGGAAATAGTATTTTATAACTTTATTTTAAAATAATATTTATTTTAAAAGTTAGATTAGTCAATGCAAAATTCATTTTTTATTGTAATTATTTATGTAGATTTATTATAAATTCAAACTACCAGTTACATTCTAAACATTTTCTTATGTCGAAATTCAACGAGTTACATCTCGTGGTTTAGGATCGATAATAATTTCAAACAGGAAGAAATAAAATAATGCTCTGCTTTTTGCAGAAAAGATATTCACTGTTAATGTTACGTTTTAGATGCCGTAATCTGAAATAATCAGATTTAAAGAGATTAGAATGAGACTCTCAGAAACAGCTGCTTTCCTAAATCACCTTCAGTGAAAATCCCGTTAATCGTTATTCTGATTCTTCTTAGTACTTAAAATGTCAATAACTCTTTAATAATCTGCGATTTCTGGAATATAATATGAGTATTTTTTAATAATTTGCGAAATTAAATCTATTGAAAGGAAATAAATAATAGTCCAGGGACAAAGCGACATTTTTTACTTAACCATTTTTATACAAGATAATCTTCATATATGCAATTGATCTTAATTAATCCATCACAAAAACAGTCGCCAGCTGTCGCGACAACTGTGTATATCGTCTCAGGGTTTTGCAACATCCACCCGTCACAGGTGAATGAATGGAGACCCAATTACAGAAAATTAAAATATATAAACAGGACAAGTGACGATCTTCCGCAATCGAGTTACCCACTCGTGTTTTTTTTATTTGGGGGCAGTTGGAGCATTCGTGGCCGCAACCACTGTATAAATAAAACCAAGTACATACATGAAGATCAGCTTGTTTAAAACGATTAAGTAAAACAGGTTGCTGCCTCTCGGGCTATAAATAAGCAATGTTCAAGAAATTCGTGAAAATAAGAATAATTCTAATTTATACTGTTAAAAGAACAATGCTTTATCAATTTAATTCAATGATAAAGTAAAAATCAAATCAAATTCTTACAGGGAAAAAAATCTCTTTTTCTGTATTTAAAAAAAAAAAAAGTTTAATATTAGTAGCACAGATTAGCGATAACTCGTCCATTCTGTAAGATACTTAGCTTGAAAATAGCGTTAATTATGTCACACCAAATAAACGAAAAACCAAACACATTTTTTCAGAAATTATTCGATTATGTATACAGTGTGCCCGCTAAAGTCCGTTGTCACCCCAATAATTTCTGAACGGCAAGAGCTATAGTCATAAAAGTAGGGTCTATGTATACTAAAGTTGTCATGCGCTACTCAAGAAAACCCCTTACTGCGCCACCTAGTGGCTAAATTAGATGTTAACGTTCTTATTTCAAAAACGCCATAGACCGAAAGGCGGCAGCACAGACAATCACCTCATCGAGTTCACGGCTGAAATTCTAGAATTAGTTAAAACTAGATTCGCATATTAAAACGCAATTGGTCTGCCAAGTCATATCTTGGTGGAAAACATGTGGAAACCCGATTTTAGCGGTTGACTCGTAGGTTTAGCATGTGTTTTCCTGCACCTAAAAGTATGAAAACATGGAGAACTGGGTGCAGGAAAACACAATGCTAAACCTACGAGTCAACCGCTAAAATCGGGTTTCCACATGTTTTCCACAAAGATATGACTTGGCAGACCGATTGCGTTTTAATATGCGAATCTAGTTTTAACTAATTCTAGAATTTCAGCCGTGAACTCGATGAGGTGATTGTCTGTGCTGCCGCCTCCCGATCTACTACGAGATACGGGAAAAAAGTCAATTACAAAGTTGTTCAGCGTCATCGATTTATTACAAAAAGTCTTCGTGCTCAAACAAATGATACAAATGAAAAGCACAAAGCGTTCATGTGTTTGATAGCGTTGTACAAAACTGCACTTATCGGAAATGAGGCTCATCTATCTGTGATACCCAAAATGGTCTCCTTCAGCAACAGTACACATCTGGACACAGGATTACACTTCCCGCTGCACATTGTACAATATGGCAGGTGACACGCTGGAACAAGCACCCGTAATACGGTTTCGAAGTTCCTGCAATGTTGGTTTAGGGGTTGCATACACTCGCTGTTTCAGATAGCAACACCATTTATACAAAATGGAAAAAACAATACTTTTTCACGGTATGTGATATTAAGATTGTTTTATGTAAAGATGAATACTGTATATCTAATGACAATTGAAACTCTGGAGTATGACCTTTTCTTTTTTCTTCCGCATTATCTCGCGTTACAATTTTGGGAGTTTGGAACCATATAAATATGCATTATACGCCTTCTGCATTTAACATTACTTTACGGAAGGTGTATTCTCTTACTAAATCGATGATGCTGAACAACTTTGTAATTGACTTTTTTCCCGTATCTCGTACCGTTTTTGAAATAAGAACGCTAACTTCTAATTTAGCCACCAGGTGGCGCAGTAGGGGTTTTCTTGAATAGCGCATGACAACTTTACTATACTTAGACCCTACTTTTATGACTATAGCTCTTGTCGTTCAGAAATTATTGGGGTGACAACGGACTTTAGCGGGCCCACTGTATATATATAATCTATAGGTTTAAATGGATTTTATGAAGTTAAATAATGATATATCTTGGAAAATAAGTAATAAGTATGCAAATCTATTTTAGTGTTAGCATTTAAATTAGGCATTTTTAATACTTTCCAACAAAGTTGAAAAGTGTTTATGAATTCGGTTTTTTCTGTCTGTCTGCCGTCTGTCTGTCCGTGCTCTAACTCGTGTAAGTATACTCGGATTGCCATGCAATTGATATATGTTATTGATATTTACTGTGTCATGTTCGGTATTGACAATGAAGTATGTAGCTTTAATAGGTCATTTACAGGGACACTTAAAAGAATTCCGTTACATTACGGTCTATGGGGGAAAATCGTTCGCGGTGTATTCTAACGGTGTTACACTATTTCAAACATATTGAAATAGATATGTATCACTGAGGTGCACTACAAAAGGCTTAATATAGAATACCATGCCTATAGAATTCATCATTTATTTACAGGCACAAACAAAATAATTCGGTTAATGTACTGTCTATTAACAATAATTGCTGATTATGCGTTTTCAGTTGTCATGTTTTTTTTAAATTTAAGAAATTTTTTGCCTATTACTTGGTGTGTATAAATTTAAAAATTATATACAGGGCAGCATAAAAGATTTCGAGTACATTTCTGTTTATTGACGTAAATTGCTGAAAAAGAATTTTCAACTATGTGCTATGGAGAAGTATTCCTTTTAATTTTGAAGCACTGTCATGGTCAGTTTTAGCAACATAAAGAAGACTTGAAATATCCCTTATTTGTCCTTTCTTTATGTTTGAAGTCAGTTTGAAAAGGAATTGAATTGCTATTGATGGGGAAATATTCCCATTAATTCTGAAGCACTAGCAGGGTCAGTTTTAGTAACATAAAGAAGACTTGAAATATCCCCTATCTATCCTTTTTTTATGTTTGAAGTCCTTTTCCAGAATTACTGGAAAACAGAACTCATGTATTTCTACCATATTTGTACAATGGTATTTTAAAAGGTATAAGAATAGTGACTTTTGCAGATCCCTGACTGTTGTTGTGTATAAATAACAAATTTGATATTTTATACAGAATTGCAGGGTCATGAAAATCACGAAATGTCGTCATGAGGGAGAGTTTTTAGAAATTAATAGCTATTTCTATGTACGAAGAATTTTTTTAAATAAGAAGATTAATCTTGAAACAACTTAAAAATGTGATTAAAAATTTTCTACTGCTAACTTTTACGTTCGCCTCGGGCAGATTTGGGCTCTGATGACACAAAATATGTCGAGCTTGGGAAGGCTCGGATACTCAAATCGGACTCAAATTTCGGGCTTGGGCTCCGAAAAAAGTGCCTGAGCGCCAGGATTTGATATAAAATCCCATATTCATCTGTAACATATTCCCTTCCCCATTTTTGCCGACGTATGTAAGCTTATTTTAAATTTTAAAATGTATATGTCATAAAGTACATTTTTATACTGTATATGAGCCTTGCACCAGATCAATAAGAATTTAAAATAGTCTTCTATATCTTTCTAATATGTCCGTTTGAGAATGTATTAATTTTATAAAGATGATAGTACTTCGTTTAGATATTCCAAATACCTTTTGGGTTAAATATCTTCAATACATGACATTTTCTATACCTTAAGTAGTTTTACGTGCAAAAGCTTCTTCGTGTGACATATTGCTTAACGAAAAGATAAACAGTTCTCATTCAATAACTACCAGTCGAAAATATTGCTTAACCCTATCACTTTGTCCTATCGAAACATGCCCTGTGGTTGCCCAGGACAAATATGCTATTTATTTTTCAAATAAAAAAAGAACAAGTAGTATATTTGTACAGTTTAATTTTTACCGTGTGTTACAAACATTATGATATGAGATGTCATCGGCTGAAACTACTCACTGAGTGATAGACTTTTTAGAACTTGTTGAAAGTGCTTGGGGTCCGTGCGGACCCCAGGACATAGTGATAGGGTTAAATATACTAAAATAATATATACCAGAAATAGGAAACAATTTCACGATTTGGTTCCCAACATGCCCTATGCTGGGAACCATTTAGAAAATCATTCGTTTTTAAAAGTACAAAAAAAAAAAAAAAAAAAAAAAAAAAAAAACTGAAAAGGGAAAGTACCGTTAAAGAAATAGATCACATTGAAGATGCATTGTATAAAAAATTAATTACACACTTCTAAAAATGCTCAAAAATCTTTTTTTAATTACTAAGAGTCACAAAAAAAAATGCTTTTCCTTTCTATTAACATGCTTGAATAAAACAGAAAAAATATTTTCTTTTTATTCATAAGTATTCTTCATTAAAAATATAAAAAATAAACAAATTCTTCTTGTATTTGAAAGTAAAATTTCTTAACACTCTTAAGTATCCTTTATTAGGATGACTAATTATAAAAGAAATCTTCTGTATTAAATGTTTTGACTCTTTTATTATTTTGTAAGCTTTTATATTTTTATAATTTCTTTTTAATAGTAATTAAAAATATGAAATAAAAGTCTTTTTTATCTTATGAATATGCTAGATAATTCAACAATTAAATTTTAAGAAATATTCATTTTCATTAAAAAAAAAAACAAAAAAACAATCTTTTCAAGATGAAAGTTGAATTAACTTTTGAAATTTATAAGTGAAAAATTTAATGAAAAGAAAAGTCTTGAAAAAATCGAACTTTCAGATATCTATTTATATTTTCTATTATTATTATTCATATACAGTTCTGAGGGAAATAAAACCCACTCCTACTTAGTTTAGAAGGAAAAACGAACATAAAAATGTGACAGGATTAATGTGACATCGATTAGTAATAACGTCTACTAATTATACTATACTAAAATTTTGCTTAGGAGTCGTCATATAAAAGTTGTAACAAAGTTTAGTATCTTTAATAGTATCACCTAATTTTCACATCCTATTTGGATCCTCCGGTAAATATTACCTTCGGATATCAAACGGAAAGTCAGTCGGCCAAGTAGTTTAGGAATTATGAAGGTTTAAATCTTGGAACTCTTCTAATGTTCAATTCCTTTTTACGTTCAGTTCCTATCTTTAGAAGAAGAAAGCATTGGATTCATGAAAATTTTCGACTTACAGTTTTCGATAGATATATACGTTTTAGAAGGTCCTGAACACGATTCGACTGCTTTTAGAAAATGTCTGCCTGTGAGTCTGTTTGTCTGTCTGTATGTGACCAAAATTTTGCGAGCGCTCTATCTCAAGAACTAATGGACGAAAGTTAATAAAACTTTATATTCAGTTAGTCCCTGATCAGTTGGAGCTGATTAGTGTTTGGTGTAAATCGTGCAACATGTGGCGCTGCTGTGCAGCATTTTTCCCCAACAGCTCTATCTCAAGAACTAATGCTCTGATTTTCAACAAACTTCAGATTCAGTTAGAACTTGAAATAAATAGAAGCTAAATACGTTTTTGTGTAGATAACCCAACAGGTGGCGCTGCTATGCTATTTTTTTCAAGATTTTAATGATAGCTATATCTCAAGAAGTAATGCAGAGAATTTCATCAAACTTCAGGTTCTGTTAGACCTTGTCATACATAGATGCTGATTACGTTTTAGTGTAAATAGCCCAACAGGTGGCGCTGATATTCTACTCTTTTACATGATTATCACGATAACTATATCTCAAGAACTATTGCACAGATTTTCATCAAACTTCAGATTTAGTAAGACGTTGACATAAGTTGTTGTTAATTAGGTTTTGGTGTAAAACTCCCAACAGAGGGCGCTGATATGCTGCATTTTTGGGGATTTACACGATTTTAGCGATAGTCATATCTCAAGAACTAATGCACGGAATTTAATGAAACTTTAGATTCAGTTAGACCTTGATATAATTGGTGCTGAGATTCGTTTTTAATGTATGCGAAACCTGATTGAGATAGAAGAAAGTTTTGGGATTGGCACATCCGACTCGTTAATTGTTGCGAAACAGATTGTAATGCGGATATGTTTTTAAGCATAGCTCAAAAACTACTTTGCAAAATGAAATATAACTTTGGATTCGCATATTTGAAGCTTCCAGAAATCTAATTCTGTTTAAAATATTTATAGGTCACAATTCGTTTTTTTTAGAAATACATTTATTTTGAAATTAATTTTCGAAAATAAAATATGAATTGTAACCTGTCATTTCTTTTAAATAGAAACTGATTTCTAATTAACCGCTTCAAATATGCGAATCCAAAATTACAGCTTATTCTGAAAAGTAAAATCTTTCGCATTGTAATCTGTTTTGCAACGATTAAAAATGAATTTAATCTTAGAAGTTCCAAATTCTTAATCTTAATAATTTCTAAATCACTTGTCAGAATGGCTTCCCGTTTGGTATCTGTAAGTATAATTTACTAGAAAATCCAACATGATGTCAAAATTAGGCGTTAGTTTTAACGATTTTTGTTTTTGGTACAATTTCTATATGTTGACAACCCCCTACACAAATTGATGTATAGCATTAATTAGTAGACGTTATTACGGATCAATTGGTACCAGTGACATATGTATACGATTATTTGCGGCCGAGTTAGCAGGGAATGGTACGATTTTTTCCAGGATTGTGCTATATGTTTATAAAATAAGTATATCACTTGGTGTGCATGTTGCTCTTTTTATATTTCATAGAGAAAGTGACAAAAAGTATATAGGGAAGATTGAGAGGAAGAATTGAGAATGTTGAGAATTGGGAACGCGTGCTTTATTTATTTTTAAATTTATTTCTTTATAAGACTACTCTCTTGGTTGAGGACAAATACAAACTAGTCGGATGTGCCAATCTTAAAACTTTCTTCTATCTCAAACAGGTTTCATATACATCAAAAACAAATCAGTACTAATTTATATCAAGGTCTAACTGAATCTGAAGTTTTACTAAATTCTGTGCATTAGTTCTTGAGATATGACTGTTGCTAAAATCGTGTAAATCCTGAAAACTGTAGCATGGAAGCGCTACCTGTTGGGAGATTTACACCAAAACCTAATCAACAACAACTTATGTCAACGTCTAACTAAATCTGAAGTTTGATGAAATTCTGTACTTTTGTTCTTGAGATGTAGCTATCGTGAATATCATGAAAAAAGTAGCATAGCAGCGCCACCTATTGGGCTATTTACGCCAAAACATAATGAACATCAACTTATGTCAAGGTCTAACAGAATCTGAAGTTCGATAAAATTCTGTGCATTAGTTCTTGAGATATAGCTGTCGTGAAAATAGTAAAAAATGTAGAATAGCAGTGCCATCTGCAGACAGATATTTTCAAAAAACAATCAAATCATGTTCAATACCTTCTAAAACGTATAAATCCGTCGAAAACCGGAAGTCGAAAATTTTCATGAATCCAATATTTTCTTCTTGTAAAGATAGATGAAAGTCAAAATAGGAATGATAGATAATGAATGAACACCTACAAATGTTTGTATATATGTCCAGACTGAAAAGGATAGCGTTATCTATACTAATAAAAGAAGTTTCGCTCTGTGTGTGTGTTTGTTTGTCTGCGATAGCTAGGAAAATTTGGCGCACCTAGAATTCTGAAAATTTAGATTTAGGTAGTCCAAACACACTATTGGAGCACCTGAGTCTCATAATTTTTATAGTTTGAAAATTAGCGTAGTTATTAATTAAAAACTGAATAGTTATTAATTAAAAGATCACAAATAAAAAATCACTCTTCTGAAATCTGCGCGCGCATGTTCAAAAGCCTTTTTTAGACCTTCCGTGAATAGAAGAAACAAAGCACGAGTCACCCGTTTCTTTTTAAGTTTTTCTAAATTCGCCATGGACGAACGGCCGGAAATACGGAAAATCCGTCTACATATTCTCAAAGAACGTATTTGTACGTCTCCAACGATGCGGTTGGTTCGAAAAAATTTCACATTTATCCCTTTAAAAAATAATCAAGAAGCATCGAATTCTAGTTTTTTATTTTCTCCCGTTTTGCTAGCCTTGCATCCACCGGACTACAAGAGATACGGAAAAACGAATGTCATCAAATTAAAGAGTTGGTTTTTCCCTTTTCAATTTTGGTTTTAAAAAATAAGAAAGTTAACTCTTAGAAAAAATATATTTTCTGTACGCCGATTCGCGATTTTTGCGATTTTGGCAATTTTTAAAAATTCACATCGGTGGTTCAGAGCAAGGTACGAAAAACTAAAAATAACAGACAATATCTACATTTCTTTCCTTTTTGACATCTGTATTTATTTTTGAAAAATTGGACTATTAACACTTCGAAAAAAATTTGCGCGAAGGACTCACTTTTGCGAATTCTGATTTTCTGCGATATAATAAAATATGGCATCGGCTGTTTAAAATAACGAAACAAAAAACAAACACAACTAAACACATCTACGTTCTATCGGTTTCAGGCAGAATCCTTTAGTTAAATAAAAATTCACGTTAACTCTTTCGAAAACGTTTTTTACGGTATGTCAATTTCGCATTTTTAACGATTTCTCCTATCTTTAAAAATATAAATCGGTGTTTATAAACAAGATACGAAAAACTAAAAATACCGCGCCTAATCTGCATCCCTTTGCTTTTTAAAATCTGGTATCGTATTTGAAAATTTTTAGTTTTAACCCTCCGAAAAACAATCGTTTCCAAAACTCACTCACACGATTTTCGTTTTTCGGCCCAGGTTTAAAAATCGACATTGACTCGGGAAATGCGAATACGGACAAACAGTAAACTCCAGATCACAGACACTTTCATTTTCTTCAAAACGCACCGTTGGGTTTAAAAAAATATCTACATTAACCCTTTCGAAACCAATCGTTTACGTAACCCACTTTCGCGATTTCCGCTGTTTTGGAAATGTTTACCCGTGGGTAAATTTCAATTATAGTAGGAAATTTGTTTGGGTAGAATGTTCTGAAAAAGGCCACTTCCAGAACAGATTGCACCCCCTGACAGTGTAAGGTGGAACTGCAGGAGTATCTCTGGTCATATTGGCCCGATTACGACGGGGTTTGGCTCTTTCGACTTGATATCTATAGTCTTAAATATTTTAATTGTACTTTCGACCGCCATTTTGTGCATTACGATCTCGGGTTCTATGAGCCCGATTACAAAGGGGTTTACCTCATTTGACTTGATTTCAATAGCCTTACAGATTTACGTAATATTCGTATAGAACAGATTTTATTATCTCGAACTCGGGCAACTCAGTGAGGGTTAGCTAGTAAAAAATAAATAAAACATGCTTCCCCGTTTTCCCCGTTAACCCTATATCTCGAAATACGACACAGCATATACAATTTGACGGTAGAAAATCCAGGACTTTAAAAGTAAAAATTCTGTAGAAATCTCGACTAAGTAAAAAAGTATGTTGCCTAAATTTTTATATTTTTTTACCTATATTACTCCCACTTTTTGAAATAATATCAAAATAAGTCTTCTGCAATGTATAAGGAAGAAGAGGCAGGAATAAGACAATTTTTGCAAAAAAACATTTCTTATTTAATAGATTCTTCTCAGTTTTGGATACAATTGTTCGAATTTAATATTTAGTGCGATCTAAACCTTAGAAAAATAAGTCAAAATATTTGAAAAGATACGTCAAAATGTCTCATAAGTTTAATTTCCAGGCAATTAAAAATTATGAAAATTTTGTTCCACCCCTCTCTTAAGTGCATTTGCGGTGTGACATGATATATGATAAAATATGATGAATGTACATTTAACAAATATTATACTTTTACAGATCAATGCTGAATGAAATGCTGTAAAAGTGTTTCTCTTATTTTTAATGTATAAGTAATGTTATAATTTAGCGTTAAACAACTGTACTTATTGTGATAAGTGGTAAAAAAATATCAACCATATCTGCAAACTGGTGACCCGTTTTAGTTGTATAAACGAACATATAATGAAAGAAGAACAAGACGTGGCTTCTGCGAAGAAATCAAGCATTGCAAATTGTGAAGCCAACAAGATAAGCATTAAAATTCCTTAATTCTGGGAAGAAGAAGCTCAAATATGATTTTATCATATAGAAGCACAATTTTAATTGTAAATATCACAAATGAGTAAACGAAATTGGACTATCCAGTGGCTCACTATACTATCTTGTAGTTACTTAGGAAATGTCAAAATATGGACTTTCTTTCTTTTTTTCAACACTATTAAAAGGAAGAAAAAAGTCTCACTTCCTTAGGCATCTTTTCAACAATCACAGATAAAATTGTATCATAAACATTAAGTGAATGACATGCTCAAATATAAGTGATCAAACGTACTTAAAAATAACTTTGTGGATAAATATACACTGAATTGGCAAAAATTAGAGACACCCATTATTTGAAAGTAAACCAGTCCGACAGTTACCTGGATTGACGTAAGAACGCAGAGTTGCTTATATAAGGAACTCTCTGCTTCGTACGACGACGTAGTTAGCACGGAAGTTACTGTAAAAATGGATAAGACGAAACATTCAAGTGACTTTGAAAGAGGGATGATCGTTGTTATAAAGAAGAGCTGATACCAGAATCTCTGCAACGACGAATCTTTTAGGAATTTTTCGTCTAACAGTATCTAGGGTGTTTAGAGAGTGGCAGTTAAGGAAAAAAAAAACAAGCGAAAAGAACCATTCCGGTCGTAAAAGGCTGGTGTGGTGAACAAGAGAAGTGCAATGTGAGTAGCACGTATAATCCGCAGAAATAGACGAACAACAATTCGAGAAATTAGAACTAAAAACAATCTAGGTGCATCACAAAGCATATCTCAACTCACAATAAGATGGACTTTTGGAAGGATGGGCTTTAGCAGCAGACGAGCATCAATAATGCCTATGGTATTACAGAAAAATAGGAAAAGGAGCCTGTCGTGTGGGAAAGAAAGACGAAATTAGTCACTTGAGGACTGGGAAAAAGCAGCCTGGTTCGATTAATCTCATTTCCTGCTCCATCATGCAGATGGTAAGATCAGAATATGACACAAACTGCATGAATTCACGAATTCCTCCTGCCAAATGACAGCTCTTCTGGCTTGCGGCGGTGGAATTATGGTATAGGAAATGTTTTCTTCGAGTACACTGGGTCCCTTGATGTCTGTGGATACAACTCTGAACAGCACAGCTTACCTCAACATCGTTGTCGATCGCATGTTCTCTTTTATGGCTATAATGTTTCCTTATGGAGATGGTCACCTTCAGTAGGACAATTCACCTTGCCACCGTGCTCGATCGGTATTAAATTGGTTTGAGGAACATCAATCAGAGTTTAACTTGCTTCCATGGTCCGATCAGGTCCCTCACCTTAATCATATTAAGCATTTGTGGGATGAAGTTGAAAGAGCTCTTCAAAGCTTGGAAACGCTTCCATTCACTCTGACCCAACATACAGCTGCAATCATGTCGGCAGGGTCAACATTTTACAGCAACGCTATGAACAGCTTGCTGAGTACATGCTAAGAAGAATATAGGCCGTGATCAGAGCTAAAGGTGTATCAACTTGTTATTATTTTTAAATTTGCTTTAAGAATACTATTTAAATAATTTTATACTGGTTTATAATATTAAACAACAACAACAACAACAACATCAAACTAAAATTGCTATTTCAAAGCTATGAAAGTAGGACGGCATTTCAATTGACTTTAAACATTTAAGTAAAATAAAAAAAACTACTGTTACCATAGTTATAATTATTTTTTAATTTTAAATACGTGAAATATCAAACACGTTAATTAAAAAACACATCAAGCTAAAACTTATTAAATAAAAATACAAATTTAAGTCTTCTTTTTGTTTCTGAAAACTTCAGAACAATTCACTACACTTCAAATATGGTTAGGCTTAATCTATTACACATCTTGTTACATAAAATCAATTTATTGATAGCCCTGTTTAGAAATCCTAGAAACTAAGTGGGCAACAGATGGATCATACTTCTTTGAAGCATATTTCCTCTGTGATTTCGATCATATTCATCAAAATATTGCGTGCGAGATATTTTTTTGCATTTCCTACTCAAAAGATGCAATACACTCTGAATTGCATAGGATAAATATTGAAGAATGAACGATATTTGTTAATTTCCTTTATGCATCTTTGTGACAAAGTCTTTCGAAAGCTTTTATGCTGTTATATTTCAAATATTTCAACATTTATAAAGATTATTATAAATATTGTACATTTGTATTGAGATACGTGTTTTTTTATAACTTTTTATTTTTTTTCAAAAAATATCTACCAAATGTTAAGAAATTGATTATGAAATATTTATGATTAGCCTTACTTTTCTAGTATTTTAATATTTGTAATATCTAAGAAATATATTTATTTATTATATAAGAAATACAATATATATATATATATATATATATATATATATATATATATATATATATATATATATATATATATATTAGTATATATATTTATTAGTATATATATTTATTATCTTACTTAAATAAATACATTATTTATATTCATTTATGATTTAAGAAATATATTCAAAACATTTTAAAAATAAAATTTCGAAGTACAAAAAAAAAAAGGAATTTTTTGAAAATAGATTTGTACATATGCCAGAAGAATTATTAATTTGTTTAGGCATCCTTGTAGTGGAAATACACTTTCATGCATTTTGGCATAGGTGGAACTAATTCTTTTTTAAAATACAGAGTTTGTTTGAACATTTTTTCTACGATTTTGACGAAGAGAAAAGTGTAATCGTCTTTTTTAATTTTTTCCGCTGTGTCATCGATAATTTGAATGTACATAATATATCGTCTGTAATGTTAAAGATTGCTTTTATTTACAAAATGACGAATTTAAATAAGCTATGAATGGAAGGATACATTCTTTCATTTTCCAAAAAAAATATTCCTATTCTGCGATTAAAAAAAGGTGTAAAAAATATGGAATTAAAATTTCTAAAGGTCATATTTGTAATATTGTTAGATATGTAGCGATACACTGCCAAGCAGTACTGTCAACAAGAAAAAAGATTCCAAACACGCATACCAAGAGGAAGCAAATTTCTTAGAATATTTAATAGTAGTATAGGCATCCGTCATAAGGGTTCCTTTTCTCAGGTTCAGGTTCAGGTTCAGCTGAGTGGTGTGGCCTAGCGTTTGGCTAAAGCTGTACAAGCTATCCAATCCACTATCCAAGGACCCTAATCAGGAGGCAGGGCCCGGCCAAACCCCCGAAGAAAGCCGCCCCATCTTTAAACTATTTATGCAAATATAAACAAATACAAAACAAAAACAATATGAAAATATCAAATTAGTTACAATATAAGTCTAAATTAAAGTATCTTTAAATTAAAAACTTGTTTTAAAGTTGTTATTTGTACTAAAGCTAGTAAACAGTCTTCTATTAAAGTCAATAGAAACACATGACACCAATATCACAGAGAGCCATCAAAATCACTAAGCTTCTATTGTAGCAGAATCTGCTACATTTTGAAATAATTGCTTGTTATTTTCAAACACTTTACCACAGTCTATTTTATTATGAATGAGATTAGATCACGTTATAACATCTTGGAACCAATTGGATAAGGGAATTGTAGTAGGCTTTCTAATCTAAATATAATAAAACGCAGTGTAACGATTCCGGTTCGAACCTATCTATATGACCAGTCGGCAATAAGAGGGAGCCATGTTAGGCTTAACTTGAATATGAGATGTGGATGAGAAAACGTATCTGCCTAAATACAAATATCTGCTACCTCAAATCACCTCTGTTCAGCATATTTTACTATAAAACAATCAAAATAACTAGATTTCAATGACTTGGGCAATCTCCTAGACGCTAAAAAATTTCATACCAGATCCCCTTTTCTGCCAACTGTTAATTTCGAAAAATCCTGACGTGAGGTTCGATGGTTGACTAATACGCACGAAGGTGCGTTCATATTTCGTAAACGGTCGTATTCACTCGCGATCCGGCAGTTTTCTAAGCAGTATTTCGTCGTGTGGCAACAGTTTACGGACTAAACTATTTTCTTTAGGGCGTGAGAGGTCTGCAAACGTTAACTGGATTGAATTTAACATGAAAATTTATGAGAATGATCGGAGAGATAGAAAAAATAAAAATTAATTTACTGATATTAAAATAAAACTAAAAAAAAATCTTATTTTAAATAAAAATGAATTTTTAACTTTCTTGGAATTTTGAATAATAATAAAAATATCGTTTAGAATCATGAATAGGATAGTTCCAAATGACGTTACAAATAAACTGTTGAAGGTCAAACAACTGTTGCAGGGCAGTTGTGATTGGTAGCTGTGGGGATTATGGACGTTGCTGGAGATCAATCCGGCAGTTGTGATTGGCGGATGAGAAAGTCCTCAGCTGATTGCAACTTCTTTATATAATTATAAATTAACAGTTATTTTTTAAATGATTTAAATTATTTTTATTATTAATTTTGAAAGGGAAATATTTGATTTTGTATAAAAATTACTGCATTCTTTTTGATTTGGAATAAACTAAAGGGTCGTTTTCGTATTATTGAGAGCGAAAATTAATACCTATAATTAACTTACCATAATTAATTATTGGGATCTTAATTAATTACTGAAATTGTTATTAGGATAATGATTTTAATTATTTAGAAAAATATTTGGAAATTTTGAGCTGAAAAACAAAAATGGAGAAAAGGGTTACATTTCGTAAAATTTACCATTAACATAACTACCATTAGCAGTAAAATTTACCATTAACCCTGAACTTAACGGCTCATATCATTTTTCCTTATTGTCAATAAATAGTATATGAATATTTTTATCAATTGTTTCAAATCTTAAGTGAAAACCCCGATTTATACCCTACGTGCTAGGACGGGCATTTACACTAGTATAATATATTGATGTTAGAGTGCAGTTCAGGATGGAAATAGTCAGGCATATTTGAATGAAAGTTTACTTCCAAAACGAAAACAACCAAATGATCATTGGAAAAAAATAAAAGAAGCAGATTATAAACAGTTTAACAAAGGGTACAGCTATGACATATACAAATTTTGAAGATTTTAAAGAAAAATAAGTACATTTATTCTGTGTTTTTTTATTCGTAACACTAAAGTTTCGATATTACCTTCTCCATCTTTTTAAAGAAAATTAACTAATTTAGCTAATAGTGCAGTAAGTTCATGCGAAAGTTTAAAATCCTACCTATCAAATAAAGTTTTAAGTTTGAATGATTACGAAAGAAAATATAGAAAATGGCCTTGGCGAGAGAAGGAATATGCCAACATATTTTAAGGCAACCTATTAACTGTTCCATATGCACTTGCTATTTTTTCAATATATATATAATTTGTTTACTATAAAGAAGATATTTATCTTTTTTTATACATAAAAATAAGTAAATTGTATATAAAAAACAATAATATATATATGTATAAATAATATGTATATATATATATTCATGTATAAACAAAACATAAAAGTTGATTAGGTTTGTTTCCATAGCTGTTTGTATCATTTGGCAACAAGTCTCACTTTCTGAAGCCCGAATTTCGGCAAACTCTAAAAAAAATGACAAGCCCCCATAGTAGAAAAGTACGGAAAGTACCGACTTCTCTATTTAAATTGATACTTATTGCGTTTCGGTTAAATTATTGTATACTAGCTAACCCGCCCGGCGTTGCCCGGGCCCGAGATAATTACAATCTCAGAGAAAGGCGTTAACCCCCTCCCTCCCCATACTCGCAAATATAACGAATAATTTGTTCAAGAGAACCACCGTCACCTACATTAACGCGATCATTAAAAAAAGAATTACATTTTCTGATAATTAGAACATAACGAAGACCGGCAGATGACACTCCCTTCCCGACCTCAATTTCAAATCTATATCTTAATTAGTTACCTAAATTTTTGTTCATTAGTAAAATTTGGGAATTATTTCCTTTCATTTTCGCAAACTAAATGAGAGGGATCGGTCCGAGAAACAGATCTCTTTGTACTTAATTTTTTAATGAAAGCAGATCCCTGTCTGAAACTTTATCGGATCGTTTTCAATGGCGCCGGCAGATTTTTGGCAGTTTTTTGCATAAATTAAGAAAAATTATCGGCCGAATTCTTCAAAAATTGCATAGACGGATGCAGATAATTTTTGTACATATGCTCAGAAATTTTCCAATTGATATCTTAATTAGTTTTCTTAAAATTCGCTAATTAGTAAAATAATTTCGAATTCGTTCATTTTCGCTTCCAAATCCAATGCGCTGGTTCGTTTCTTTCGCCATTTTGATTTAAAAGATGACATTTTAGAAGCGATGGCTAATCAGAATCTAATTAATATCTAGGCTAATTATCAAAATATTAAAATTCTGAGGGTCAGGTGCACCAAGAGAGGGTTTGGACTACCTAAATCTAAATTTACAGACTTCTACGTGCGCTAAATTTTCAAAGCCATCGCCAACAGACACACACACACACACACAGAGCGAAACTTTATTTTATTAGTATAGATAGTGGTTAAAAGAGAGGAATAAAATTAATTTTGTAAAGTTTTTGTCAGATTTATTATACTTATGGTACGTATCCAACGTATGGCACGTATATTTATTGTAAAATATTTTTTTAGGCAAAGGTAAGTTGATGTGTTCAACTTTAGTTTTTTTTTTATTTAAAACATTTAATTTTCTTTTAT